>JAVDPK010002093.1:246698-267707 GCA_034780415.1 Cichlasoma orientale
GTGTGTGTGTGTGTGTGTGTGTGTGTGTGTGTGTGTGTGTGTGTGTGTGTGTGTGTGTGTGTGAGTGAGTGAGTGAGAGAGAGAGAGAGAGAAAGAAACTGAGCTTAATCACAGCATCTGTTGCTGTCATTGCTCTCGGATATAAACATCATCAATCACCAAACATAGCAACATTATATATTCGTGCCTGATTTGTCAGATTATTGAAAAAATGTTATCGCGTACATTCAGCATGGCACAAAATGTGGCTTTCTGGCCCCATTTAAAAAAATAAGAATTTAACTAATGTCAGTTAAAACCTTTATCAAGATTAGAAATGTGTCTGTTAGATTCGAGTGTCAGACCAATGTAATAACTTGCCTGTTTACAGCAGCCGTGCGATGCTGCTTTTGTCTTTTCAGCCTTTCTTTCAGTTACCTAAGATCCTGTCTGAGTCACTGTTACAGCTCGATGGAGATTTAGAAAGTGATGGCTATCCAGTGAAGAGGAGGTAAAAACAGCCATCTCAAATCTGTCCGACACCCACTCCCATCTACTCCTCTTACTGTTTTTGTGGAGCAGAACTCCATCCTTCATCCTTACTTTTCAGAGGAAAGAGAGAACAACGTGGTCTAAAACTTTAAGTGTTACTCAGTATTATTCTAATCACTGTATTCCCCAAATTATTTTTCAATAATACTGTTTACTATTAAATTCCTCTTCAGTGTTTTGTCTTTTCAGTGGTCAAACACAACCCTCCGTACAAATCAACCAACCAACAAGAGGACGGGTTGAATGGACGGAGGATTGCATTGCTAATTTGCATTTAAAAAAAAAACATAACCTATGTACTAAAGATGATATCACCACTGTTGTGACTAAATTTGGTTTTATGATCTGTTTATTTGGCTTTAGCGGAGTACCTTAGCTGACTTTCTTGCCCCACAGCTCTAATATGATGCTCTCATTTACCTTTCAGTCAACCTTTCAGCATTGATGCTGCCTTTCCAGATGTGCAAGCTCTCAAGCCCATAGCCAATAATGCACCCACATACCATCAGAGATCCAGGCTTTTGAAGCCAGATGTTCCCACTCCTCTTTAGTCCAGCGGACGCGACGTCCATGTTTTCCAAAACAAATTTCAAATTTTGATTTAAATGAGTTTTGCCCAGAGAAGATGGTGATCTTTCTGGATCATGTTCACATTTGGCTTCTTCAGGCATGATTTCCATGACAGAATCATGCCTGTTTTTAATGCAGTGCTGCCCGAGGCACAGCGATCACGAGCATCCAGAAGTGATTTTCAGCCTTTCTCCAGATCCTCAGAATCTTTTGATGACGTGCTGTGGATGATGAGATACTCAAAGTCAAAATGTTCATCCAGCTGTTTCTTTTTACTACCACTTACTTTCAAGACTTTTGTTGCCCCGTCCAAACATTTTTCAGACATGCTGCTGTCATCAAATTTAAAATGACCTTATTTTTTTAGACATGATCCAGGATTGTGAAATATTTTCTGTGTTATATTGTGAATAAAATACGGGTTTATGATGCTAGCATCATAGCATTCTGTTATTTACATTTTACTCAGCATTCCAACTTTTTTTAAGAATTGGAGTTGTATGAACAACTGATGCAGCACAGGAGAAGATGCATACCGAGTCAAACAATAATGCAATCAAGAACAACCAAGCTTTCCATTACTTCCTGTGTTTGTTATCATAACCTCACTTCCTGCAAATAAATTATGTCAAAAAATGTGGTTTATTGAACAGTTTCTGCTGCATATAATGTAACTAAAACAGCACATTATTCTGCCTCAATTCCTCATCCAGCAAACCTCTCAGCTATGAGGGGAAAAACCCCACTAAGCACAGTGACACATGCCTCGGGGTGCGACCTTGCCACCCCCAGGCATTTTGCCTCCTTAGTGGCACTGTGTGGATTTGTGGAGTTTTAATCAGAAGTTTAATGATTTACCAATGTGCTACAAGTGAGTATATATCTGTTTTTATCATTATTGAGCCACAATAATTCAAAGAACAGGTGAAATTTGACATATTCCAGTTAGAAATTAAAAGAAAAGCTGGATGAAATATGTTTCATGTGTGTTAATCTAGAGGTTTTGAAGTTTTAGGAAACAAAAGTTTAAAAAGATAATGACATTTTGGTTTTTGCTTGCTGTGTCACACACACTGAAATGATTTGTTTAACATGAAGACTAATAAAGCTGTACTGTTAAATGTTCACATCTTCTGGAGCAAAATCATTATGGTTCTTTGTAATGATAAGTAATTTTTTCCAATGTCATCCTTTACGATAAGCCGTGCAAAGGTGTATATAAGAGAAACAGTTATTTTTCCAGTGACCAAGCAAAAGCTTTTCATCTAAAGTTTATGCTTTGTATTCACTTTAAGTTGCTCCTGTCTGCAGCTTCTTGGCGCAGAACAGAAATAGCGTGCGTGTTTTGTACGTGTGCCCACTTGTCTGTCTGCTGGCCCTCCACGTGTGCATGCTGGTTTATTTGCCATATGCCGAGGGCTCTTTGGAACAGAGGCACCATTATCCATTCATCAGGCCTGCAGCATGAGTGTCAGCCACTTTCCCTGATCTACAGTCTAATTTACACCTCAGACACCGGCTCGCCTCCCTCTCGAAGCCCTTGTTGACACAAAACAGGATTCACAACTATAAATCTACAAATGCTGCACCACTGCTGAGTCCAGCTGGTCAGTATTTGAAAGGAAGACGTTTCAAGGCTATGCACTAATCTTATAAAGGAGGCTGATGAAACTAGAAGTGACTGTTTAAAAGTTAGTATTTAGCTCCTATTTACATCAATAACCCGTAGTGTGTTCAGAGAAAATGGGGCTTTCATAAACAGCAAAACTACAATAAGAGACGCCAGTACAAGTCTGCGCCATGTCTTACACTTTCGTTGATCCCTTACTCATTTCTTTCAGCACTTGTGTTGCAGCAGAGCTGTAAGCCCAGATATCGATTGTATGCTAAGGACTAATGGGTATGACAAAAGCAATATGAGAAGGCTTGGAAGAGAAGGACAAAACATTAAGAAGGAAAGTGGATAAAAGGAACAAATGAGAAAGATGGGCTTCTGCCATATCATGCTGAAAACAATAGTCTCAAAGAGCAGAAGAATACGTCGCAACAGAGGAGGACCAAGTGATAACAGATCAAAAAAATTCAGTGTCTTACTTTGAGGAACATACATCAACTACTGTCAGCTAGGATATGACCTGTTTGTATAGTGATTTTCTTTTTGCGCTTATTTGGTAGACCCCGATACTGCAGGCCGATATTATCAGCCGATATTAGTTATTTTCTGATTTAGCAGTATTTGCATTAATTATGGCCAATAAATGAAAACATAAAAAGTAAAGAAGAGATGGGAGGAACACCCTTCAACCATGTTACAAATGTTGATATTACATAGTTTGTCCACCAGAGGGCACTCTGCAACTTCCCTGTTGGTGTTTGGAATGGCCACAAACAACAACCAGCTGATCCGAGCACAGTCGTGTAGCATACAAGAGTAAATAAATAACTACAGATAACAAATGTTAGGGAAACCTGTTTATGATTTGTGGGTCTGAAAGAAAAAAAATATCAGCATATATATATATGATTTTTATATGCCCGAATATCAGTATCAGTCTTAAAAATCCTATATCGGTCTGGCTCTATTATATCTTTCTGTTCACTGTTCACAACATTAACCCAGCACGTTTAATAAAATGTTTGCCCAGTGCATCCTAATATGCCACCGAGTCCCGTCCAAGCATCTGTGAATGAGGTCAGGCTTGAACATCAGGACCCTGAAACTATCACAGTGAAGTGGAAAGTCACACCAGCACTTTTTCTGCAGTTAGGTCAGTAAATTAAAAACAAAAACGAGCAGACAAAAGTCTCAGTCAGTACAAACACAGCACTTAGTTTTGATACCCAGCCCTACCAGGGAGGGCTGAGGTTTGAATAACAGGCTTTGAAAATGTTAAAGAATAAAATCAGGACAGAAGTTGAGATAGTTTCTTCTCACCTGGAGCTCCGCAGGCTAAAAGTTCAGAGGCAAAACTAAAGAGGCAACACGCTGACAGAGAGAGGCAGGAGGGAGAAGGAGACGGACATTGATTGAGGTCCAAGTGTGTTCGGCATCCCTTTCTCTCTACAAATGAGTCTCAAGGTAGCTTCCTCCTTCATCCCCTGATCCCTCCCTCCTCCTCCCTCTCTCCGCCTTTAACCCCTACATGATCGGGTCTGCTTCTGGCTTCTCTGCTGCCCACAGGAAATAATTATATCCATAGTGAAACTCTCCACCTATCTCTTCTGTCCCCTGAGGAGTACCTTCTTCCAATTAAGAGGTGTGCTGCATCTCTGAACTCATTCCTCTTTACTCCCGTGGTCTCTAAATTTTGCAGTATCTACTGATGGAAGCCAATTAAGAGGATACTGCCTATACACAGGTAATCTACACATGTGAAGTGAATATGAATATTGTTACTGCTGGGTGCTGATGACTTGTGTAAAGCTTTTCTCAAACACTCAGAAGAACCTATGTGGTTCTGTTTCTGACAATGCCCACCTAATGTGTGGTCATATAGCACTTTTCTTTCTATATGGCCTGTGGTTAAGTCATAATGAATGTGCAGTGTAATGTCGAATGTCTACCCAGAGACCTAATTTATCAAGCAAAGGCCAACAGTGTCAAAGCCATTTCCTCGTGAGATGCAGCCACACAGCAAATAACTCAAAGAGGTTGTAATGTGCACAGTGTGGCTCTATGTATCCGTGTCCCTTCCACCATCCATGCATGAGAACGTTCAGGTCACATACAGGCATGCACAAGTCTGCAGGGAAGATAATGTAAGGTGTCAGGTCTACTATCACTGCAAAGTACTGATTTATATTTATTTATGGCACGCATATTTAATGGTTTTGTACAGGAGTATTCTCAATGCTGTGATGTGTCCAAATGACCCTTGAATGTGCTTTTCTTTGGAGCTCCAGTGTAACGGCAATTTCCATTTTCACTTCTATTTTTAAGAAGAAAAGGCTTTTTGTCAGTAATGGTGATCATAATGTGAATCCCCTGGAGTGGTGCTTTTAGCTTTACTTTAAAATCCACAGACTTTAAATATCAGCCCACAGCAGCTATATTAAATCATATCGCGAATGACAGATTAAAGAGCGTTTCTAATACGTCCAGACTGCTAGCATACATGTATCCCCCGTGGAGCCGGCACAGCCAGCAAACGTTACTGTAGTTCATCATTCCAGTCTTGTTATTTTTGATCTTTCCCTTTGCTACGAGCACTGCTGTAAGATTTCTGACAGCTGAGACCCGTTCCCTTGTTGTTCCATGATAAATTAAGCAGATAAAACATCGAAAGTTGATTCCAAATGTTGAACCTGCATTTGGTAGCTGTTCACTGGAACTCTCAATAGTAGGACTAAACAGATGCTGATGCAACTGAAGGAGACCATCATGAGGCTGAAAAACTAAAAAAAACTAAACTTGAGGGGGGAAAAAAAACTTTAGGAGTGGCCAAATCAACAATCTGATACATACTTCCATACTTCCACACATTATTGATGGCGTGACTGCTGATAGAAGTAGCAGGATGAGGCGCCTGGGTGGCTCACTGAATTGTACAGGGCTATCCTTTTTCCTCAGATTCAGCTGCAAAAATGAGTGGACAACGCCTCGCAGTGCAAATGGATAATGGCCCAAGGCAAAGTTTCTTCCCTGGCCAAGTCATTCACCTGATCTCAGACCAGTAGAGCATGCTTTTCAGTTATTAAATACTAAACTGAGTGCAGAAAGACCTACAAACACGCAGCAACTAAAGGTGGCAGTGCATCCCAGGGGAGGAAACGCACCACTTGGTGATGTCCATTGATTGCAAAGGATTTTCATCCAAGTATTAAAACGAGCCCTTATGTTTAAAATTGAGACTGTGAGTCTGCCCTTTAATCACATTTAGATTGATTTAAAATCCACTGTGTGGTTGTACAGAGACAAAACTACAAAATGTATCCTTGTTCAAAATTGTATGAACTGTATTGCCCATGTTGGCCCCACTCTGTGAGCCAAATTCTAACAGGGAGCAGACACCAGATGTTGCAGTAGTTAGATGAAGTGGCTAAAATAACACCAATCCATCTAGCAAGATATAAGCAACTGGCCCAGAAGTACCCCCTGCCTGTAGACCAGATTTTCACACCCCTGCTGGTCAAGAGGAAAACTGGGAGGCTGCCACTCAGTCTCACGACTACAGTTTGAATGATGTATGGTTATGTTTATAGGATGAATTCATGCGTAGTCAAAGGAGTGACGAGGAATGATGTGATATCGCTCAAAGGAGAAATCTGACTTCTTACCCTCCCCAGGAAGCCGCACTACACCACGCCTAAGCTGGCAATGCTCATTACCACACTCGAGTACGGCCAGTGCATATTGCTGTCAGGAGGTTTAACCCCGCGCCCTTTCTCCATTAAAGGATCATTCTGATTTATTCTACTCCCAAAAGTAGCGGCTGAGCTCTGGGGGGCCAGACTCGGCAAGAACGACAGTGAGACAGCTAGAATGTAAACATGCAAACCTTTGCCACATTATCCAAACTGGTTTTAGTTGCAAATTGTAAACTGGGAGACATGTTGGTAACAATCTAAATGTAACAGAGACTGTAAAAATACCCAAGTGTGTTACAACATGCATGTTTTTTTCCCCCTTTGCCTATAATATCATTGGCTTGTTTGATCAACTTTGATACAATCAGAAAAATGCACTAAAATAAGCAGGTGAAAACTGTTCAAGTAAAACAAAGTCGTATGACACAAATGAGAAATTAATTCAAGCAATTCTGAATGTAATTAACAAGCGAAAACTCAGCAAGTTTACCAGGCAAATCAACGTTGTTTTTTTTTACTTGCATGCTGAGGCTGATCTGGCAGCTGTCTGGCGGCTTGCTGGATGCATTATGCAGATGTCTAAGAGCAGAACGCACAGTTCAATTAAGAAGAGCAGCCAAAAGAGATGGGAGGGAAAGAGAAGGGAGACAGTGCATGTAAACAGATGTTGCTGGTAACGCTTCTCTGTCTGGGCCATTATTACCACCTATAAAAGATTACAGGCCTATAGAAAGGAAATTGTTGGAACACACACACAAACAGTTTAAAATGTCACCAAGTTCTAATGACGAGGCAAAGAATTATAATTTCACAGCTCATCGTCTGAGGCCCTCATCTCATACGGGCTCATCACAGGTTTTGCTTTTCTCTTCCTGCGAGTGGGGCACACCTTTCACACACAAATAAACATGCGTTGGGTTAAGGGGAGACGGATCACGCTGACACGCTGTCAAATTCCCCTCAGACTGTAGCAAAGGTGAAGGTCTTTTAAGTTACAGCATCAAGGTTTCGTGGATACAGAACTAAAAATTAGGCCAACACCAGGGAGAAGATTCTCTGTGTGATCAAAGGCTGAGACTGCTACCCGCTTGAGTGGTGAATGTTGCGGGGACGAGGCGGATGTTTTTGGGAGACAAAAAGAAGAAATTGCATCTGAGGGTTTATCTCAACAGCAATTATATCTGATCCTCGGACAGAGATGGAAGCAGAGGGAAAGATAAGCAAGAGCTAAAGTTGTAGGGGAAGAGAGAGCCAAGAGCATAAATACCAGAGGTTGAGAGAGACCTTGATATAATTCCAGTCTGATTAATGAAGAGGCAGTGAGGTGAAATGAACAGGAAATCAAGGAGGACAAAGCCGAATCCTGTTCTTTGATCTTTAGCTCCAGTGAGAATGTGTACACTCGGAGCAGCAGCAAGCACAGTGACTCACACCTGTTCCTATAGCTATAAAACACAGAGGAAATGGGGTTATGCTACTGGCTCGTCACAATCACAGGCTGACAGAGGATTTGATGGTACAGTATATATGCTCTAAGCCCTTTAGATACACATACAGTTCAGTCAGAGCTCTGCGCAAGAACAGCGATGGCGTGACCTTCTTTTATCCTCCCGTAACCAGTCGGTGCACATACTGCCAATCTGTGGAAGCAGACGGCACTACAGCCGACCAGGCGACTATCATTTTGTGTGCTTTTTTATGAAGACAGGATGCAGAGATAAGACACAAGCAGGAAAATGGCTCCCAAAACACGAGCACAGCCCGCAACGAGCCAAGGGCCATGAATCCGATTAATAGTGTGATGTAAGAGCTAATGCTACCGCTGCTCAGAGTCGGGGAATGGATCATTGAGATAAGAGCCGCAGCTAAATGTGGAGGGACAGCCAATTGTAAACGGCCTGTTATCTAATCAGCCGACGGGGCGGGGTATCTCTTGTGAGCGACAATGTCACAGACGTGTCAGCACTGCCGCGACCTCTCCGCGGAGATCGTTTTAGGAACATCAAAAGTTTCATTTCAAGGATTTCCCTGAGATCGGTTTACGCCATTACACCACAATCAGGGCCAATAAACATTTTGGCACTAGCAAAAAGACAGGAGGCCAGGCTGGAGGTGGCAGAGTTGAAGAGGATAAGATTCCCACTTGGACATGTGCAGAGGAGGGATAGTGGATGTTGAGGATGGAGCTGCCAGGCAGGCGGAAAAGACCACAGAGAGGATTCACGGGTGTAGTGAAGGAGGACTGGTGTCACAGAAGAGGATGCGAGGGATAGAATGAGATGGAGGCAGATGACCCACCGTGTCGACCCCTAAAAGGTGCAACAAAAAGAAGAAGAAGACACAGTCACTACTGTTGGGAAGTGCTTGGATGTTTGAATGTAATCCTGCTGGAAATTATTTAGAACTTAAAGGACAATGTTGAGAAAATAAGATGTGGAGAGAAAAGATTTACCTTTTAAGGCGCTGAATTAATCTCTACCTTTTTTTTTTTAATCCAGTTGAGGAACATCTTTCATACAGATTTATGGCGGTTATTAAATTTTCTGGTTGTCCAAATCCCCTAAAACCTCAAATATTTCAGTAATACTACTAAAATCCTTACTTTTGAGCTTCTTGGTAAATATTCCGCACAATCCTATAAGACAAGCGGCATTTAGATCCCTTTATTGTTGATTATCACGTGTACGAGTATAAAAATAAATGATGGACGGCTTCATCTCCCGCAATACAGCTGTGTGCCGGCACACAGGAGAATCAGTGAGAGACCCCTGAAGCTCGAGACAAAATTCCCCAGTGAAGGTAACCGAAGAGAGAGAGAGAGAGAGGCGGCGCACATGACAGCTTTTCAACAGCGAGAGTAAACTGACAGTAATATCTGCGTGTTCTCGCAGCAAACGGGAGACTGACAGCTGCAACTTTCATTTGAAACAGATGCAGGGAAGAAGCATCTCACTCAAAACCCCAAACAGGCTGACAAATATCTCTCCCGCACAGACAATTCTTTCTCCGTAATTGTGCTCAAATTAAACCAGATCTACACTGAAGTGAAGCTGACAGGCATCTTCTGTGCCCCGAGCAACAAACATTTGTAGCCACAGGTTTCCTTTTCTGCGCCTTATAACTCAAAAAGGAAATCTCCCCTGCATCCAACCCTCTTTGCGTCTCCAGACAAGCACTTTATCTTCCTGTCTGCCGGCACAGCAGACTAAACACACTTTGTAATAGAAGGCTTTTTTTTTTTGTCCAAGGCAAGCCTGTCTGTAGGCGACTAGGCTTAAATATACTGTTCCAATAACATGCTGCATCCATATACTTTATCAGCAATGACACAGAGACATAATGGGACATAAATACACGGGCACACACTCCTGTGAATGGGTAGCCTGGCTCTTTTACAGTGGTTTCTGGCACAGCAGAGGCAGCCTATAAGAGCTGAAAGCTTTGAAAGGGCGACCCTTAGTTACTGTTCAGCTAGGTCATTTAGAAGTAAGACCAAATATCACACTGGGAATAAAATATATATATATATGTATGTGAATCTGAGTAAGGTCTAAAGATGCAGCACATCACTACTTTGGATCCCCCAGCTGGTCAAACACTGGTGAAAAAATGAATGAAAAATGTCTCTCATCCAGCCAAAGCAGAATTACTGTGGATTTTACTGGACAGTTCGCGCTGCCCAGATGCAGTGAAGCATAATAGAAACAATAAAAAGTCATGAGATTTAAAGGAGATGTATCATGCTTTTAAATCCTTCCTTTTCATATATAAATCATTCACTTGTGGTCTGTATAAAGTAGAACTGCAATGCTTTGGTCCGAATTCCTCGTTATTGTAGCTCCACAGACCCCTCATTGACCCGGCTCAGAGCAACCCGTTTTGGTGTGGCCTCTTGCGCCCCGGCCCCCTCCAGGTCGCGGAGCGTTACCACATCCAACAACCGAATATTTTGACTTACCTACGTGCAACTTCGGCACAACTAAACCGGACTACAAAATCGCTGCTAGAAAAAAAAATGGCGGCCGGATGTCAATGACCTTATTTAGCAGTTCCACAGCAAATACTGTGACGTCAAACATTAAAAAAACGTCACTTGTAAGAGAGAAAACTGAACAGACTGAAAATTACGACCCAAAAAGAATATAAAGATATCTACGCAGCACCCGAACAGAATGCATTTACATTTCCTGCACTGTTACACACTGAAAGTACACAAACATGCAAAAAAAGTGGATTTTGCATGAAACGTGTCCTTTAAGGGACAAGTTCAGCTAACTGTGGGTCAGTGAAGACGTCGGCCTTGTGACGCTGGCTCTGTGCAGACATGTGATATTAATCGAAAGACACAGCGAGTGTTGTCTGCCGTGCTTCGGAGAACGATTCAGTGCATTTGTGCGCTCGGGGTAACGGTGAGAATAAGAAAAGCACTGCCCATATTCTACTATATCTCAGTGAGCACTTTTCAGAGATTTTCTTTCATCATTTTGGACTCTGAGCTTTCAAAATCCCCCAAGTGCAGTGAGTGAAGAGCAATACTGCCTCCTCCTGGATAAGAGGTGAACTCATAGACATGCCAGAACAAACATTTTGACCCAGTAATTAATATTTAGCAAAGACTAACCTGGCGTAAAAGTCCATAGAAACGATTCTTTTCATTTGACAACAGGATGCTTGTGCAACAGATAACTCGGTTTAGGGGCAGGCAGCAGAAGATTCAGCATGATTTAATTATGTTATTGGTGTCACAAGGTTTCCTGTTAATTTGGTTAATATTATCAAACACAAGCAAGCTAAACAAGCCTTAATTTAATCATAGGTGCCCTCATTTTATCACAATAGCGAGACTTCACTAAAAGCTGTGTGTGTAACAGAGAGAAAAGGTCTTTGCGGGGAACTCGACTAATCTTAAACACTGAAGGAAAGTAAATAATTCTAATTAGCACCTTCTCAGATTTTTTTTTTTTACTTGCTAAATGCTTCCAAGAGTAAAGAGGCCTTATTCATTAAAATATCTTAATATCTTCAGCACAGCTTCAGAGTGGGCTGACTTGAAAGCTCCTAAAATTTGCTAAAGCAATAAACATGGCCTCAATAGCACGCAGGCATTCACTTCCACTGAGTCACCACTGAGCCTTTCACTCCCAGTGCAATAAACTGTATTTTCTATCCAAGCCAAATATGTTTTTTTTTTCCTACCTGTGTGCTATGTTAGCAGCTTTTGAAATGCCTAGCAGGCTGTTTGTTTACAGACACTAAGCCTGACCAACATCACCTTTCAAATCCTCCTGCAACCACATATGTGGGATTGGAGAAGCTGGCTCGCCCTTTGGAAGCTAATTTAAGTGAGTCACGTTCTCAGGTTGGTATTAACTCTGCCGAGACTGTTAACTGGCCGCCGGTCGCTTTTCACTCCCTTTTGCCAAAATGAACAGGGACACACTGGAGCGGTTTCTCAGTTTGTGCCAGTTAAGATGGACTCTGTGGAGGTACATTGGTTTCCATAGTTACACCACAAGGTTTAAAAGCAACCTTTTAAGAGGGCTGTCAAAGTAGAAAAGCATCGGTTCCTCATTTGTGTTTAGATGGATGATGTGTTCAACTCGTTTCCAGCACCATTGAATAAATTCCCTGCTCTGATTTTGCTCGATGCGCTGCAGCAACATGTGGAACCAAAGTCCTCCAAGGAGCAAGCTTTGCCACTTGCCAGCCTTGCCAAATGACCCCAGGCACTTATGTGGATAGTTATTTCTGAAGCATTATTTAAATTAATTCCAGAATACACTGAGGAATAATAACTGCATGTAAACAAAAAACAGTCAAATCTCCTTTAAAAAAACAAAAAACACTTCAAATGTCTGCAGACTTTAATCCAGAAATAAAGTTTTAAATTCGTTTCTTTCCACATAAAGTTTCTTTGTGTGTCTTTTAAAGTCTCTTGTAGAACTATTGATTCCCAAAGTGCCGTGTCCTTTTGCTGTTTGCTTGTCCTTAGAAAGGTAGGGGCTGAAGTCAGCTACCAAGCTGTATCTGAAAGCATTTCAGTTTCTTGCTCAAAATGACACTCCAGGCCACTCCAGTGAAGTTCCAAAGTTACTCCAGTGATTTTCCACTGGGGGAAATCATATACACAAACAGCAAAAGCCAGCAAATCATTCACTAGTTAGAATTAAAGAAGACTACAGAATGAACTGAGGAGAAATCTATTTTACAGATACTAATGCAAAGCTACCTAGATAGATAGATAGATAGATAGATAGATAGATAGATAGATAGATAGATAGATAGATAGATAGATAGATAGATAGATATTTACTCAGTTGTCTTTCCACTGCGCATTACTCGGGGCATGTTATAGTCTAAACCAGGGCTGGGCAGTTAATCCCAATGAGCCGCATGAGAAACTGGGACTGTTGTGGAGGGCCACACAAATACGCTTATAAAGAGATAAAATTCATATTCAGCTTCTAAAATTTACTTTCATAAAGTGCTATAATAAAAAGCACCTTATGGTTCTGTAAACAAAAAGTTCAGTGTTTACACATAAAATTATAAAGTACTGTAAATAATATTGAAGTAATTAATTAAATTCAATGAATAAAATCATAAAATAAACTGCACAACCTACTATGTGATATAAATTAATACTATAATCTACACAAATTAAATAAGACTAAAAATAAATACAAATGCTGTAATTAAGTTACAGTTCTTACAAATATTTAAAAGTCAGTGATGCATGCAGGGTATAGTATTATGGAAGCTTGTTCCCGCAACAAATTTAAAAGAAAAATGCCATCCATAAGTCAAAAACCTGGGTTTTTAGTTCAAATTCGAATTTATTTTCTTAATTTCGAATTACTTTTTCATAAATTTGAGTTTTCAAGTGGAACTTTTGAAATAGTAACCTGAAATTTGGACTTATGAACGTGAATTTTTTTTTTGTTTGTTTGTTTGTTTGTCTGCACAGGCAGCAGATACTACGACATATTTTGTTATTTTTTGTTTACATCTCTCTTCCATCGCATCCAACAGATTCTACTAAGTTAAATTACCTGTTATTAGTAATGCCACCGAAGAGAGTTTCCAAACTTGTGTACTAGATCTACTTACCATTTCTTGTACTAATATATTGCTTTCAAATGAACCGTGATTAACTTAAAGTATTGATTGATTGCATTAAGTCTGACTGAAGACCAGTGTGAACCGGCAGTTGCTCTTCTCTCTGCCTGCGCACGATCTTTGCAGCCATCGCGCTGTAGTTCAGCTCCTCCTCTTATGCAAAACAGCCTGGGTATCCGGAAATTAACAATCCCGTGATGTCAGGGGAGCGTTAGCGCAAAAGTGGAATCACTAGAGTGCCGTTCTCGATTAAAACTTAGTCACTGTTAGCTAACTGTTTACCTTCGTTGTCGTCTGCAAGCATGCGGCTACCGGAGTCGACGGCTGTCGGGGGGTGTCTCTTCACGCACGGACTTTAGGGATGAAGCCAAACGGGATGCCATTCAGTTAGCTACTCTGGACTCCTGATTATGTGCCACAGAAGCTAGCAGGCTAGTTAATACGCTGTGGCAAAGTATTTACGAGCAGCTGCGCGGTGTGGAAACGATAAAATATGGCGCGGTTGGTGTTGGAGCAGCTGTCAGATTTCGGGGACTTTTCTGACGGTAAAGAGCTGACAGAGGTACTCAGTCTGAATAACAACGAACAGATAAACAGTGTTCGCCTGAGCCCAGATGGACGTCACATCCATGTCATCCTCCGCAAGCCTAAGGTCAGTCTTGTGACTTTTGACAAGTATGAAAGACCCCAGCTGGCCCTAAACCAGAAGAAGCTGGATTTGTATGTAACCGTGCCCATCGTGGATATTATATATCTGGAGCATCGTGGTAGCAGCAGTGGTGCAGCAGTTGTGGCAGTGGTTTATGAAAATGGAAAAACTGAGTTTTGGAAATTCCTGGAGTGCAAGACTGGCTGGAGTCTCCTGCAAACATCACAGTTGTGCAACAGTCCCCGGGCCAGAGTGGTGTCGGTCTGTGCTTGCTCTAATCTTATCATATGGTGTGAGGAGCGGCCACCGTCAGAAAGCTCCCCTGCCCTCAGCGCCACGAGGAATAAATTAAGATACTGTGTTTGCAGACGTGACTTTGAGGTGAAAGAGACTGCTGTCAACTTAGGAGGGGTAAAAATCGCCCTCCACAATAATCCTGACTTCGCTGTGATCAGCTCTGGGGAATATGTTCACCTTCTACCTGACTTGAAGGCGAAGCCGCTGCTGAACATCTCCAAATTCTTCCTCTCCTGGTCCCCTCGCCATGACTCCTTCACAGTCAGCACCACATGTAAAAACACCCCCCTAAAAAAGCTGTCAGCTAAAGAGGCTGACTTTATGACACTGATAATCGATTGTTTAGGATATTTATCTCCTCTTGAACCACCTGACATCTACAGCTTCTCTCCCACAGCCTGTGGAGGCCTGCTCCTGCTGCTCAGCACAGGCTGGCTCTGTCTCCTGCAAAAAGACGGGGTCCTGCGCCAGGTATACAAACTAGAAGACAACTGTTTGGTAGATTACAGCATTCGCACCAGCCTGTGTATATATGAGGACACCCTTGCACTACTTATGGGCCAAAAACTGCTTCTGATAGACTTGAATTGTGGCAGAGAGCTGGAAAAGATTGTATTGAAGAGTGAAGGATTATTATATGCAAACAGGGCGGACACATGTACACCTCACCTGCTCTCAGAAACTGGACTCTTTGTAGTGGTGAGCAGGGAGATGGACTCCAGAGACTGCAACTTCAGAACAAAGCCTCCTGGTTTCAGTGCAGTGGAGAGTATTGATCCTGGAGCCCTCCTGGTAGAAGCTGTCTTTGAAGAGGCCTGTAAATACTACCAGCAGAGAAGCCTGAGCAGCACCCCGCTCACTGTGGACTCACTGAAGAAAGGGGGGAGATTCCAGGCTCCCATCTCTTTAGCCTCCATCCTTTTCAGCTACCTCAGCACAGGGTTGAAGCAAAAGGGAGTACAGCTGTTCCAAAATGGAGGAGGTGGATGTATCGCAGGGCAAGACAAGCTAATGGGTTCTCTCGAGGCCGAGCTCAAGGCTCTGGTTTCGCTGGAGGAGCTGAAGGGGAGTTTAGTGAAGGGAAGTGTTAAAGAGGTGGAGGCGGTGTGTGAGCGTCTAGTTGAGATGGAAGTATTGAGGCTGCTGTCATGTTCTGAGCTGGATAAAGAGGCTCTGCTGTACCTCAACTCCATCTTCAGCATCTTTCCCCGCCAGGCGTGGAAGGCGGCGCACGCTGCTCTGCAGCTACACTACAACGGTGAGGGATTTCTGTCCAGCAAGGCTCCCCCAGATGTGTGGAAAACTGTCCTCAGTGCTGGTCTGACATCCAGCCCCATAGCCTCCCTCTCATTCACCAACGGGGGACCAAAACACAATCACAGCCTAAAAGGAGATTACTTTACTAACTGCAAAGCCAAATCTACAAGCACTTCCTCAGCTGCCTTGCCTGTGTTTGAGCTCCTCTGCCGGTCAGTTTTTCACTTCCAGCCCAGCTGGCTGCCCAGGTTCCTCGAGCTCGCCCAGAAGCAGCAAGGCTCAACAGGGCTGGGCCTGAGCCTGGCGTCGTCTTGGAGCTTTTCCAGTGGGAGAGGGGGGGATTGCACAGAAAGCAACGTGCCGCTTTATAAACGAGCACTCTGCCTCTTGTCCAGCTTAAGCCCAGACAGAGACCAGCAACAGGACCTAGAGGTGGAGCTGCTGCTCGTGAGTGGGCGACCTAACGCCATCCTGCAGGCTCTGCGGATTCTCATGAGCAAGCGGCAGTGGGAGCGGGTCACCCAGGTGGCCCACAAGTTCTGTAAACAGAGTCCGCTACTCAACAAGGAGATATTCACTACTTTGCTGTGTGAGGTGGCCCATCACAGAGACCTGGATCCCTACCTGGACCTGCTGTGGACACTGTGCCCCGAGGACTTCACTGTCACCACTATCTTGAACTTGGTTCTGAGAAACCTCCCCTCTCCCAGCACTTCATCACACTACTCTTCTTTCCCCATGTCCAATTCAACCTCTCCTACTCCTGCTCCTTTCGCAGACCCCCACAGCAGCCAGTTGACTGTCGGGCTGTTGAAACCCCTGCTGAGAAAAGTGCTGCAGAGGGAGACCAAGCCTAGCCAGCGCTATGTGGACATCCTCCAGTCACCATTATTCCCCCCTCCAGCATTGCCTCGCCAGCCCACTGATCAGGCCAGCATGGTCACAGACCCCAGTGCAGACTCCGCTCTGATTGCGGAAACACCTGAACAGCAGTCCTGCACACAAACAACTATTCAAAGGGCGAGGGTGGCTCTACCTGCTAACCCAGTCTGATTTACATAGAAGTTAACAAACACAAAATGGAGAACAAAACCTTTTTTATAAAACGTTCAACGCATAATCTGACCAAAGTGTGAATCAGACTGTGATGACAGTCATATTAAAGCAGAATGTCAGTGTGTAACACGTGCTATCATGTAATGCAGGTAGTATCATATATGATTGTATTTTTAAACAGTTGAATTATGACTACTAGAAACTATTAAATGACTACTGAAGATCCTACCAGTGTAAATACTGCAGGTAATTTTAAATCTTTAAATAGGGATGCACAGATCGAGCCTTTGCATCGTGTACCATTAACTGACACAAACAGCTGGATCGGGCAGCAAAGAGGTAAACTGTTCATTTCAGATCTGTGTATTTCTATATGCCTGTACATCTCGCTGTAAGGAGTGTATTGCAGTTTTCAGTGAATGTTATCTTTTTTTTTTTTTTAAGTATTATTTCAGTAACAGAGGTATTTCTTTGTTGCATTTTGCTTTCAAGGTGAGAAATGCAGTTTTTAAGTCAAGCCTGGTGTTGCTTTACATATAAGACAATGATTCCTGGTCTTTTCCGCAATACAGCTCAGCTTAATAATTTAGCATTGTTGTCTTATTCCTACTCGGCGCCTGCAGATAAAGAAAGAAAAGTCGGATCGGTGCATCCCTAGTCTTAATGTGTATATTCTGTATCTACAGTGTTATTTATCCTTTGAGCCTTAACTGCACATCAGTGAGAACAATCTTGCATTGAGAAACTTTAACCTGTACAGGAATACCATCAAAAATTAGTGGCGTTAACACAATATACTATCTAACTGCTCGGCCAAGCAGAGCCACTTACTCCTGAGCCAAAGTGCCATCTGCCTGCGCCTGTATTTTCCAGCCTTATCTTCTGAGGTTCTCCTGCTCTCAGATCCACAGCACATGAGTTCAGATCTGCGACGTAGGCTTATCTGAACGTGGACGTTCTTGTATTTTATCGGAACAGCAAAAACAGCTAACTCCTGGTGCTGGGTTTTATATAAGTGTTGCCTTTTTAAATAGATCTTGGTTAATTAGAGCCAATGTAGCTTCTTTTTACTTGCTGAAGTGCATTCGTGCAGCAAGTGTTCTGCCAGTCTGAATTCAGACAAGCCGGCCTTTGTGTTTGAATGTTTTAAGTGAGGTATCGTTTGGTAGAGGGGGGAAGAAAGGAGGAGATCAGGATTTCTTTTACTGGCTTTTGGTTTCACATTTAACACATTTGTGCCAATGTTTGTGTTTGGTTTTAAGTGACTCAAATAGCCTGTGTATTATCTGTAAACTAAAACCTGTCTACCTTTTGCTTTCATTTTCCATTCCTGTCATTTTTTTCTTTTTTTTTTCCTCTCCAGACTCCATCTTGTCTGCTCTGCTCCTCAGACATTCCACACAGAGTTCCCAGTAAAAGTGATTCACAGTTCAACTTTAAATTCAATTTTAGCTGTAATTCTGTTAAAATTCAAGGGTGTGTGGGACAGATTGTGACTCACACAGGCACCCTGCTGCTTGCATAAGGTCATGTACGTCCTCCTTTATGAAACCCAGTGAGAGTAATGTTATTAGAGATGATAGGCCCTCTGTCTTATTGCCACTGCTGGTTATGCTCTGTTACCAGCTGCACTTTCATATCACGCCACTCAGTATTGGTTTGGCTTTTGAAATGCTTTTTTTATTTCTGCTCAGGCGCTGTAAACAAGGGTATATTTGTGTTCCTGTTGTGTTTAATGCCTCCTGTTGGAGCAGTCTATTAAGCTTGTTAAAGTAAGTCTGTCCATAATGTTTCAACCTTCTGCATATTTATTTTGTAGCAATCTTTGGAAGACTACTAAAATGATCAGCCGAGGTTTTGGTGTTCAGTGACAATCAGACTCTGAAAGGCTGCAGAACAACCCGAGTGCCTTTTGCAGTGCTGCTTTAAATTTACAGGGTAGTGTCATATTTCTACTGTCTTCTCAGCCTCACTTATATTCTGAAGAAATGCATACTTTTAAACTTCAATCAGTTCTCGGTGTGGTAACATTTCCCGGCTCCTAACAGCTCCGCTGTACACCTGACAATCATGCTACAAGTGTGCACAACTGATCTCATTTCACTGCATTGCTGTTTAACGCACATGCTTTGGCCCGCCTGAGATTCACTGGGAACTCCCTGCCTTCCCCACACAGGCCATTGGGCCTAGCGTCATGACTGTTGGCAAACAGAAACTCCTCCTGCATTCGCCTGACAAAGTTTCACATCCACATGGTGACTGCGTACTTTTGGTGTTGCTCACTTTTAGGCAGTATTTGTTAAAGAATGTGTATGTATGAACAGACCCTGTATGCTATTAAACTGAGGACAAAACATACATTTGCTGTCCAGAGTTTTATGTATAACTTCCTGCTAATTAGCATTTTAATAATGCAACTTATTTTAACGGCCTTGAGAGACAGGATTTTTTTATAATGTGCAGTCTTGTTGAGACTGGGGTTTTGATTGCACTCTGGTATCTTGTAAAAGTTTTAATTGTCTTGTTTTAGATTTTCTAATACTGTTACAGAGCTCTGTGATGACTAGGGGACTGATGGGCAGTGATCTGTAGCGATACATGTATCTGTCAGATCATTTTAATGTTCGGTTTAAAGTCCTCGTTCCCACAGATTAAAGTTGTCCTGGTTTGTCCGGATCTGTTAGCATATTCGTTTTACCTTCATGCAGAACTAAGTCAACATGCCAGATAGTCTTGTGATCTTGTGAGAATCAAGCTGCAAGTTAGCTGCACAACAAACAATTGAAATGTCAAGGCCAATATGCCCTCTTTTTTTTAAATTCAGCTATTTACAGTTTAACCTAACCTGAAAAAAACAGATGCTTTACACACAGTTATTTGATCATTCATTTGATCCACTGCCCCATTACTGAGTTTCACCATATCCTTTCTCTTCCATGGCAAATCCACTTACACTTGTATGTGTGTGCGATCTACTGGAAGGATTTAGGTGTGTAAATGTGCTCAAATATTTCCACAGTCGAGGCCTGTTAAAGGAATGTCGAGCTATTAAGCATTCAGCTTCTCAATAGAGACAAACCCTTTGCAATCCTTGCAAAAGTAAAGGTAAGAGTGTATGTGTTTCTCTCACAGCAACTAGGTAGTTTCCACATGAGGATGTGAAGGTTAAAAAAAAGTGCCAAAGCAGCAGAGGGTAATAGGAGTCAAACCAGACAGGGAGGTGCAGAAACCTGCGTAACATGATAGCTACCATCCTTCAGCCAATTATGTCCCTCCTCCTGTCTTTCTCCTTCACTTATCTTACTTTTTTTTCATCTAATTGATTTTCGCTGACTCCGCCATCTCTTATTACAAGGTGCCAGTGCTGTAATGCCATCGATTCACTTGTTCTAATTATAGATGCCATCCTGTAAACTGTAATTCATCTAAACAGATGCTGGCAGGCCCTTCCCGCTGTTCTCTCCTCTGCTTGCCTTTGAACAGCTGACTGCATCCCAGAGAGCAACAAAAATGAATGCATCATTAGTAGAATGGCTGCATTAAAGCACTTTTTAAAATATTTAACAGTTCACTTTGGCATCGTGCAACCCCAAGAGTTATCGCTTTAGCTTTCCAATAAATGTTGTAGCCTAGTTGCAGCCACAAAGTTCAGTAAACTAAATGCACAGATGCACCTCCACAGCATCTGCCAGCTAACAAGCTAGCTACAGCAGAAGCTGAAGACACATAATTTCAGGTGAGGCGAGATACTGAGCAGAAGCAGAGAGAGGCCTGTGTGTTTGCCATTAAACAGTTCCTGGTTTTCACAAAACATTTGCGTCCCCATTTTGATAGACAGGGTGCTTCAGAAAGTCTCTAAACTAAAAAGACACATGTGGCTGTTAAGTTTCTAGACTATGTTGGAAACTTCTTATATAACCCCTGATTTGCCATAGTCCCATGTAGAAATATGTACAAATTAAAGGTTTATTGTCTTGCTTTTAGATCTGGATATCTGTGGTTATATTGAATGTCTCATAATACCACTAACTGTCAAATCCAAGCTTGTGAGTCAGGTCCTTGTGAGTTCGCGGTAAAGTAGCCATATTGTAGATCAGTAATCAGAGTGCATGATTGGTTTGGCTAAATGTTACAAAGCCTAATAACTTTTTTTTTGGGGGGGGGGGGGTCATGGCTATTAGGGATGGCACGATACCACTTTTTCATGTCCGATACCGATACCG
>JAVDPK010002093.1:293960-319215 GCA_034780415.1 Cichlasoma orientale
AATGTTGAAATAAAATGTTTAAATGTAGCATATTTTTCTCCTAGTCCTTATTTTAAATGGGTCAAAAAAAATTCAATAATTATCGATATCGACCGATATGAAGTACTTATATCGTGATACAGTTTTTAGCCATATCGCCCAGCCCTAACATACACATACAGTCATATTACCTGTGTAAACATAGGTTTGCCATTCTGGGTCACCATGGTGCACTGGTCACAATCAAGAGACACAAAGTTACTATGGAAGGACTCCTTTGGATGCTTCAAAACATAGAAGAGCTCAGTGGCACCCCCCTCGAAGATACTTCTGAAGTATCGAGGGATCAACGTTCTGCCAATGGCTGCGGACAAAATGTGTCAAAGTTAAAACTTGAAGGACCAAGAGAGGAGAAAGGGTGTACATAAAAAAAGACATTTGAAGATGACATTATGCTTTATGTTCAGTGCAGAACAAAGATAAAACAAATTTCCAGACTAAAAAAAGTAGAAACTAAACACTCAAGCAGCAGGAAGTTATTTAAAAATACATTTCTTACTGTATCGTTTGGGACCATCTTCCAGGCAGAAAGTGATGGTGAGCATAGCGTCATCTTCAAAAAACTCTGTGGTGAAGGCATCCCACCAGAGATTGTCACAGTCCTGAAAGCAGAACCATTTCTCAGTTTTTGATTCCTCAAAATCTACAATGACTTACGGTAAAATAGTTTATGTTCAACAGGAAGAGTAGGTGCCATTTGAAAAAGAGAGGCAAGGAAGTTGTACAACTTAACATCCTGAATATAATAAAAGTGCTCAAAAACAAGAACTGGAAACTTGTGTATCCGTACCACTCCTATAACCTTTCTGCTCTTGGGACAATAGAATGAAACATTTCACTATAAGCCCTGCAACAGATTGGCGACCTGTCCAGGGTGTACCCCGCCCTTCACCCTACGACAGCTGGGATGGGCTCAGACAGGTCAGACTTTCCTGAACATGAAACTCATTTGCAGTAATTCTTCCAGTTGTAGATTAGTGTGCAAATATTTCCTGTAGTGTTCAAACGGTCTCACAAAAAGAATAACTCATAATGGCTACTCCGTTGCCCGTTTAGGCATAGAAACAGTTGGCATTCCAATTACGTTTTAGCCAGGTTTATCAAATAATCCTATTAGAGTCTGAATGTAATTTAAGTCTGAGTTCTCTGACTTAATTATCCACATAATCCCCAACATGGTTACCTACACATAAACAGCTGTTGGGAGGGAAATCTAAAAACAGGGCAACAGTAAGTAGTTCACAGGAGCTACAGGACGTACTTCTATGGGCCTTCATCACATTTCCTGCTTGGAAATAAAACACGGATTCTGTGTTTTTGTAAAATAGCAGTTTGGTGTTGGGTTGCGTTTTTGCTATGTGTAAAAGAAAAAGTGATCCTCACCTCTGTCCAGTTCTGTAATCTTTTGTTCAGCTCATATATCCGGTAATCTGTCTGGTTCCCATACGGTGTGGGTCTCCTGAAACAGAAAATGGGGATATTCAACACCCTGCAGTCGGAGCTTCTACACCTGTAGTGCAAACAAATGCAATAATCCACGAGCAGCTTTGAACTAAAGCCAACTAAATGCAACAGAAATATTTAAACAGAAATGGAAAACATAAAAAAAAAGTACATGCACTATATAAAAGGACTTCTGACCTAGAACAAATCAAAATTATACGTTAATTATTTAAGCTCACCCCATTCCAGGCTCCATGTATGAGGGGGGGTACATGGGTGTAGGCCTAGGACAAAAAAAAAAAATAAATAAATAAATAAATAAGATTTTGATAGACTACACCAAGCATGTGTGCCTTTAATAATATGATGCAAACAGTTTGTATTTTTTAATTCTAAAACCATCTTCCATTTCTAAGTAAACATATATACATCAAGAAAACTGATTTTATAATCAATACATGAGGCTTGCAAGAAGTCAAGAGATAGACATCAAAAGAGTAACAAATGGCATAATTTACTGGCTGAATGAATTCACAAATTTCCCTTGAGATTACAACCCAGACCTACCCCACATCTCTGTCCAGCATAGCGCCTGGGTGGAAGGGGGGAAAGCTGCCGCCGTTGGGGGGCTCCTTAGGAGAGTACAGCTTGAATGACTTTGACGAACAGCCTGCACACAACCCCGGAGTGGCAGAGGAGGAGGAGAAAGGAGGTGGAGGAGGAGGGGGGAAAAAGAGCAGAGAATTAAAGGAGATTTAGATTACTTTGGATTTAGCTCATTCAAATCGCAGCATCATCTAAGTAATCTAATGTTGGATGATTTTGTTGAGATTCGTTCAAATAAAAAGCACGCTGCCAAAACAATTTCCTGCTGCTCTCATTATCTAATGCACCTTCAATCTGCTAAATGGACAAGAAAACAAATGATTGTGATGGGGGGGGGGGGGGCTGTGGTATTTATTATCCTGCAGACATCTGACAACACTATCTGCCAAATGAGTGGAGCCCAGCAAAAGGCAAAAGGTCCAGTGGCACATTTTTTTGTATTTTTTGTGCCACCTGTACCATTACCGGTGACCCTCTTCTCAGCATGCAGCCCCACGTGAACCTAAACCATGCCACTCTGCACTGTGCGTTAGTCTCCCCCTCTTGCTGCCTGTTCTACACCCATCCCCCCACTCCCTACACTGGCTGTTGTTAACCCCTGTCTGCCCAGATAACACATTCATGCTCAAACAATCTGGGAGTGCTGAGAAAACATCTACTCAAGAAGACCCCACACAAACAGCAGCCTCACGTCTGAGGTCTCAAAGATATTTTAGATCCAGGCAGGCAGTGGCCGATAGAGACGTTGGAGAAAAACAACCCCTGGAAATTTGAGTCAGACTGGACAATCACAACCCCAATCCAGTTCCGCAACTTTTTAAACACAGACAGAAAAGTGGGGGAGGTGGGCTAACATGAGGAATTTAAAGTATGTTTTGATAAGCAGATATTAGCAACATTTAAATAACAGCAAAACCCATTTGTACCTGCTTGCTTAACAATGCCTGCACTGCCTGTAAATGTGGTATTCCCAACAGGCACCTGCATAATGTTAATTTGACCTACAATTTATGCACAACGGTCGGTCGCTGTCTGCTTGGCATAGGAAAGGGGGACTGTACATAATTAAAACCAGCAGGGGGAGAATGTGGCCTCCCAGCACCATCTATGCTAATGCAGACCAAAACCATAGAGGGATGTAAATCTAATATTTTCACGACTTTTTGTGAACTGATGAAGAGCTCTGCAGGCGGGCCAATTCTCAAATGGTGGTGGTTAAAGTCAAATTAGAGAGAGAAAAGCATGAGCTCTCCTCTTTAAGCAGACTATTACAACTCTTCATTTATTTTCACCCTTTTCTTTCATGCTTCCGTTTATCCAAAAGAGTCATCTTCAGGTCATCTTCTCCTCCCCATTAGTACGAGGGTGATCTCACTCAAGGCCACCCAACAATGGTTCTCTACACATTACCTCTGACCTATACACCCACCCCCAACAACTCCAGCCATTAGCTCCAGACTGCATTCAGGCCCATATGATAAGCCTTTGTTCAATTTGATGGTGATCCCACAGCTTTGTGGAAATCGTAACATCCAGTGTAACAAATCACCTCTCCACTGTAAAATATAACCTTCCTTTGATCACAACCCTTGGTGTGAAAATATAGAAGCAGCTACAGTGAAGGTTCCTGGTTTTTCCATTACATTATGCAAAGATATTCTTAAAACAAAGCCTCATTCTGCAAAAAAAAAAAAAAAATGCTGACACACAGAGGATCCTCACCTCTAACAAACACAAACACACACACACACACACACTAATAAGAGATCCAGTCAGCACCATTAAACACATCTACAAAAACCTGCAGGTCATTGGATCCTTATGTATGTAAACACTGGCAGCTAACGGAAAGACAGAATGAGAGAAACCCCTGAGGTTAAAGGATGTCTGGCAAATGACTCCAGTCTTTAAGCATCCTTTAACAGAGCAACTCGATTAAAGTGAGAGATCACGATGCATATTTAACTGCTCTAACAAAGCTTAACTTAATTTGACTTTGATGCAGTTTTAGTCCGCCCAAACTGCTAAATGCAAACAATGGAGCTGCATCCAGAGGATGGCCAGTAGCCAATAAAACATCCAAAGCTAAGTGCAAAGACTCCTAACATACTTGCACAGCTCACTGGTATTACCTCACTGATCCGTGTATTTACATGCATGTGCAGTATAAATGTAAAAATGCGCGAGCATCCACTTTAACAGCACGGGCCAGGCGTAAACTGAACCACAGGGCCGCGTTCATTAACATTAACCATTTGCAGAAAACGGATGCCATTGCTAAGCTATTAACCTACTTGCTAAATATCACCGCCCTCCGCTTTGAAATCCATGTGCCTGTTTACGGCAAGTTTCAGCGGTTTATTGTGAACTCGCGATGGTGATAACCTGGTATAGCAGTGCGACTGAGTTACCTGCAGAGAAACGTCCACCTAAACGCGGTGTTACTCAACACCTCCGGTCGGTGTTTCTAGCCAGCTAGCCTCGCTGCTAGCCGGAGCGGCTGGATGGTGAAAGCTCCAGCGCCGACCGCTGATAATGTACTCCTGTGGTCCTAAACCAAACAGCAAACGACGGGAAAAGAAACACTCCAGCTCCTTCCCTGAATCTGATGAATTTGCAATTCCTGGTTATATGTTTTAAATATCATTTGTCTGGAGGACTGTGTTCTACTACTACCGGACCCTTTGTTCCTGCCAGCCGAGACACGAACAAACAAAGGCCCCGCCTTCCTCCAGGCTCCTCCGCCCATCCCTACACACAGACCGGGACAAAACTCAGGCCTCCCTCCCTAACAGGGGCCCCCAATTTGTCGCAACCAGGACCCATCAGTGGACCAGTGGCCCTCAGTGTGGTACAAGGTGGGTCCCCATTGCGAGGAACAACCGTCTCACTTAATCTTATTCCACAGTCTGACAGCATCTTAGGTTTTTCTGTTTCTGTGCCAGCTCTTCTCTGAAGTTTAGTGGGTATGAATAATATTTAGGTCAGCAGAGTTTAGGAGGTTAAAGTAGTTATTTCTTCTTCTTTCACTGCTGCAATTAAATATCCATCTGCACTTTATGACTTGTGATAAATACAGTAGTTAAAGTGTCATAGTCTATAATAGTATTGTAATAGGATGCCACACAAGTCTGTCAGTGGAGAATGGGAGTGAAACACACTGAAACATGACGCCCACTTGCAGGTCTAGCTTTTTGTCCAAGTATTTAATAAATGCAATGCACCTCAAATATTTAATGATCTAGCACAGCAATTAATGAGAAATCTGGGGCAATATGTACGAGCTAAATTTTAAAAACCTTATTATTTAACATGTTGTAAAATTACATCATGTTTGCATTTGTTTTTAACCTTATTTGAACATTTTTAATCTAAAAAGTTGCACAGACCCTCATTACTGCTCAGCACATTTTTGTAAAGACATGAGTAAAAGCTGGATTTAAGATTTCATGATTAAGTATCTCCGCAATAAAAATGTGTCTTTTTCCTACTTTAACTGTGGATCAAAGTGACAGGATTATATCCTGTGAAACAGCAGTGTCTGAGATGATTTCTTCCCAACTTTCCATACAGAGAGTCCGACCATTTATGAAAGCTTTGTGTGAGGGCGCTGAAACCTAAGTCAGTCATAATGATCACTCATGAGGAATGAGTATGCTGTAAAAGTAATATTGTGTTAGCAGTGCGGGAACCATTCAAACTAGTGCCCATTCAGTTCTGCAAAATCCTAAAACCCTAAACCTTTATTCTTTTCACGGAGTGCGACTCAAACATCTTGGTTATACTGCTAAATCAGTTACGACCAGCTACCGACATAGCACTTTTAATTTAAGCTTTGTAAAGGCTTATTAAAAGTGTTTGGCTCTGCTGATGGCTCAAATCTTTTCCGCCACAGCTCCGGGCTTGTCATGTGGGCTAATCTGTAGCCTCACTTTTAATCAATAACCACTCTAATGTTTACAAGCAATATATTTGAGGGCTACAGAACCATTTGTGGTCTCAAAGTGCATTTTAAGCTCATTTGTTTAGGCTTTCACTTGAGCTGCCAGTCAGTTAGTTGAATTTCTACAAGCTGGGAGTGCAGCTGAGGGAAGTGAAGCTATGCTTTTTTTATTGATACAGTAAACACATCTGACCCACACCAGTTTCTCTTAGCGCATACACCCTGTGTCAGATATAGAACAAAGATTGCATGCAACTGTATGCAAAACAGCACGCACCATTGTACACATGTTTCAGAAAAGGATGCACCGCCTGTGGTCTGATCTCAAATGTTACTTTAGTGGTTTTGGCAAAAGACTAAAGCTGTTAGTCGTAACGCACGCCCAATTTTAGGATCTCTTGTTGAACACAGTAATAGCTGGCTGGGGTATCACTCCTTGTGCAAGTCAGTTTTGATGGATTTGCACAGAAGTGGAAAAGGACAGCATCTCCCTCTGCTGGCAAATGCTGGGGAAAAAAAAAAATCTACCTCATGCTTCAAAATAGAATGACATGAGAAAACAGAGTTTACTTTCCTGGAGTTTATATAGCTTGTATACATTTTATACCATTTAAATCTTTATTAGCTTTTTCTTCAAATACAACAATCAGTATGTGCATGCTTAACTGTGCTTATATAAAGATTCTATTATCAGTGACATACATATGCACAAAATCCATTAAAGTGTGGATTTCATGGCAATATGCATTATTGCATGCAGTCCTCTGGAAGCATTTTCATTCTGAGAACTGAAACCTCTTTAATCTGTATTCAGCAAGAGTCACATTTAGCACATATATTCACAGAGTACCTGGCAGGCAGTGATAACATTAAAGGCAGCACTGCACAGGAACTAAGTCCTATTTTAGTCTCAGAAAAGGTGGGTTTGAACTACAGGGGTAGTCATGTACAAACACTGACATACCCCCTTTTTATTTATACTGTACCAGTCAAAGGTGCCCCTAATTTATGCAGAGTTGGGCCAACTAGCATTCAGACTGCTTTGTCTTACTTGACTTGTTGTCCTTTGTTTCACTGTTATGAAAAAATTAATGTGGTCTCCAGCAGAGAATATATGCATTTCATTTTGTTATTTAAATTCTAGCATGGTTAGGCAAAAATATACCGTGAAAAACTGGCCTTGATACGCAAATTAGGTCATCACACGCTAGCCACATATAAATATGCCTCAAAAACATTTTCCAAGCCCTTCAAATGCACTGTGACTTTTAACAAGCCTGCAACAGAAGAGCTTTTAGCAGCACTGAGGAAATCTGAAGAAAGCTGGTGGTGAACAGGATGTTCGGATTCCTGTTGCTGCTTTTTAGACACCAGAGTGGAAGAGCAAGCCTGTCAGGGAAACTGTTGTGACACCTGACTGGTAGTGATAGCAACAAGGCAACAGACAGGCCTAACACAGGCGACGCCCAGAGGATGCTACTGTGGCTTGACAGGAGGAAGTTAAACAGCGTGTGTTCAAGATATAGCAAAGGATAACAGAGAGAAAAGGCTCGTGCTAATGTCTGTGTGAGGATTGGCGTTGTGGACACTTGCAGCGGCACTGATCACTGACCTGCGCACAATTAACAAATTCCTTGAGAAGAACGTAGATGATTGTTGTTGGCAGACAGGACTTGATGCCGTTTAAATTTTTTAGGTATTAGAAGTGAATTTTTACAGCCTCGCTGAGAATGAAATTAAATTCACTGCTGCGATAATGTTATTTAGAGACTGATCATGGAAGCGCTCCAAAAAAAAGTATAAAGGCGCAGCACTTAATTGTAATGAAATATGTAAACGTAAAGCAATTCGCAACATCACTCACTTTCTTAGCCAAAATTAGAAGAATATAAATTATGGCAAAAATCCATTCAACAGTGTCACAATTTTGATATTAGCCTTGATTCGCATAGAACCCACCAAATATAGGACACCAACCTGTACTTTGCACAGGTTGAATAATTCATGATACATTTAATAAACAGGGGGGGGGGGGACAAATCTGGTTGGATTAATAAACCATTCCTGGGCCTTAAATAGTGTTGAGCTCACATACTTGCACATGCGCAGGTGGCACAAAGATACAGTTTTCAAACACTCCTGTTGTCCTTACAGTTTTCAGGGTAGCTCCCTTTCAGTCTGAGCACTGCTGCCATCACCTTCACTAGCTTGTACATCTCTTACAATTACAGGTGTGCTTTGATAGAAAATCATTCCCTCCCCATTTTGATGTCTCCCTATCCTCCCCCTCTTTTCAGCTGTGTGGCACATGCCAGCTTTCCCCTGCCATCCTGTCAGCCTGCAGCAGATGTGACATCACTACAGCTCGTCTCCACTCTGCACCCCCCCCCCGCCAATTTCTCCGACTCCCCCAGCATCTCTGTGTGTCTCCCACGCATTCCTTCTTTCTCTCTGCCTCTGCACATACAGCCATTTTGATCTAGCAAACAAGATCTGAGAGACTCAGTAGAATAGAGAGAGGAGGGAAAAGGAAAAAAGAAGTAAAGAATTGAGAAGGAAAAGAAAGAGAGGCAGGCTTTCAGTGCAGTGAGATAAAGCTGAGGCAGTCACGTTGTTGTGTAACAGTAATAAAAAAAAAAAAATAAAAAAAAATCCTAGCTGTTTGGCTGCCATCTTGGCTCTGCTTTAAGTCACTTTTCTTCAATCAGGAACCACGTGACTTTCTGCATGAGGTAACGCCACTTTTACTGCAAAAGGCAGTCAGTGAGGGATGAAGGAGCGACAAAAAGGGAGAGAAAGAGAGGGTGAAAGAGGGAAAGGAAGGGGGGAAGAGAGTGAGATGAGGAAGGCAGAAATGGGAGGGAGGGGTTAGAGTGGGATGGGTGAGAGACGGAGAGAGTGGTGAGCAAAGGGGAGCGCATGCTTGAGTGGGTGCATGTGAGAATGGAGGGGGGTATCTTCAGCTCACAGGCAATCTATTTTTACCATTTAGCCTGAACAAAGGATGTGATTGGCTCCACTGTGTTAGGACAAATCTCCTTCACGCAAGGAACAAAGCCTTAAAGAGGTTAATTCACAGCAAAGTCACAACAACAGCAGGATGTCACAGGGTTGTCACTGAGCTAGACAGCCAGGAGAATTCTGTTCTTTATTGTGGCTTACAGACAGCAAATATGCTCAGTGAAAAATACGTCCGTGCAATTCTGACGAGATGAAAGTGAAAATGATGTTAGAGCGAGAGACAATCTGTTTTTACAATGCAGATTCGCACAGGAATAATGGGGAGGATCTCCCATTCAGGATCATGCAAGAATGTAAACAAACCAGCCTTCAAATATAATGATTTACAGCGTGTGCGCACACACACACACACACACACAGGGAGGGAGAGAGAAACAGCAAACCAGCTTGGATCAACATGGCTCTGTGGTTATTTGTGAGATCTACCAGCCTAAACTTGTCCCAGCAGGCTCCTCATGATGGCGCACAAATGAGTGAGCGTACGTGCATCCTGTACTGCAAATTTTCCAAGCACGCATGTGTAAGCCTATGTAAACCTGTGACTGTTTAAACGGTGGTACATAACATGCACATGGCAGATCACTCTGGCGGACCGTGTTCTCTGTACATCCTTCAAAAACATGTGGATGTCATTAAAAGTTTCTGCTCCACAGTACGGTCTGTTAGCAGAGGGAGCGAAGGAGGCAGAGTCACTGAAACACTACAGGAGGGAGAGAAGCAGCTAAATAATACAGAAACAAAAACATCTGAGAGGAGAACATCAAGCAGAGGCCTAATATTACTCCATTTGATAGCTGATTGCCCATGAATCAGAGCAGCCCCATTAAAATGATACTGACACCCTAATTCAATCTGCCCTCTCTGAAATCCCTCAAGCAGATGCTACGATTCAATTTCTATCTGATACTCTTTTCCCTTGTGATGCACAGAGCCCGTCCCCTGGCACCGTGAGGCTTTTCACTGTGTGCAACACAGCCATCTCTGTAGCCTGCCTGCTCTCAGTGGGATACTTTTAAAGAGAAATTGCTCCAAAGTAAAAAAAAAAAAAAAAAAGAAAAAAGACGAAGAAGAATCAAACACACCATGACGAGAACAGATTAGACGATGTACTTGATAAAAACTGCCAAAACATTTTGCTTGCCAAAGACTGACATGTGCAGACAGACTCAGACTGTACTAGATTCCCTTTCTCTTCCTCTGATACAGTAGACCAAGAGCCAAGTGTAGATACTGAATACCAATAACACGCTATACAATGCTTCGAATCCATACTTTATGTAACCTTTAAAGCTCCAGAGAGCAAGCCTTATTTTCAGGAAAACATGTAGGAATGCAAAATGCAAAATGCAAAGTCACAATGACAAAGAGCTGTGCAATAGCCAAATGTAGCTTAACTCTGGGCAAGTTGGTTGAGTCTTAAGTACCCTCATTAATAGTTTAAATTCATCAAGGGAACTTTAAACCATTTTGCAGTGAGTAAACTGAAGTGCTTTTGCCTCATTCAGTTCTGACCCCTGGGACACATAAAAATATACGTGAAATTAAAAAGTGTGTTCTGCCAACTCTTCTACATGTACAAGAGCCCAAATATTTATGAAGCAGACCTACAGCAGCCAGATGAAGCTGAGAAAAAGAGAACTTATTGATATCTCAGTCTCTGCATGTGGTAAAACTCAAAGAGCCATTGATCAACTGCACAGCAGGCTAGCGTGACTGAGAGGCTCTGCTGAACAACTTAATCCTAAAGTGTGGTAGCCTCAGTCTATAACCTTGTTTTAGGACATGTGCTGCGAGTGAAGCATGGATTCACCAACACACTGCGTGCCCACACAGACTCACACTCACATAGCTTGCTGCTGGCCCTAGGGGGCTTTGCAGCACTTTTACATAAGTCATCTTTTTGACAGCACCACTGAGCACAGAGACAGATGAGGAAAGAGGTAGAACAGAGGCAGTGAGAGAAGAAGAAGAGCGAGTAGGTACTCACCGGGACAAGCACAACCTCCAACAGACATCTTCTCACATGTTGGGCTCTTCTCTAAACGAAACAGCTGCACTCAGTCCACACGCTGCTCGCATGGGCCAACTCTGAGGAAAACAACACAGACAGAGGGGTGGAGAGATAAGAGGGAGTGGTACAAAGCAGGGCATGTACACCACAACTACACTCCTCTCTCTCTGTCAGAGGCAGGAAGTTGGCAGTGGTGCTCTAGCTGCATCATTAATAGGCATATTGCAACACAAGTGGGAGGGAAAATGAGAAAGGAGTGAAATAGGAAGAAAGAGTGTGTGAGACTGAAGTAAGTAATATGGACTGGAGCAAAGGAGCATGTGTGAAATGGAGAATGCAGGAGGGAGGCAATTAGAGCAAAGGAGAGGAAAAAGAGAAACTGCACAAGGTGTGTGTGTGTGTGTGTGTGTGTGGCAGTGATGCATCGTCTATTTTTGCCCGGTGCTGCTGTGGGAGATAAACATACTCAGTAGGAGCCCAGAGGCAGAGGGTCATTACTGCCAAACAAACACACATGCATGCACAAACACACTCTCTCACACACCGTGCCTCATGTATGACAGATTTTCATCTCTCTTTCTGTCTCCCTCTCCTTCCTTTTGTTTTGTTTTGGTTTTTTTTGCTGCAGAGAAAATGCAGGTGTTAATCACTACAGACAGTATCGATTAAAAATGCAAAGCCCACCTGGAGCGCAGGGACACTGTAGACCCACGGGAGGCAGGAGGCGCGTGCATGCGCAAATGCACACAGCCCCACAACCAGCAAGAGCTGAGTGTAAACAGTCTGACTCGACTGCAAGCGTCTGTTCAGCAACCCCTGCCTCCTTTCTCTCTTATTTTTTTTTTCCTTTTTAATCTTACCGAACTGTCAGTTTAATCTCCTCACTCTGTTGATATTACTTTGACCTTTCTGCAGCTTGATGTGATTGTGATTCATTTCCTCTCCCTCCTCCATTTCTCTGGTTTCCCTTTCCTTTCATCCCACAACTTCTCCTGGGCCAAGCTTCCCTGTTCTCATAATCTCACACATCACTACACAAACACACAAGCACATAACTGACTCCCGTAATTTAGACGTCTTTGTTGCTCATGTATTTTATCCTGTCTAATGGGTGACAAACTATGCAGTATTGCTTGAGTTATTTTGACTAAATAGGAAAAAGGAAATGAGCCTGGGTCATAACTGAGTCAGTAGTTGGAAAACTATGGAAAAGGGTGAAGAAATGTAATTAAAAAAAAATAATGCAGCATAATGAGTTAGGTATATCACTTGGAAACAATGTTACAATTTAGCATGCATGGGAAGAAGTGCAGAAAAGTCAAAACATGGATAGTTGTTAGCTCAAAGGTAATGGATCAGTGGTTAATAGCTAAAAAGGACAGGAGTAAAAAGTTGAGTAAAGAGCTAAAGTAGTGGCTAAATGGCTGAAATGGAAGCCAGAATAATCATGTAGCTTATGCATCCAGGTTGGAGGTTATGCAAGTAATTTTATTATGCTGCCCAGTTTGAATTGAATTTTAGTTTAAAAAAAAAAAACAAAAAAAAAAAAAACATGGCAGATGTTTCAAGTGTGTGATGGACTATGGGCTACAAAACCACTAGTCTATGATATCCATGTATTCCCTGCGCTATCAAAAGGACCCCAAGTGAGTTGAAGCCTCGTTTAACAAACCTCTCTTTGCTGTTTTCTGTCACTCACAGCCAATATACCAATACAAGACAAACAACTGTCTCCACTGAAATGAAAGCTGACGGGCACATTCCCCACACACCAGCTCACTGGCAGAGGCATCACAGTTAAATGTCATACACAGTGTCAGACACTGCTCTTAGGACCAAGACACAATGAAAAACCCTGCGGGCGTCCTCTTTTCCCTTTACTTGTCTTCTCCCTCCTCTTTCCATCTCCCCTTCACACACACACGCGCGCTTTTTTGGTGTCTTTCGTTTCAAGAGTGCCTGTCTTTCAGAGTCTTCTCATCTCTATCTGCTATTTCGTCACAGTTTGTTTTTTTTATGCACCATGCAGGTCGCGATCAGGGGCTTTAACAGCAACAGAAGAGTCTGCTGCTTGTAAACTCTGAACAGCAGAAGAATAAAAGAGGCATCCCCAACAATGCAGGAATCACTGCACATCAGAGAAGCAAGAGTATGAAGGGTATGCGAATGAGATTTTTTTTTTTTTGGAAATGGCTTCTGTTTCCAGGAGTGATAATGCTTTGAAGCTGGGCGCTTCAGCAATAACTGCTCTGTTGTTCATGCTCTTTCTCACTCTCCCTACTTGTGTAGATGCAGAGATTCCCGCTCTGTCAACACATTGCTCAAAAAAGCTCTCTGAGAATAATGAAGTTCCCCCTCTGTTCGCCTCCTTCGCTCCACTGTGGGAGCACGCAGCAGCAGCAGTTCCATAACACTATGTGACAGACAGCAAAGTGCCTGCACACAGACACACTGCCAGCTTGGCTTACTGAGGCATGCATCTCATCTTAGTGTGCTGTCTTTATACAGTGTAAAAACACTTGTTCACCTCCGCCGAGCACCTCGATTCTTCTTCAATTTCTATTAGAATGTTTGAACTGCTCCTGGTGTCATCATCGCCTTCCTCGCACTCTTTTGTCTTCCAGGTGTTCTACACACCCCCCCCCCCCAAAAAAAATCCATCCTTTTCTCCACTCTCTCTCTCACTCTCTCTTACATGTCCTCCATATCAGTGCTTACCTTTGTCTTCCTCTTTCTCCTCTCACCACACTCGCTCGAAAAAGTCCGCTCAGGTCAGCCACGCAGAGGAAACCAAGCTGGGCCAGCAGAGAGAGAGAGGGAGACAGAGGGAGGAAGAATGTGATGAGCAGATGCAGATAGGAGACACAAATGGAGAGGGGGGGGGGTCTAGTAGTGTGCAAATTGGATGATGAGAAGGAAGGAAGGAAGGAGGGAAGGAAGGAAGGAGGCGGGAGGCGGTGGAAGAGGGGAAATGAGAGGAGGAGGTGGTGGGGGGGTGGGGGGGGGCTCTCAGCTGCACTGGTATGAATATGACGCAGAGGCAGCAGCCAGAGCCACTTCTCTCCTCTCCTCTCCAGCCCCATCCCTCCATACCCACCGAGAGAGGAGAGAGGGGGAGAGAGAGGGCACTGTATCCATGGCAACGGCAGAGCAGCGGTAGGTAGCAGTTAGGGAGTGTGCTGGGGCATAGTGGTGCTCCTTTCTTTCTCTGTCTCTCTAACACACAGACGAGCTCATAAGTCTTACAGCTCCCACAGATGTACAGTACACAGCCACCGATACGCTGAAGGAAAAGACGGAGGAAACGTGGGCAGCGCTGACTCATTCTGGACATGACCGATAATGAGAAGCAGACTGTTTGGGTCTGTTGTGTCTCAGGAAACTTGGAGAACAGGGACCGGAGAAGGTTTATTAAACTGTAAACGTGGAGGGGAAAAAAAAAAACAACTGTCAGCATCGAGTAATGAAATTAATAACTTTTGTGTCGAGACGGGGATAATGCGAAACACTGCAAGTGCGGTGATTTCGCGAGGCCAAGGCTGGAGATTCGCAGTGATGCCAACAAGTGAAGCTGATGACAATCAGCAAAATAAACACAGATTCTCTGGCATTCAAGTTGAAAGACAACCATGTGGCATGCAGAGACATTACTACAGAAACAAGTATGCAGCTCTGCTTTCCAGACAGCATCTTTCTTGTCCTGCCAATAGCCACAGATATTTAGCACATTAATTTTGTATATGCAGTCTGCTCTATACACTATACTTGAAAATACAACAACTACTACAAGAACTGCCTGAGACTGCATACCTTCACCAGGGCTGGAAATTCCCTCCACACCATGCGCAAACTGAGTCAGACCTCTTTGATATATTTTGATCTTTTTCAATTTCATCTCTCTTGTTTTGTAAACTTACCTTTTTTTTTTTTTAGATTTAAGCTGTCTTAAAGGGATAAATGCTTCAATATCATCATTTGCACTACACGTCAGAATGTAATTTAAAAGCAAAATGTATGAAAATCCACTGAGAACAATGAAATCTTAAACACGGAGAGGTGCGATTGCCATATCCAAACCACACAACTGAAACAGAACACTTGCATCACTTCAGCATCATTCCCACATTTAATTCATTTGCAGTTACGTGGCAAATTAGTTTGGTTTAGTTAACTGGTTTCAGTACAGTTTATGGCACTACAATGCATTCAAAGTGATGGCGTACACACTTTGTTTACATTGTTTTGTCACTGATTTATAGAAGTTGCATTTTTTTTATAATGACCTTTGTGAATTACCAGCCTCCTGCTACAGTCCTCCTTCCTGGTTTGGGCCGTTTGGGCTGAGGGTGGAGCTGGTGGAAGTTTAGAGGCAAACCAAATGGACTGAACCATTTGGTTCGGGAGGGATGGGCTTTCTTTGTATTGAGTTTAGTCATCGTCCCTTTCGTTTCCCACTTTGCAGTTAAAATGTGTTACTCGGCTAATATATAGGTTGAGTTTGCCAGTGTGGTTAGGATAGTTTGTTGAGTTAAGAGTTTGTTTGGTAAGTTATGTTTTTAAGAAGCAGTGTGTTAAGTTGACCTGCCTTTTTTTGGAGTGCAATAAACCCCACTTTTTTTTTCAGAAGTACACCTGTGCCCGTTTGTTCTTTGGCTGATTGGTCCCTTACAAGGGCAATACAAATCATTTTGTCATAACAAAAAAAAAAAAATCATGGTTTAATGTGTATGAGTTAACCTGCCTAACTGAGAGAGTTGGTATAATACTCTAACATTTCTGAATTCAACACAGAGTTTCAAAGCAAAAATAAAAAGATCAGAAAATATACATTTTTCAGCAGTTTCGTTGGCAGTGGCTGAAACAGTTTCTTGGATCTTTCCCATCCGTCTCCCACAGTTTTAGCCTATAATTACTTTCAGTGACCGTGGAAACAAGGAAGTAAGGAGAGCTCTCCAGGAGTGGAGGGCACTTATGTTAGACTTAACTGTATCATGCGCCACGGTTAATGTTTTATACTTTTATTTTTAACCCAGAAAATGTGACATTATCTGGTTTTCAGTCAGTGATTGGTGGAGAAACATCCAATATGCTAACCACATCCATTACAAAAGAACAACAATCTTTCCCTATGTACACTCACCAAACACTTTCCTTGCTAGTGCCAAGTTGGACCCCCTTTTCCCTTCAGAGCTGCCTTAATTCTTCATGGCATAGACTCAAAAAGGTGCTGGAAACATTCCTCAGAGATTCTGGTCCATATTGCCACGATACCTTCACACAGTTGCTGCAGATGTGCCAGTTGCACATCATGATGCCAATTTCCCGCTCCACCACATCCCAAAGCTGCTCTGTTGGATTGAGATCCGGTGATTGTGGAGGCCATTTGAGTGCAGTGAGCTCATTGTCATGGTCATGAAACCAGGTTGAGATGATCTGAGCTTTGTGGCGTGGCGTGCTATCCTGCTGGAAACAGCCATCATTAGATGGGTACACTGTGGCCATAAAAGGATGGACATGGTCAGCAACAATATTCAGGTAGTCTGTGGCATTTAAAGGATGCTCAGCTGGTACTTTCATGGTGTTTATGTGAAATTCTGACCCTACTATCTAAAGGTAGGAGCTTTTTTAGCAGCAACAACCATGCCACATTTGAAGTCACTTAAGTCACCTTTCTTCTCCATTCTGATGCTCAGGTTTGAACTTCAGCAGGTCATCTTGGTAAATACATTGATTTCCTGCCATGTCATTGTCTAATAAGATATTTGCATTAACAAGCAAATGAAAAGGTCAGCGGCCAGTAGTTTACATCTACCTTTTATCATATGACTAAGGCGTCATGTTGTATAGTATAGATAAAGCTCGTAAAAAACTGCATATTGAGCGAAGTTTGTTTGTTTAGTCAGACTGTATTTCCTGATTTAGGATTAGGGTTTCTCTAACACATACTCTTTAGAATAATCCACATACAAAATGAAGTTTGCACAAAGGATTCCCACTATGACGATCTTGCTCAGACTAATCAAACATCACACTGAAGAGACAAAGTGTTTCCCCCCAGAGGTGTGGTGAAGTGAATGAAGAATGATGGTGGATGTCTTTTGTGATGTGAAGTAACAAATGAAAGGCACAAGAAGACAGGCAAAACAGAGGTAAAGATTAAACTGGGTCAAATACAAAAGTGGGGGGGTGATGTGTTTCTCATTAGGATTCGTATTGCATTGGCACAGAAAAGCCATCGGCAATTCCCTGTGTCCCAAAGGTAGAAATGGATTAAAGGTGAGCCCAACCACAAGCACACATGCACACACTCTGTGGTCTTCAGTTGTGGTTTATCACTTTGTTTGTCTGTGTCTCAGATGTATTCTCTGCCGTAATAAACAAAAAAGGTGACACATTCTCACACTGCCATTTGTAAAATGTTTAAATCGTTCTACATCCTTGAGAGGCATCGTCAGAGCGGCAAACCTGTTCAATCCCAGCTAATGTTTAAGGTTACTGCGAGAGAGCATTCTCATGAAGAGCAGACTCAGAAACCTCAAATACTTTGGGACATGTGGGTTGCAGGATGGGGCCCCACGTAATCCAGCTTGTTCTGGCGCATCCCGTGGATGCTCTGTTGAGATCTGAGGAATTTGCAGGCCAGGTCAAGGCCTTGGGCTCTTTGTCTTCCTCCTCAGGTCATTTCTCAATCAAACTGTGGGGTTTCTCACATTTCTGATGCTCCATACTGTGTAAATATGACAAACAAAGCATTAGAAACATTTTTCATTAACAGAACTACAAACTCAAGAATGACAGCGCTTCAGTAGGTCAACATAAGAATAACCATTTAAAATGAGCATGTTAAGTAAATGTGCTTATTGTTTTGCATGTTTCTATTTTTCACATCATTCATTTAATTACCAAGGTGATTAATAATATTGAACTCCTCCAAATATACTTTCAGAATAATATAAGCTGTAAAGTAAGTAAAGTTTTTTCATAGAGCACTTTTCACAGACATAAAGTCACACAGAGCTGTACAACAAAATCAGTAAAAAAAAAACTAGGAATAATCATAATAAAATAAAATAATAGGAGGGACAGAGCCAATCTTTCAAAACAGAAGTACCAAATCCTCAGACATAAGAAGCTGGAACTAGTTCATGTCCATACTTTTTGCTTGATATACTTAAAATAATGAATTGTCAAAACTGTTGCTGATTCATTTCTGTTGTTTGACTAACCCAGTGTCTGTGTCCTTGATTTTTCCTTTGGTTTTCTCCTTTTTTTCTAGTCTAGTATCACTTGGACCTATACTGTTTGTTTATTCTGGCATTGTTGCTGCTGTGCTATGACCACTGCCTTGTCCACATTCACAAGGAGGATACATGATGAGCCCCAACAGTGCAAACAAAGTCTTTCTAGAAGCAATCTCGCTATTTAGAAGCCATCTTGAAGCACTCTGGGTAGTTCTATGAGCAGTTATTTTGAAGCATGATCTAAATTAAGTTCAGTTTTGATGGTCATTGGAACATAAAAACTAGAGCCTGACCGATATATCCGCCGATAATGGCTTTTTGGAACTATATTGGCATTTATAACAGCCTATACCCTTTCAACCATGTTACGAGTGTAGATGTTGCATAGTGTGTCCACCAGAGGGCACAAACAACAACCAGCTCATCCAAGTAAAGTTGGGCAGAGTCCAAACAAATAAACCACAATTGGCTGTGACAATATTTTTAAACTTAGTAAGGACTCATAAATAACTACACATAACAAATGTTAGGGAAATCTGTTTATGTTTTATGTGTCTAATTGAAAAAGTATATCGGCCAATTATCTAATTTTTAAATCACCAAATGGAAGCGTGTATCGCCACAGAAGAAAGATTTTTTTGCTGTCTGTAAGTCAAAATTTCAGGTTAGTATCTTGAAATTTCAAGACACTTAATCTCTTTAGATAAGCAACTCAAAATTTCGACTTTGCTCTGGCAGGCTATCCCCCCCCCCCCCCACCCCACCCCCAAACAGAGGCAACAATCTTTCATACAAATCAGATTAAAGAAATGTCTGAAAAGTTGTCTGCCTACATCCCAAAATCAAGTTTCCTGTTTTTTGGTTTCCTGATGCATAATCCTCACAGAGATTTCATTTCAGTGTTAGTTGATTACCAACTCCCTCTGAGTTACGTCACTGTGCAAGAGACTTTGGGTTAGTACAAGAAAAAAGCAGTAGATCCTGTAAGTTTTATATACATAGCTCCAAATCACAAAAACAAACAAGAATTAACGTTTGCGCTTATAAATTTTTGCAATTATAAACTGATTATGTATTTATGAGGCTGAAAGTGTGGGCAGCAAGCTCATAAGGAACTACAAAGAAACGTGGCCAGCCAACCTCTGACCCCTCCTGCGTCATTTTGCCGGGAGTGCTGCACCACGTGTCCCCAACCGGCCGCTGCGCCTCTGATTCATTCTCAAACGAGGCTGGGCAGGGAGTAGACCTCCAAGATGGCGGCGCGGTGGGGAGCAGGCGAGCAGACTTTAACGGCGTGCAATATGGAGTTTTTCCCCTTGGATACACTAGACGAGGTAAATAATATGTTTTAGTCTTCATTTCCTAGCATATAAGTCCACTGTTAGTAGTGTTTACGGGAGTCTTAGGGGCAAAGTTGTTACGGGACGTACTGCGCACGAGAAAGTGACACGTGGATGCAACTGTGGTAAAACAAGTAAAACTTATTGAAAAAGCGCCACTTGTTTTGTAATTATTGCACCTCGATAGCTCTCCGGCCCCGTGTTTTATTAAATTATACCCATTCCTTAAGTGTGCTTGTATTCGTTGCTGTTTGTTAATGCTAGCTGGTGAGTCAGTGTAGCTTGGCCAGCCGGCTAGTGAGGCAGTTTTCCTCTCATATAAAACAAACAGTCGGTTATATATCGGCGTGACAGTTGTGCAGCCGCATTAATAGTTGACCTCATATTGCCGCCAGTTGTGTAGATAATATCAGTATTGCGCTGTTAAGTTCCCTTGCTGGAGTTTTTACTCGAATGTCTTGCTCTTCATCAACAGATACACACGTGGCAATAAAAATCGCAACACCCTGGCCTTTTAGCTCCTATTAGGTTAATATAGTATATATAATAACTGCTTAAACAATTGTGGCGTAAACATTGTTCTTTGTTCGACATTGGCTCTGGTGCTTTATTTATTTTTGCTGTGCAATTTACAGGCTTTGCCTCTGCCTGTTAAAGTGTCATCAGCTCAGTGATCATAATGATGATGATGCTCTTTTATATCTTAGATTATCCTTACAGTCACGCACATTGGCGCTGCTGTTCTATATATGCACGTTTTCATTCAAACTTCACTCTGTGTACACATGTGGTTTAGTCGTAGTGGATCACATGTTGGGTTCCTTCACACATGCGCAAGAGAGACAATGAAGTTAAAGCGCGTTCGCGCTGTTCCTAAGAGTGCGTGAGCCGTGGTTTGTCAACGTGTCGTGTAAAATTGTGCATTAAAGTGATGATTTTTCGCTTTGTAGTCACAGAAATGCAAGCCAGCAGGAGAGCTGAAGGCCCTGCTCCTGGTTTGTTGTAGTGCAACACGTGGGTTTTAGGTGGGCTCTCTCGGTGGACGGGGTGAGGCGAGGATCAAACATGTCTGCTCGCTATTGCGTGTAGACAGAAACACGTGGGTCTCTGTGAGTCCGCTGCATGTGGAGATTTAAGTTATGTTGGGCCTGTGTGCAGAATTTAATGCTATGTTTATGAATGAAATTTGAAGATTAGTTTTACACCGAGTGAGCCTGCATCGCATCATATCTTGCACGTTATTACGAATAAATTTTATATTTGTCGAACTCGTATTGGTTTCTACTAAATACTCTTAATTTGTGCATAAAGTATTAATAGTTTTTCTTATATTTAAGCCATCCATTTAATTGTAAAGCAGACTCAGTTGCTCTTGTGTTTGTGTGTGAGAGAATAAGGGAAAATGCTTCTGCTGTTTTGTTTTTCCTCCTCTTCAAGATGGAACTAAAAACATGTGCCCTCCTTTGCCCTTTGGGGTTTCCTTTTCAGACTCACTTTTAAATGCCTCACTTGAGCCACAGCCATTAAAATGAATAAACTCTGCTGACCCATTTCTCTGTGTAACATCCATACACATGGTTCTATGGTTTCTGAAAAAGTCTGCTTGTGATGGTGATGCAGCCCAGTGATCCATTAATAAGACTGCAATGGTGCATTCCCTCTAAAGCACATATTAAAGGTCTGGAGTAATGCCATACTCCACATTACATCTACAAATCTCTACTAACAATAAATTTGACATTCTAGTTTTGATGAATTAATGCTTGGCTTATTGTAGTGTGTTGTGGTGGTTTTCAGATTTTCTTTCCACTTTTGAGCATATTTTTTTAAGCTACAGATGATTATTAGTTTTTCTACTAACTAATTTTTGTCTGACTATTTCATCTTTGACATTTCTTTACTTTCCCCTTTTCAGACTGATGAGCTGAGCTCTGGAGAAACTCTGGAGGCCCTTCAAAGCTGCTTAGATCTTTCCTTCTTTGAGGACACACCAACAATAGAGGCAAGACTTTGACTACCTTTTCATTAACTCTGAGGAGGTATACAATATTTTAACTGTTGTGCAGCATTATAATGTTACACTACCTAATGTTGCATTGTTTGTTTTGATGCTTTGTGTAGACTAAAGATCTAGATGATGAGAGTGAAGCCACGCTGCTAACAGCCCTGACGGAGATTCTTGACAATGTAGGAGATGAGAACCTGTCTCCATTTGACACACTTCCTGACTCAGACCTGCTGTCAGGTCAGAAGGGCAGGGAATACTCTCCGGTTAGTGCCAAGCAGTCGTACATATGGCTCAAATTATCTCTGCTCTCGACATTCCCCAATCTGGCCTTTGAGCCTGGGGCAGAGAGTGAAACATTCTGCTGACCTCCCTTGTTTTAAACATTTGCTAACAAGTTAAAGTCTGCAAAACTGTTAACACCATTGTGCGTTTGCTTCTTGTTCACTCTGTAGCTCCGGCGATTGTTGTGTCTGTCCCGTTCCCCTCCAGAGAGAGACACACCATCTAGACCTTTATCTACTGGAAAGGTGGCTTCTCCTATTTATAGTAATATATAAACTTGTACTGTAGACAGATTTTAACTGGACAGTTGTGTTCCTGTCTATGCACAGAGCCTCCCTAGGATACAGACAAACTCTCTGCAGAGGAGTGATGGGGAGGAAGAGGAAGATGGCTCCCTCACGCTGAGCCCAGTCAAGCATGACTCATGTTCTGACACTGACCTGCTAGACTGGGAAGGTCTGTCCCTCCCACTTCCAGTCACCTTTGAGCAGACGGAAGAAGACGGTGTTTCAGTTAGCCTGGGCGACTTGGTCAGGCATATGCACCCCTACTGCATGGCAATATGTGTGGAAAATGAGGCAGGGGAACAAATTATGCCCGAAGGAGGCATAATACTCGAGATTGTGGACAAGGGGGAAAATGGAGAACCCATCCTGGCCATCCCAGACATGATTCCAGATCTGTCTTCAGAAAATGAGCAGAAAGTTTCAGATGAAGACGTGACCACTGACAGTTTGGAGCATATAGTTGTTGATGATGAAGATGTAACAGTCGGTGAGGCCCCAGTGAAAATTGCAGCTCCAGAGACAACAACAGGCCTTTGTTTAGATGTAAAAGATGAGAATATCGTTAAGAGACAAAAGGAAGAAATTAAAGAGAAAAGCCCCCCCAGGAGGAAAAAGAAAAAGAAATGCAAAGAGCAGTCCCATCCTAATCCTGTGGAAGGAAGAGTCCTTAGGAGTGGCACCGTAAGAAATGCAGCACAGGGCCTGCCCAAAGAAAAGTCTGTCAAAGAACAGAAGAAACAAAAAGTCCCAAAAGTTCCTCTAGTCTCAACCCCAGCTTCATCACATGTAAAACCTAAAGAAAAAGAGCTATGCCAAACTGAAACACAACCGCAAACCTCCACTACAGCAGTACTGAGTGAAGTGAATGTGCAACAAACTAAAGTTACATCTCTGTCATCCAGAGAGGACACGGTTCCGTTAAGGGCTAAAACCGAGAAGAGTCAGGCCAGCTATTCACCCACAACAATGAGCTCCCAGGATCCCAATGAAGTTTCACAACAGCCAATCCAAGCCCCAACTGAGCTCGGAAATTCGTCAGCAGCTCCCTCTGTTTCTCCCTCTCCGGTGTCTTCAGAGATCCAGGCAGCTGCTCCAAGATCTGTGACTCCTGAAATGGCACCGCCTGTTAGTGAGGCCCTCCCTCCTGTGGCTGCAGAAGTCCCAGAGCCAAAACCAAGATCACTTAGTTTAGCGGAGTACAGGCGGCTTCGACAGCAGAAAAAGCCTGCTCCAGTGGAAAAACAAGGCAACAACAGTACCAAGTGGCCCAGCCTTCCAGAGCCTCCTAAAGAGCTTCCCCCTATTCCCTGCCTGCCTGACCCGAGCCCCAGGGATCCTCGCCGGCCCATCACCCAGCCAGCAAAACAGGAGGTGGAGGAGGTCAAACCTGCCTGGCGGCCAAGAGGACCTTGTGCACCACCCACCCCTGAGGCACTGCTGGTTCCACCTGCCTACATGGTTGCCTCGGCCAACAAAGTTTCAGCTGCTACTTCTGTTTCTAAACCCCAGCAAACACCTCCCAGTCTGCCTCAAAAAACCTCAGTTTTAGTCCCTAATGTAGTTAAAGATTCAGCCACACATCAAAACACCACTACTCAGCCTTCAGCATCTCATGTGCCTAAAGCCTTTGGGTCTCAAGTGTCTTTGAAACCCAGCGTTCAGCTCATTTCTTCAGTAGATAGTCCTGCAGGTGGAATAGTTAGAGAAGATGGTGTCTCCAACTCTCAGTCTGCATCTCCTAAGCATGACGGGCGCACCAAGACCACTTCTAAAACCACTACAGATGAAATAAAACCCACTGCTGCTACTGGATGTCTTCCCAGTGTCCCCGAGAAGACCACTGTGGTTTCCCAGAAAGTGCCTGAGATCACTGTTCATACTTCCTTAAATAACACCATCACATCTGATAGCAAGTTCTCCAAATCCACAGCTGATGGTACCCAGCTGTGTTCCACTCCAGATGATTGTCACTTGGACTCCCAGAGTCTAAAAACAAAACCAGTTGTTGCTGAAACTAAAGAGAGACCCACTACAGCAGGGGAAGCCCAAAGAGCAAAGATCTCCACACAGGAGCTGATTGAAGCATTCACAAGTGAAATAGGTAAGCTTAAAACTTGTTTTAAATTTTGATAACAGTAGTTTCATGTAGGAGTGGAAGCATTCTCATACCTTCTCTATTTATTTTTAATCTGAGTATTTATCTTTCTTTGAGAAGGAATGATTCACTGATGTGCTATAAACTGGTGTTCATCTAAAAAAAAAAAAGCCTTTGTCGTAAAATTGTCAGTGCCACGGCTTTGCTGACTTCAAATCACAGTACTTAATCTGCTCCAGTGCAGAAATCCAATATGGGAAATTTTGTCTGCTGTTAGAAAGCAGGAAAACATGCAGTGTCACTCTAAAAATCAAAACATTTGTGCTCTTCAAGACTAGTACAAACAATAAACAGCTAACAGCTGTATTCATGTTCAGTTTGAGTGTTACTGGGGAAAAAACTGCGTGTGAGAGCAGTCATGCTCAGCCATCCTGCATTATAGCATGTGCAATAGTTTTAAGGGGAGCTTTTTGGCCCATTTACAATGCCATGTTTTAGTCTTGGGCTTTGCTAATAAAGCTTTGCACGATATCCATCCATCTTCCTGTATGTTTTCCAGTTCAAAATGGTCCTTATTCATCTTGTACTGGACTTTGGTTCAACCCTTCGCTCCCTGCTTTGTCTAAAACAAGCAGTTTTAGCTCCTCAATCTTTAAGGTCCCCCTCCCTTTAAGCCAGCTTTCTTCTGATTGGCTGCCCCTTGTAAATAAAACAGTTTTGAACACCAGGTGGGTGGAGCTTCTGTGCTCACAGGCCAGGCAGAGATGCCCATATTAAGGATATCCACTATTAGTGAGTTCATTCAAAGCTAGTAGAGCAAACCATAGATATATATACATAGATACCTCGTTGACTGGTTCGACCCGCTGATGCGACGTAACTGTGTGTCCGCCATATTGGAGGAGGCAAAGCTGCGCTGTGAACTAATACAAGTGAATG
>JAVDPK010002093.1:319315-386942 GCA_034780415.1 Cichlasoma orientale
AGTGCAGCATCTCTCTCATGTTATGGTGGCCGCTTTTGCCCCCTCCAATATGGCGGTGACGTAGGCATACGAGTCAGTGATCAATGCAGTATCTATGTATATATATCTATGGAGCAAACTGTATGAAAGTGTTTGGAGGAGTCTGGGATTACTTATACATACAGTTTGACCATGTTTGCACATCCACCATTGTAACAGTATATCTATAACAGAAAATAAAGAAAAGCACAATAGAGTCTCTTTAAATAAGGATATTTCTGTTATAATCACACAATTCCCTTTTTTTTAATAGGTATTGAAGCTGCTGATCTGACTAGCTTACTGGAGCAGTTTGAGGAAACCCAAGGTAATTAATAATAGTCCAGTTTTCTCTGTATCCACTCTATCTCGAAGTTCTTGTTTTTCTTGCTTGAATTATAATTAGGTGGGTGTTCTGGCCCATAGCTCAGTGTGTCACGTAGGTTAGTACCAAGCTAAATGTGGTCAGTGGATCAGTTTTCCTGGTTTCGTAATGGTGCAAAGTACCATGCTACACTATCTTAAGTTAGCAGTAGTGAATAGGAGGACTGAATTACTTCAGGAGATAGTAAAAGCCCTACCTAAAGAGCTGTTTGCTTAACAGTGGTTCATGCATGAAGTGAAATGGCACTTTCCCTATGTCGACAAATTACATACAAGAACCACTGTGTAGTTAGTCTGTTAACAGTAGGCTGTGGGAAAAGGAGATATGAATTCCAAGCTTCTGTGATCTTACTCAAGAATATAAATTCAAAGACAGTGGAGCATTTCTGTTTTTTTAAATGAAACATTCCCCTTTGAGAGGTGGATGCTGCAGGGCCCATAGAAGCTGGTCTTTGCACTTGTCTACTCAGCTGCTGGAATTCTGCCCCGTCTGCAAATCCATTTAACTCGCGCCCTTCTGTCTTTGTTTGGGTGAATGTACAAGGCCTGATTTATGACAAGTGATTTTTGTGTGCCTTATGTAGCTGCTGACCATTTCCACTCCTATAGAAAATACACCCTGAGCTAAAATTATCTGGAATAAATCCATTATTTGCTCCATTTCCACTAACAGTTTTTACCTCAGTCCTGTCTCTTCTGTTGGCCCCTGCACTGCACTCATTTTTCTGTTCCTTCTCCCTTCAGCCAAAGAGGAGCAGTGTGTGTCGGAGGTCTCTGGTAGAGCAGCAGCTGTAGGAAACTCAAGGTGAGTTACCCTACAGCCCTCACGCTGCTCTGTGTGAGTGAGTGAGTGAGTGAGTGAGTAACTGGAAAAACTGTGGAGAGTGAAACCTGTTTGCTGTGTGTGTGACTGTATGTGAGGAGGTGACCCAGGTCCACCTTTTGCCAAGACCTACCGCTGATCCTGCCAATGCCTGGCCATCTCAGGATGGTTTGACCTACACTGTTTACCACTGACATACTAACCACAGTCCTGTGCTTGCTCTGCAGTGTCGAGTTGGTTGCAGAGAAGACCATTGTGGATCGTGTAAAGGCTAATGACATCTCAAGTACCGCAGGTAAACAAGCATTTTGACTAAAACTACAATATGAGTTCATTAAGCTACATCATTTAATACAATAAAGGAAAAATAAGATGTTTAAATCTATAAAAGTTTTAATTTAGAGGTGTTTACTTTCTGTCCTCTATAATGCTTCATTTATGTCAGTGCATCTAGAATTGAAACAGAAGTTCTTTAATATATCTGAAAAGCTCATGATCAGAAAGTGAATGTTTATAAATGGGGTGCAAATGATTTCCCTCTACTTCAGCTCTGACTCCTCCAGCCACTCCCCCTCATCAGATGTGGAAACCTCTGGCAGCTGTGGCCCTGCTTGGGAAGAGCAAGGCATCTGAGGCCTCCAAGTCGAGCCCCTCCAAGGTTATCCGCATAGAAGCCCGGCCTCTGCCCTCAGTCAGGTCACGTAGCAAACCTACTCTTGCTGCTGCCACTGTAGCCCCCGATCTGGCATGCATGGATCATGACTATTGCCTTCCCAACAAAGGCACTTCCACTGCAGAGCCAGGCAAGCGTTGGAATGTCAAACAGCAGTCTTTTATCACTATTAAACCCATCGGGCAAAATGCTGCAACCACTACACAAACACCCCCAGCTGCCCCGGCATCGTCTCTCCAATCTACCGTAAATCCTGTGGTTTTAACCAAAACACACGATTTTCCACTGAAGCCCATAGAGACCAGGACGAATAAGCTGGAGGAAAGCTCTGTTCTAGAGACTCCAGGTGCTTCTCCTGCTCACCAGGAGACTGAATTGAAAGAGGAGAGACCCAGGAAAGGACCGCTGGGGAGGTCCTATCGTCGACATGCTGCTTCGTGCACACCCAGCCCTGGATGTAGTCCTAAAGAGAGGGATAGAGGCCGGTCTAGAAAAAGATCCCACCATTCTTCCAGCTCTATGTCCAGCTATTCAGAGTCGGATTCAGACTCTTCTAGATCTCGATCTAGATCGCACTCTCCAGCAAATAAAAGGTTTGTCCCTTTGGAAAACATCTGGTTGATTGAAAAGTGCTAAACCTCTTTATTGGGGTTAATGATTTAAACACTCCTCCTTTTTCTGATTTCTAGGTACCGGAGCAGTTCCAGCTCCTCATCCCATTCCTCCTTTCGGCCATCTGTGTCCCGCTCTCCTCCCAGAAGGAGGAGGTACTCCTATTCCTCCTCTCGTTCCGGCTCTTGGAGTCGCTCCAGGTCACGATCTCAATCCCCTCAAAGAGAAGCTCAGTGGAGCAGAAGCAGACAGTTGCACAGGTAGAGTACATGAATCCTGCTTCTTTGGGTAGTTATCACTTGGACTTTGTAGCTGTTTCACTTGTGCCTTACATGCACTTTGATAAACCTTTAAGTAACAACCAAAGCCTTCTTCTCTTCTTCAGCCCCTCATATCAGCCCAGTTATGGCCATGCTCCAAAGCCAAACGCCGAAGAGATGAAGAGACGCAAGGAGAAAGCTATTGTAAGTCAAATACTCTACATACATACTGTACATTTATTAAGTAAAATGATTCCAGAAGTTAAAATATTGTAAATGTGATCGACTCTCCTTCAGGAGGAGCGCCGGATTGTTTACGTTGGTAGAATTCGGGGAACGATGACTCAAAAAGAACTAAAAGAGCGCTTCTCCTATTTTGGTGAGATTGAAGAATGTACCCTGCACTTTAGAGACCATGGGTAAGTAAGCTACTACTACACATGCAGACATCTTTCTTTTTTCTGTAGAACTTTTAGGACAGTTTGGTATATGCAGAAGGTGCACTGTCTTTGAACCTTGTTGGTCTCGTTCGTGACCTCTTAGGCCAAGCTACAGTGCTAAATCAAATTCAGGCTTGTTCATAACTGGAGCCTCCTGGCATCACCACCAGGCGGCTCTTTTAAAAGCAAGTTACATCTCAAACCTGTGTGCAAGTCCTGTTGCTACCCTCTCTTCTCAAACTGAAAATGAGTAAGAGCTAAACTTTCGGTCATCTGCCCACAGGGACAACTATGGCTTTGTGACTTATTACAACACCAAGGATGCCTTCACAGCGATTGAGAATGGAAGTAAGCTGCGCAAGCCTGACGAGTTGCCATTCGATCTCTGTTTCGGTGGAAGGAGACAGTTCTGCAAGGCCAGCTATTCTGACTTGGGTATGCATGCGTTTCAATTTAATCAATTTAAAAGTTCATTTTTGTTTTAATAGAAATGGAGTATGAAAAGACTGCTGCATGAGTCTCCTTTTTTCTCCTTTAATTTTAATGCAGTTCCATCTTTATCATGTTCATTTCAGATTCGAATAGGGAATACGATCCAGTGACTGCAAAGGGCAAGTTTCATGCACTAGACTTCGACACTTTACTGAGGCAGGCCAAGCAGAATCTGAAGAGGTAACAGGAGGCCTGCAGCAGGAAGTGGCAGACATTTACCTCAGAGCTGACAGCGGCTCCTCACCTGCAACACCTGCAACACTGTTTTTACATTTTAGTTGTTGCATTAGGGATTCTTTTTGTTTGTTTGTAATGCTGTTTCTGCAAGCTAACACCTTCTATTGAAGTGACGATTTATAATGAAAAGAGTAAAAGGAGGCAAAAAAAATTGAATAAATGGAATAAATAAATTATCATTTTTTTAAAATGGTTTATTTAAATGTACAAAGGAACTTGAATTGCATGGAGAGGGAATAGTTTTTAAAAGAGTAGAATAAGTGGAATGGAGCTCCCTAATTATTGGGAGAGGATGTATTACATTTGAATGTATTACAGACTTCAATAAAAATGCAAAATTAAAGCTTTTTTCCGTTTGTCGCTGTTCTTAATGTAAAAACATAAAAGTAATTTGTGAGGTAATTTTAAATTTTATGGAATATATGATGGTTGTCAGGTTGGTGCTTTGATTTTTAGGGTACTGGGATAGATGTTCATGTCAAACTTTGAAACTTCTCAACAGGAAAAAAGAAGTGAAACAAATTTCATCAGCAGTGGCTCAGTTCCATTTAGTGTCCCAGTGGGCCAGTATACAAAATAATGAGAGGACCCTGGAACTGTTCAGCTAAATGTACTCGTTATTATTCTAATCAGTTACTTGTTTTCCTGCTGTGGTAATCACTGTGCTTTTAAAAAGGTGAAATTCTCTCCCTGCCGTGGCTGTCTGCAATGCTTCAATCAAAGAAAGCCATGTTGGAATCCACCTATCGTGGTTAAATGTGTTGGAAAACCGAATCTTATTGTTTGCCTTTGCATATAAAAGCACAAAATGTTTTTCATCCAGTTACATTATCAGTTTTCGATTTTATATAGTGTCAAATCAGTTGCCTCAAGGCGCTTTAAGGTAAAGACCCTACAATTAAAACAACCCCCTATGAGCAAGCACTTGGGAAGGAAACGGCAACAATGGGAAGGAAAAACTCCCTTTTAACAGGAAGAAACCTCCGGCAGAACCAGGATCAGGGAGGGGCAGTCATCTGCCACAACTGGTTGAGGGGAGAAAGATGAGGCAAACGACATGCTGCGGAAGAGAGATTAATGATTACGTGCAGAGTGGGGTATATATATAAACAAACGGTGCATAATGGGGACCCCCCCAACACCCTTTGCCTATTGCAGGGCTGGTTCTGCAGGACAGGTGTCTGAAAGCTGAAGATGGAAGCCTGTCTCCACCACTGAAAAAAAATTAAGTTGGCATCAAAATTTGAAGTTTATAATTTTACATTTCAAGTTGGTTTTTTTTCTCAATTTAGAATTATTTCCTCAGAAGTCTGAGTTAGTCCATTGATGGCAAAAAACTCTAGGAACCACAAGGCCTGTAGTCTGAGAACGAAGTGCTCTGATAGGATAATATAGTGCTACGAGGTCTTTAAGATATGCATTTACAAATACCCACTGTTTTAATATTTTACTCTATTCCTTTTTTTTTTTTTTTTTTTTTTTTTTGTCTTTTTGCACCGTTAATCCATTTATTTGGAGGGAGGTTCAAACCTATTCAGGTCCATTCAGTTCTTTGAATTTTTTCCCCCAAACCTCATCTTTCCACTCATCCCCTGGATTCTGTAAAAGGTTGTACCCTTTCTTGGTAGTACCTCTAGTAAAGCGCACTGTATATTGTGCAAAAGTAAATAATTGTGCAAATGTATAACTATAATCTTGGTGATTTGGAACAAAGCATGCGCATTTTGCTGACAGATCATAAACAGATGAGCAGCACCTCCCCTCTGAAAATGGTGTTGGAGCGCAGCTGCATTCCTAATATGGGCTGGAATCTCAAGATAATAGACAGCTGCTGAGATATTCAACGTACTCGCGCAATAGCGTGTGTAACCTGTCACTTTGTTGTGTATTAGGGAAATATGCGGACACTTTGTATCCCCGCTCTTTGACAAACGAGGGAGATCAATGTTGCTGTGGATAATCACACATAAAACAAGCTGTTATTTTCCACTATTATTGCTAGGTTTGTGAATGTCAATAAGGCAATCTGTTGGCAAAAATTGAATGTCGTCATGTGTTTGATATATGATTGCCCTACAACTATAACTGAATAGCTGCAAAAGCGGCTAATTTTATTGCGTGGTGAGCAGAGAAGTAGACTATCTCTCTAACTGTGTAAAATCTTTGCTGTGTTTTGTCACGTAGATCTAGTTCTGACTGGTTTTAACTAGTCTCCTGAGCATGCGCATTCGGTGTAAACAGGAAGAAACGACGTAAAGTAGGTTAAATCCAGCCATAAAGAAAAAAATGTTCGGACAGCAACCAGCGAGTGTCTGGTTTTTGTTTCTGTATTAGCCGAAGTAAATGATGGTTTGTACCACCTGATAGTAATTTTCATTACAGCTTATAAAAAAAGGTCGCAAGTTTTTTTTCGAAAAACCCGATAGATTCCGTGAGCCAGTCAACATTAAGCAGAGTGACGCGGTTTTTTTTCACCAGGTTTGCCTGCTGACCTACATTTAAAAATAGTCGGATTTTTCTGAATTCTGTAATTTTGCATTGCGGGAAATCGCAAAGAATGGTTCAAAAAGAAAATACGTTGGAGACTCCTCAAGTGGACGGTGAGCCGAGCCCCAGCCCAGTCTCCGGAGAGCCTTGTGCAGAGGCCCCTGGCCCGGTAGAAGAGCCCGGCATTGGAGTCGAATCGACGGGCCACAGAAAATTTATAAGCGGTGTCGTGGAAGGTAAATTTATGAATGCATTTCGGGATAAATTTGTATACTTTAATGCTCATATTTAGATATAACTAAAGTAATCCATAAGATTACCTGTATACAAACGTGATCTAGTTAGCCGCATACAATCAAAAGCAGGGCGTCGAAATGCTGCAGCATCTCTGCCTCTGACTGTATAAGATGGACATAGTGCACGCCTCCACTTCATGAATTTAAGATGGTCGTCTTTCTTTGGGAACATTCCTGAGTAATACGGAAAATCTGTATTAAGCAAATTCACCAGGGGGCAAATTGGTGAAGCAGCTCGATGTGCACAGAAAACATGAATGCAGAGTGTGTGGAAACTGAATGTGTCGTTTTCTCACGCAGGCTTTTATGGTCGGCCATGGACAATGGAACAGAGAAAAGAGTTGTTCAGAAGGTACCGTGGATTACTTAAGAAAGCATGTTAAGAGAATTATAGCACAATAATTTGTGTTGTTCTAATGAGTCTGAACTAAAATGATTCGTACAGGCAGCAGAAATGGGGACTGAATACGTATCTTTATGCACCCAAAGACGACTGCAAACACAGAATGTTCTGGAGAGAGCTGTATTCTGTAGAGGAAGCAGGTGATTATCCAGAATATACCTTTGGATCAGATTTATTGTGAGAAGGGGAAATGTGACCATTTTAAACCAAGTGACATTTTAGAGTTTTATAAATTCATAAGAATGTACTCAATTTGTGCCTTTTCCTACAACTCTGTCATAGAGCAACTCATGACACTGATTGGTGCTGCTGATGAGCATGCGGTAGAGTTCATCTATGCCATTTCCCCTGGATTGGACATTACTTTTTCCAACCAGAAAGAGGTTTCTGCGCTCAAGAGGAAACTCGATCAGGTATTGCAGCCTTTTATGAAAAACATGCTAAAAATCCTCCTCGATGCATATCTACAGCAGTTTTCTGTACCTTACTGTGTCGTTCTTTAACCATTTTGCTAGATTAAATTCTCCACCCTATTCTTCCCTTTCAGGTGTCACACTTTGGCTGCAAGTCCTTTGCCTTACTTTTTGATGATATTGACCACAACATGTGCCCTGCTGATAAAGAAGTGTTCAGCTCATTTGCACATGCCCAGGTTTCTATCACAAATGAAATCTACCAGTATCTGGGAGAGCCTGAAACCTTCCTCTTCTGTCCCACAGGTACCTTGTTTATGCATCTGAATTGTTTGCACATTTTATACCTTTGTTTGAGATACTTATTCTTTTTTTTTTTTTTTTTTTTTTTTTTTTCTTGCTGTAAAATTCAGAGTACTGTGGAACATTCTGCTACCCAAATGTCTCTCAGTCCCCCTACCTTCACACAGTAGGAGAGAAGCTCCTCCCTGGCATTGATGTGCTATGGACAGGCAAGTCTATCAATTTCCTGTGAAATTATCATTATCATATTGAAGATTTAAAAATACTAATAATAACTGAGATATTTTGTCTGCAGGCCCCAAAGTAGTTTCCAAAGACATAACCGTGGAGTCTATTGAAGAGGTGTCAAAAATCCTGAGAAGAGCCCCTGTAATCTGGGACAATTTTCATGCCAATGATTATGACCAGAAGAGGCTTTTCTTGGGTCCCTACAAGGGCCGCTCCACAGAGCTCATCCCCAGACTTAAGGGAGTCCTCACCAATCCAAACTGCGAGTTTGAGTCAAACTTTATAGCAATCCACACCTTGGCCACCTGGTACAAGTCTAATATGAACGGGGTGCGCAAGGATGTGGTCATGAGTAAGTATGATTTAACCAAGACTACTTTTTTTTTTTTTTTTTTTTTTAATTTTGTTTTTTCTGCAAACCTCAATGCATACCACAGGCATTACAGATTCAGGTTGAAATTTAGGAAGGGGGTGGGGGGGGGGAGATACCAGAAGACACACCCTAGATGTACTAGGCAGTACAAAATGTACTTTATTAAGCAACAAGGAAGAAGGAAAGGGAAAAATGCAGATTAGTATTAAATAACCAGATCAAATGAACCTGTGAAAGTGTGCATGGGTTTGTTTGGTTTTTTGTTTTTTAAAATAGGCATTCAGACTAAATTAAACTTTGAGCTATGGGGGGGGGGGTCTTATGGTTTTTGCTGCCTGTCTTTAATATACTTGTAAACCACTTTAAGTAATTCCTCTATATACAAGGGCATATGAGTAAAATGGATCCTGAGCAGTGCATTTCTTCAGCAGCTTTGACTAATATTCACCACCTCAGCTCCTTTTCCCATGTATCATTTATCCAGGAAAAAAAGGATGATCATGGGGAGGGAGGATACTGTTCAGTCATATTCTTTAACAGAATTTACTCTTAGGAAAGGATTAGAAATAAGCTCATGCAGTTCAAAGTATCGGAATACGTCATGGTTTGGTGCACCAAATTTAGTTACAAGAGTTTCAAAGATTCTAAAAGTTTCATTAAAGTAATGCATTTTTTTTATGTTAATGCAGTATAATCTGTCAGTATGAGGTTACCATATTAATGCTGTTCTGCCCCCACCCCCACCTTGCTCCTTTACCAGCTGACGGTGAAGACAGCACCGTTTCCATCCAGATTAAGTTGGAGAATGAAGGCAGTGATGAAGAACTGGAGACAGACATGCTATATAGTCCACAGCTTGCTCTAAAACTGGCTCTTACAGAGTGGCTAGGAGAGTTTGGGGTACCTCACCAATACAACAGTAAGTTTAATCTCCATGAAGTACGTTTGCTAATGGGGTTGTGTTTTCTCTACCTGAAATACTTGAAAATCATAGTGAATGCATTGATACTCTGTTCTTTCAGGCCGTCAGGTACCTCAGAGTGGTGCCAAAGGCACGGGCATAGATGTGTCAACCATGGCTGCTCCATCTCTTTGCTCCTCCACGACAGTCACAACTGTGTTCCAGCAGCCCATCATGTCTCCAGCCATGCCTCCCCTGTGCCTGGATCCAATCTCACTCCCCTTGGCAAAGAGACCTCAGGAGGAAGAGGAGGTGAGATTTGCTATATGACACAGATGCAGCACTTGTATGATCCTAATGAGTACTTTTAGGAATTAAGCTCTCTATTCATGCAGATAGATTAACGCCTAATACAAGTATCATTTAGGTCATTAATTAACAACTAATGATTGCATGTCTGGAAGTATTTATACCCTCCTTATAGTTCGGTATAATTTAGAGCATTTGAAAATGATTCTACAAGTATTTTATTTTTTACTGGTCATGTGCAGGTGGAGGTGGAAAAGAAGGATTCGGATGAGGAGCCCATGGAGATGGTGGTTGAGAAGCAGGATGAGGCGGAGCCAGAAGCAGAAGCAGAAGTAGACCCAGAAGAGAAGCATGTAGGTCCTATTTTGGCTGACAAGATGGCTGAGGACCTGAAGCCTATGGATACAGACAAAGAGAGCCTGGCGGAGTCCAAGTCTCCTGAGGAGTCAATCCAGGAGGACTCTGGTAGTGATATCGCCCCTATGCAGACAGATGATCAGCTCAAACAGGTGCTGCAAACATTTGTAAGTCTCTTTTTTTTTCTCTCCTTTTTATATCTGCATTTGAAGGCAAAACCACATTAACATGCCTATAAAGTCTCATCATTGCTGATTTGCGTCCACAGGAAGTGTTTGTACCCGGGCCCAATGAGAAGCCACTGTTCACAGCAGAGCCCCTCACCCTGGAGGATCTGTGCTTGCTGGCGGAGCTCTTTTATCTGCCTTACGAACACGGAGCCAAGGCCATGCAAATGTTAAAGGAGTTCAACTGGCTAAGAGCCAACAGCAGCGTTGTCAGTGTCAACTGCAAAAGGCGAGAATCCGAAAAGGTGGGTTAATTTCCTGAAAGTAACGCATGGAGTGGGTTTAGAGAAGGAGGTCCATTAGAGAACTAGTCCATCAACTAAACATGCTGTTCACAGTGCAGAAAACAAAATGGTGGATGTGCACTACCCATACTGCCCATTGGGTGGTGTGGTCATGACAGCAAAAATTGTGTGCTTGCACTACAGCTTAATGCTGTGCTCTTTATTTGCATAAACAACTACTTCCCCTTTTAAACCTCTTGTTTTTTGCCTTTAGTTACACATTCACATGTCACAGGAGAAAAGCACAGATGTGCTGTCGTGGCTTATCGGGACATTTGTATTAAAGAAAGTCTTTGCTAATGTTAGAAGTAACGCGGGTGCTTTTTGCTGCTACCACAAGTAAGAGCTCTTGAATGGTTTAGTGTTTTTCCTTTTGCGTCATTATTTGTCTTTTTCAAACACAACGCAGGTGACAGAGTGGAAGACACGGGCAGACAAGTTTGAGGAGATGTGCTGCTCAGTCATCCAGATGTTCACACGGCTATCTAATACAGCCAACCGCACCATCCTGTATGACCTCTACCCTTACATCTGGGACATCAAGAGCATCATTTCTATGGTCAAGTCTTTTGTCCAGTGGCTCGGTATGTATAAGGGGAACCACGGGGCCCTTATTCTTAGAGAGCAGTAGCTTAGCGTCAGGTCCATTCAAGTGTAGTAATCCTCAGGGACACATTTACATTTACATACAAATTATTAAAGCACAAAAATAAAAAAAATATTATTTAAAGAACAAACACTGCAATAATTGATCATTTAGCTGCATGGATTCCATTCTAGTCCTGGACTGTTTAATAAGGCAGAATAATTGTTTCACACATCGTTCACAATCTGTTTAACAGAGAGTGATATTTCTGATCTTTATCATGGGTTACTATTTTTGGCAAATATCCCCAGTTTAAATTGGTAGCAGGCTATTATAGATGAACTTAGAAATGGGTCATACAAATGCATCACCTTTAAATAGTTATACATCTATTAATAATTACTCTTGTTTTTAATTTGAATCCTTTTTTTTTTCTTTTTTTTTTTCCTCATCTGACTGAATGCTGCTTGCACTGCTAGCGCCCTCCCTTTTTACTCCACAACAATTTGCTCCATATTTCTTTCTAAACCGAGTATCTGTGGAAAATGTCCCAGCAGGGTTTCTGCTGCTTGCTGTGTATCCAGTGCCATCACTGCTGCGTTCCCACACAGACACACTTGCTTCCATTTCTCCGTCTGTGAGGATGGGCACAGGGGGAAATCCCCATCCTCCCCCCGTTCCTCCATGCCCTAGCGCGCACGCGAGCTGGGAGAGCAAGTTGACTGCCTCACTGTGGAAGGCCATTCTGGTGCATAAACGATAAACACGGAATCAGAAATGCCTCTCTAACATGAGGTTATTGTTGCTTTAAGTGAATCATGTGCTCCGTCTGTATCAGGGTGAGATGCATCACATTGTGAAAGAGGATTTTCTCTCTCTTTCTCCCACTTTGTCTGTTCCTCTGCCTCTCATTACTCTTTCATGTGATGTGCTGTGATACAGACTGAGTGACATGCCATATCTTATCATAACATCTCCATCTTTCTTGGAGTGTTTGTTTTGAATAGTCTGAAGCACCAGCATGGCCTGTAGGTTACTCCCTGTAATCCAGTTTCGTTCACAGGTTTCTGTCCTGTCCGGCTATATGGTAAAGCTGAGGTCTCTAGCCCACAGTACACAGCAGGCAGCATACCCACACTGGCAAATCCACATCAAAAGTCCACAATGCTGGCTTGATGCTTCAGGAAATGGTCTTAAACACTTAAGCATCACCAAATAATTTAAAGCCCTATAAATATAGTTGCTGGTCAGTATTTTTAATACCTGCATTAAGTTCCCAGATCTTCCTATTAGCATTTTTTTTTTCTTCCATCAGTCCCCATGTTTTCCCCCCTGTAGAAGCTGTGCAGCCGGCACTTAGTCACAACCTCCCTGGTTATTGTACTGAAAACACTTACTAATAACTATTTTCTACTGTTTTCTCCCTTCACTATGTACAGATGGAAGAATCCACAGTACAAGTTTCTACTGCTATTGGATCGACAGTGACCGATGTATGCACAGTGCAGGCGTTGTCTCTGGATCTGTGTAATTTTATTTTAAAGCTAAATTTTTAAATGTAAAGGAATGATTTGAAGGAAAGGAAGCTGCCCTCTGGATGAAGTCACATTTTGCGCAGCGATTTTTAAAGTTTCAATACTAAGTGTTAACTCCCAAATTTCTCTTTGGCAGCGTCTCTCTCTAACTTGTTTTTTTTGTTTCTGTCAGTAGGCCTATAGAATTGGCTCAGACCAGCCTGATGCACTCACTCAGGGGACTTTACACTTGGCATTTAAAAATTTAAGTGTGCCACATGACACTGATGGTACCGTTTCTGTGAATGTGCTCACCAAAAAGAAGGGCAGAAGAACAAAAGAATAAATGTTACGCATTTTCAGCACAACTGCTAATGTGCCCGGATGGTGCGATCACTACATAATCTGCTAGTCTCTTGTACATTTTTAATCTGCATAGTCAGGTTCAGGGTTCCTTCCCATGGGTGCATCTGCGTGCTGTGTCAGTTCATCAAAGGAAATGTTTTAGGTATCAGGGAGAGATTCGTATGTAAAGCACTGTTAGGTGTCCTGCACGCGCGCTGCATTTGTCTGGTCACATGACAGGGGTTCTTGTCAACCAGGGGTTGGTCTTTATTAGCAGCTTGGATGCTTAAGAGCCTTGTGCGTTTTAAATTTCTACTGCTCTTTATATTGTTTTTTAATAGTAATCTGAGAGGCCCTTTAATGACATACTGGTCATGCTGCCTCTCACTTTGACTTCCTGGTTTTTAATGACTCCTGTTCCCTCGTCATGTGACAAGGCAGATAAAATAAGAATGTGACTTCACGTGAGGTGCTAAGATCAGTGGGGTGACGGCAGCTAAAGCTTACTTTGGTGGTCCGTAGACAGAATTATTATTATTTTATCTTTTCCTCTCTCGTGATCAGTGTAATGTTCATGAAGTCCGTCAGCTTTTTAAATGAGATGACCCTCACTGAATCGCTGAAAACGACCCTCACTGAATCGCTGAGAATTACAGACCTGTTTTAAAAGAACTTGTCACATGCACACCATGTTACATGGAGCTGCTCGATAACACTTTATTGGCACAGAGCAGTTTTGTGGTGTGTTTTTTAGGTGACGTGTGTCTCACACCAGATTCCTTCTAGCATAAGCTTTAGGTGCTCGAGCCCCATTTGATTGCAAAATATATTCTCTACATATAATTTTATCTATTCCAAATTGGGTCCTTTTTTATGTTTTAATGATTTAAAAAAAAATTGATAATTTTGCTATTAGATACATTTGACCCCCTTCATTCCCATCTCCCCACTCCCTTCATTTGTATCGGAGAGCCCCATCCTGTGGTAACAATGTCCGCTTGGCTCTGCTCCTAACAGGGTGTCGTAGTCAGTCCTCAGCACAATTCCTTAGAGGAGACCAAGAGCCCTGGGCCTTTAGGGGAGGTCTAGCAGGAGAGTTCCAGGTATCTAATGCACCGAATTTACAGCAATCAAATGGAAAAAAGAAAAAAAAAAAAAAAAGAGTGCTGTGAGCAAAGAAGACTATGGTACTATGTGCGTAGGTATGAAGGGGTTTGGTCTGTCAAAGGTTAGCTGATTGCAGTGGATTAGGCTCACAACATCCAGGCTCCATCCCCTCCACTTGATCTCCAAATATATTTGTAGCCTAACATTCATTTGGGATATTGGCAGTGTGTGTGAGGGGAGTGGGTGACCTGAATCCCATTCTGACAAAAGTTAAAGCCAGTGTTTGGCACGGCATATTCTGATTGCGTTGCTGCTTCTTGATTAATTTTGGTTTCTTTCAGCAACTGCCCAAGGAGATGCTGCTTTTCCCTGGCGCATGCGGCGCAAGCGAGTATGGCTAGGTTTTATTTTTCATGACACATCATTTCTTTGCAGGAAAGCACAGCGCACAAAGCCAGCCCTTTGCGAGCGCACGCGCAAGCATCGCAGCGCCAGCGAGAACGCAAGCGTGTATGCGATGAGAGAACTCCACGATTAAACGCATCAGTCCGGTCTACAGTGGTGTTTCCAGCCCAGACTCCCAATGGCAACTAAAATGCCGTTGAGTGACTCAGTTGGCCCACGTTTAATTCCCCGCTTTGGGTTTTATTTTCTTGGAGTTCTCTCTTGTCTTTCTGCGCCAGCATCATTATTTTTCTCAACAGGAGGGCCCTGCGCAGCGAAATATTGCGATGCCTTACAAAAGGGAAAGGAGCATCTCCTTCAGCCAGTAAAACCTTAGTCAGACCAAAACACTAGCCTTTTTAAAAAAAAAAAAAAAAAGTTGTTTTCAAATGTGTGTTTGTTTGTTGTGCTGTTTCCTTAGCAAAAATGAGAAAGTTGTGATGTTTGCTCTAGTTGTCCACTGTCAGGTCAACAAGGAACTCCTCTTTATAAAGTTGTGTAGTCTTCAGAGTGTTTCACACTCCAAAGCACTTAAATGTCCTGAGTTCCTTTTGGGTTGATAGTGGTTCAACTTAGCAAACACAGTGAGGCAGAATAGCACAGCACCTTTTCCCTGTGAAACTGAACCTCTTTGTTTTGATACCCACAGCGATTGTTGCCAATAGATGGGGCAAACGATCTTTTCTACCAACCTCCACCTTCATTGCCAACCTCAAAAATCTATACCATAAGGCCGTACTTTCCCAAAGATGAGGTAAGATCCTTTTTTTGTGAGAGAGGTCATGCCCCTGTAGTTTTTTCATTCAACAGTTGCTAAGCGTTGATGATGCAATACTTGCAATGTTAGCGAGTTGAGTGGTTGGTGGAAGCCATACAACTCTTGAGGCAATTATTCTATTAGTGCTGAAATGTAATAAAGTTATTGGTGTGTCAACTCATCCACTTCATTAACAGCTGTTATGTCTTTTTATGCAGCCTTCAGTGTATAAAATATGTAAAGAGATGTACTGTGAAGGAATGGAAGATGCACCATTCTCTGATGATGACCCTGACCTCATAGGAGACAGGTAAAAACAACCATAATGGTGGTTTTTTTGTTTGAGCACCCCCCCCCCCCCCCTTAATTCACTAAAGGCCTTACTGTTCATTCACAGGTTGGTAGGAGGTCTCCTGACACTAAGTTCAGACTATGGGTTCGTGCTAGAGGATGATGAAGGGATCTGTGGTTATGCTCTTGGCACCGTAGACGTTAAACCCTTTGTCAAGAAATGCAAGTTGAACTGGATTCCGTTCATGCAAGAAAAATACCACAAACCTGACGGTGATAAGGACCTCACAGAGGCTGAGGTACGCTCATAATCCATTTCTCTTTATCATAATATTGAGTGTCCTATGGTGTGTGTGTGTGTGTCCGTCCGTCCTTTTGATGAAATTACTTAATCTGTCTCATCCCTGTAGAAGATGATGCTGAGTTTCCACGAAGACGAGGAGGGTCTCCCGGACTCTTTCCTCTCCAACTTCCCCTCTCTCATCAAGGTTGACATTCACGCCAAAGTCACTGATCCCAGCGTGGCCAAAAGCATGATGGGGTGTCTATTATCTTCTCTTAAGGCCAATGGTAGGTGGCAGACAACTCTAATTATGGCAACAGTGTCTCCACCCACTGTCTAATAACTGCTCCATAGAAGTTTTGATTTGTGAGGTTTATTTATCAGGTTTTTGTAACAAAGTGTAAAACACATATGTTCACTTATCTAGATGAAAAGTCCAAAAATGCAAGCTCCTCAGCTGAGCTTTGGTCAGAGGTAGTTGATATAATGGTAGAATGAAACCTTGTGAGATTAGGAGCCCATGTTGACTTTCAGTTTTAGCCTTTTTACATTTTAATGTGAGGATCAATTAAGGGTAATAAATGTTGGTTATTCTGTGTTGTCTTTCTCTCTCAGGGTCCCGCGGTGCGTTCTGTAAGGTCCGACAGCCCGATAAGCGAATGTTGGACTTCTATAGTAAGCTGGGATGCTTCGAAGTGGCCAAAATGGAAGGCTTTCCCAAAGATGTCATCATTATGGGGCGCAGCCTTTGAAGAAATATTCTGCTACAATAACGGACAGAGAGCAAGTTGACATAGTTTAAACATGTTTGCTACCTTCATGAGGAAAAATGTTCATGGTTTTTATACCACAGTACCATCTGGGCTCTTTTTAGGATTTATGTGAGGAAGCGCAGCAGATTCCTGTGCTGCTCTTAATGTTTTGGTTCTACTGGATTCATCACGTCAAAGACCAAGGAGTGCTGTGTAGTCTCTTTCAGTCGATAACACACAAGTGGGCCCCTCCTCTGATCCCACTACTCCTATATCTGCAGGAGGACGAAAGAGATCACTCCATAAGCTTTTTTTTTTCTTCTTCTTCTTTTTTTTAAGTCCAGTGGCCATTACATGAATTTTACCCGCATGCCCTAATGCAGAGTGTCTGTAACTGAGCTGTGAAATGAGAGGCCCGTATCTCAGGTAGTGTAGTAACTACCCTGACTTTCTGCTTTCCCAGTTGTGACAGGGAGGAATAACATAGATGCTGGCTTAGGTGGAACATATTTATACAAGATATGAGGTGCTATTTGAGAGTTTGCCTTTCATTTTCAAATCACGGTGTTTTCGGTCGCTCCACAGCATACTTGGGGACGGGGGCCTTTTAAGTAGTGTGTCTAACAAAAGTGATGTGAAATGCTGTACACATGAAGAGTGGACAGTTGTAGCTTTTGAAGGTTTTGTGAAGCCCTGAATTAAATATTGCCACAGACCAGCAAAGAAAAAAGTCAACCGGGAGGTCCTTTGAATTTCTGTTCTAGCAGCAGGCATTTGGAAAGCAATAAAAAGCTTCCATTTGTTCGTAAACATGTTTCTCAAATTACATCTCTAACTTTAATGTCTCCTTTTGCAGCCATTGCCTTCTCGTTCATTGCCTTTTGATTTCAGGTTTATAGTGCAGACCAAGCATCGTGTCCGGTTTGTCAGACACGGCTAGAGATGGCACACGGGTGGTGTTTAGATTCCAGAGATGTAGCCTGACACTCGGTCACATGTCTTAGTTTTTGCTCTACCAGATCCATAACTTTGAGCACAGAACCCCTGCAGTAAAGCTGGCTAAAAATCTCATATAGTGCTATTTTAGTTATGCTAAATTCTCCATTTAACTGTTGTTGAAATGTTTTGTCTCTTTGAGTTAAAATGTCAAGTTTACCACAGTGTAGTTTAGTTCCTGTTTGAAAGCACGAGCATTTAAAGCAACACTTCCTGAGCGCAGTACCCCGTGGGACCAAAATGTTTTTTGTTTAGTTTTTTTCTTTTTCCAGGGTGGGGGTGGAATGAAGAACCCTAAAAACGCCGACCTACTGTTCAGTTCAGACTTGTAAATTTTTAACAGGCACCTTTGGTTCATTTCACTCCTGTCATCCGTCACTGCTTTGTTTCAGCGTTGCATACCGGTGAACGTATTCTCAGCTGAGCTTCAGCGAGTGCTCTTAGGATCACTGAGGTAGTTGAATCCTGTCACCAAATGTCAAATTGGCACTGGTTCCCATACTGTTTATTTTTTATTATTACCACCCCCCCGATCTCTTTAATTTTTTTTTAAAGTCACATTTCTAATTAGTTTTTATAAATCTGTGGCTATTTTTTAAGCACTTTGACTATATGAGTGTTTAACTGGTTAAATGAGGATCTTTGGTTGTTACTCAGTAGCTGCCTGCCAATGTGATGTTTTGAAACTGTGCATGAGGTGTAATGGATTTGTTGTGGCAGATGTTAGAAAAAAAAATTTGCCTCATCTGAAGCTACATAGAGGAAGAAGCATGTCACTCACCCCTATGAGCATAATACTGTTGTTCTCAGACAGTCTGTAAACTCTGTCAATGATAAAGTGTTATTTTGTATTATCTTTATTGAAATTGTTGTCAGCGATCTGACGCTGGCCTAGTTACAACCCCTCGTCCTGTACAGCCGTCCTACCCGTCAGCCAGGTGTGAAACTCACCCACAGATCTGTCAGCTTAAACGGCGGCACAATTTTCACACTTGTCTTAAATGGTTCATTTTGCAGTTTGTTGATGCTCAAACTTTCTCCTCTGCCAACTAGGTTTGATAAAACTGGGCTGTGAAAGAGAGAGGGCTCCAAATGTACATTTTCAGTTAAGGGGTGTGGGGAGGATTCATTAAAGTGACATTTTCCATTGTAAAGTTTGTATGTAAAATATATATAAAATGGAAAAACTAATAAACAATAAGTGACTTGCTTTGTGTCAACTAATATTTTTTTTTATGCCTGTCTGTTGTGAAGAGCAAAGATTTCATGTGAGAGTTTTGTTTTTTTTTGTTTTGTTTTTTTTAAGTGAAAGAAATGCATGTACACATGTAACTGTCCACACCCTGAAGTGGTACACAAGATCAAAGTGACTTGGTCCAATAGCCTTGTTAAAGCAGGCTAGTAAATTTGCCAAAATTCCAATACAGCAACTCAAAATGGTACTAAGTCGTTTGCATGGCCCCCACTTGCTTGTATGCACGCCTGACAACATCAGGGCATGCTCCTAATGAGATGATGGATGGTGTCCTGGGGGCTCTCCAGATCTGGATCAGGGGGTCACTGAACTCCTGGACAGTCTGAGGTTGGACTGAACCATAGTGTCCCAGAGGTGTTCTATTGGATTGTAAGGGCCAGTCAATGGTATCAACCTTCATCCTCCAGGAACTGCCGGCATATTCTCACCACAAGATGCCATGTACCAGGAAGAACCCAGGACCCACTGGACCAGCGTAGGGTCTGACAATAGATCATCCCAGTACCTAATGGCAATCAGGGTGTCGTTGCCTAGCCTGTAGAGATCTGTGTGTCCTTCCATGGATATGCCTCCCCAGACCATCAGTGTCCCACCACCAAACGGTCGTGCTGAACGATGTTACAGGCAGCATAACGTTCTCCACGGCTTCTGCAGATCCTTTCATGTCTGTCACATGTGCTCAGTGTGAACCTGCTCTAATCTGTGAAAAGTACAGGGTGACAGTGGTCGACCTGCTAATTCTGGTATTCTATGGCAAATGCCAATCGGGCTCCACAGTGCGGTCAGTACACACAAGGCTCACTAGAATACGTCGGGCCTTCAGGCCACCTTCATGAAGTATGTTTCTGATTGTTTGGTCAGTCATTCACATCAGTGGCCTGCTGGAGGTCATTTTGTAGCTCTGGCAGTGTTCATCCTGTTTCTTCTTGCACGAAGGCCCAGATACTGGTCCTGCTGATGAGTTATGGACCTTCTATGGCCCTGTCCACCTCTCCTGAGTCTCCTGAAATCTCCATGCTCTAGAGACTGTGCTGGGAGACACAGCAAACCTTCTGGCAATGGCGCATATTGATGTGCCATCTTGGAGCAGCTGGACTACCTGTGCAACCTCTGTAGGGTCCAGGTATCACCTCATGCTACCAGTGGTGACACTGACCTTAGCCAAATGCAAAACTAGTGAAAAAACAGTCATAAGTTTGCTCAAGACCAACTGATTAAAAGGGTTCCTTCACTTTTTCTGACCAGTGTATAATTAGCCAATTACATGGCAGCATCTATATATATATATATATATATAGAGAGAGAGAGAGTTTAATCAGATGTTTGATGTAAACTTTGTATTACCTACCTTTATTTTTTCATTCTTTTTAATACCCTATAGTTAATTTTCATTACTCTTATTAAGTTTATTTACCACGACTGTGTATTATCAAAGGTAAAAGTTCATCTTGTGTGTTTTACTGAATTACCGAGCCACGGGCGCGCACTGATGACGCATAGGGCATGCTTGTAGGCTGCGACGCGCTTGTTATTTTATCGTGGAGGGCTCATTAGGCAGTAAAAGGAAATCTAACTTTACCGCTTTTACAAAATGTCTTTCCACGACGATGAATCCTCGGAAAGCGGACTGACCGGTCAATCGAGGCTGGAGAGCTTCCTGTTCAGTAAGAGCCAGTTAGAGTCTGTCAGAGATGCTCTGTAGGTTCACACGTGGGTTTCTGCTGTGATGTGCCTACAGAAAAATCTGCTTCTTCATGTCATTATGTTTTGTTTTTTAAAAAAAAACAAAAACTGAACATAGTTAAATTCTGGTCTTCTTGCTATTTTATTCCAGGCTGCGAGCTGTCCTCTAAAGTACCTTTCTACACTTTCCAAGGAGATGAAGAGGAGGACCTGGAGCACTTCCTTGAACTCAGAACAGTATGTACAGTTTGTGTTACCATCATTGTGCTTTAGCAACGGCACGAATACACCAGTCAGTCACACTTTAGTCTGGCTGCAAACAGTGAGGTTCGGTGCTGTGATTGCTGCAGGTTTGCTTAGGTGACGGTGCCAAGGAGGAGAGCAATGTGGTGGAGGTGACAGCCATGAATCACCACGGAAAGACAATTTCAGTTCCCATCGCCAACCTTCACATCAAGTGTCTCCCCATGGTGCGTAAACTCTGCATGCAGACTGATATGTCGTGCAGCTGAAGTTCGATCTCTTAACTTTGACGCTTCTGTCCTCAGGTGAGTCTGGGGGAGTTTGAGCTGAAAGCACCGGTGACCATCCGACTCAAGGCCGGCACGGGGCCGGTTTCTGTCAGTGGACTACACCTTATTGGTAATACTATATTTTCTTTGTGCTTTAACACTTTAACACTCTCAGTGCTGATATTTTAGGTATCTCACTGACAGTATCTCTTCACTTTTCGGACCCGTTGTGTCATTTATATCAAAATAATACTAATAGTATTCATGCAATGTCTAAAATGTTAATGTGGGTACCCTGCTTTCGAGCCCAACCCATTGGTGAGTTAGAAGTGGTTAGCACTGGTGCCTGACAGCAAGAAGGTCCTGGGTTTGAATCCACCTTAACCGGGACCTTTCTGTGTGGAGTTTGCATGTTCTCCCCGTGTTTGTGTGGATTTTCTCCAGCTACTCCGGTTTCCTCCCGCAGAGTCCAAAGACATGCAGTTAGTGGGGTTAGGTTAATTGGTGATTCTAAATTACCCATAGGTGTACTTGGCTCTTAAGGAAATTAATCAGCATAATGGTTGGTTATATTTTGTTGCAGCTGATTAATTAACTTATTGGTCTTTATTAGGTATGGGCACCATTTTTTTTTCCTCAGGGGGGATTATACTGACATGGATAAAATAAGCCAACGGCCACACTTGCAATCATCTAAATTAAAATATGTCACACATTAGCCTGACTTATGCTAAACTCATAAATAAGGAGCCTCCTTTTTATTTATTTTGGTGGGAGGCTGGGGTTGTTTGTTTTTGCCTTTCATGGCATCGGCGTCTGGACTGAGATGGGTCGCAGGCCATATTTTGCCCACGTGTGGTTCGCATGCTTTCATCCCCCTAAATTTTTATCTCTTGGACCGTCACTTTCATAAGAAGAGAAGGGCTACATCATCAGCCTTTCAGGACTAAATTATTATTATTTTTGGCAGGAATTCCCCAACCTAATGGAGATCTCTAGCTCTAACTTGTTCATCATGCAATTCTATTGAATGTTTACTCAGATCAGCTCTTTCTTGGTTATTGAAGACGTTTCACCTCTCATACAAGAGGCTAAAATGTCTGCATTAGGATGCTAACGTGTTTAACCCTCAGCACTGAACTTCCTGTATAGTGAAACACTTGGTGTAACCTCAGTGCTCCCCTGTGTATTACCAGAATAGCTGGACTGCAATCTGAGAAAACTGGGCTTCTGAAATCCTTCTTTTCCTTTCTGTTTGACCCTGCCATATGAAAGGTTAAATATATCTCTGGGCAATAAAAATGTATAAATTCCCTTCTAAAAGAAATCTGCAACTTTTTGATGTGCGTCAGACTATGAATCGTAAAAAGTACATTAACTTCTTTCAAACATGCGTGCAGTGTATTCCTTTCTTTCGCTCTTTCCGCTGGTTCGAATTAGAGTGTGCGTGAGGGTCAACTGTGAGGGCAGATTCAATAAAGCGACCTTTCTGGCCCTTAAACAAATCATGCAGTCCAGACTGCAAATATTTCAGTCAGGGTTTTTGTTGTTGTTCTTTCAAGATAAAACAAAATAACAGAAAATTAAAGCACCGAGTCTCATTCTCTCAATCTTGATGGTGATACCAGGATTCAGTGTAACACGGTGAACTGACATCGTCTCCTGATCTCCTCAGCCTCACAGGTCGAAGACTCGGATTTGTCTGAGGAAGAAGACTCGGAGGAGGAGGAAGAAGAGGAAGAGCTGCCTGCCATCAAACCAGCAAAAAAGAAGCAGAAGCAGTAGGCGGAGAGGTCACCGATGGATTTTTTTTTTTTTTTTTTTCGTCTTTTTTGAAATGGCTCACTCACTGATGTGTTTTTACGAAATAACAGTTTTTTGGTACCAGATGGACACATTTTACAAAGTTCCCACTTCCACACCAGCCACGTGAACGCTGCGTGTGGCGGCAGCTAACGGTGCAGTCGGAGGACTCACGACGGGCTCTGATGTTCTGGGTAGCGTTTGATGATCAAACGCTACCCACAGTTTTATACTGTACACGATTCAGTCACCACTGAAGGTGGTGGAAGAGGTGTCTTTTTACCACCAGCAGATCCTGGCATTGTTTGAAGACGCTGAGCGATGGGGGGAAAAAATGTATTCCAACTCAAACTGAATGTCGCAGGCAGATGATACACGCAGACAGTATATTAAATGCTCTTGTTTCATAGGAGAGTCTCCCATTTCCTGCCAGTTGTAATATCAGAATACTGTTTTTCTATGTAATGTTTCAATCTTAAATGTGAAGATTTGTACTTGCAGTTAATAGAACAAGGAAGCATTTTTGTCCAAATAAATGAGCAGTTCCAGCACAATAAATAAAATACACAGTTTATGTTTCGTCGCAGTCACGGCGACTTCTTTGTAACACATTAGCTAAGAAACTTAAACACCTTTATTGAAGCTTTAGAGACTACACTGCCTGGCTAAAAAACAATGACGGCATGCGCTCTGCACTCGCTGCCTTTTTACGCCTTTATTTAATGTTTATGTTGTTGTGCATGACGACTGTTCTAATATTCAGCTGTTCTTTCATTTTAACCAATATAAATGTGGTAAGGACGCTTCTCCCTCACCAACTTATAAAAATACATTTGCAGGCCTATGTGACCATATAATGATGGAGCCAAATTTAACTTCTTTTTTTTTTTTCTTTCACAGTCACTGTTCAAACACAACTTTGAAACTGAGCGTACAGGAAAGGAGTGTCTCCTTTCCTGTAGCATACCTGGAAGTTAGGAAAGGTTAAGCTACTCCATAATACGGCCCACACCCCGAAAAGTACAGTGTACTTACAATGCAAGATGGGGACCTGTTGTTAGTTTTTCGGCAAAATTACCCAGAAATTATGCAGTACTTAAAATGACTCAAAGTATTAATTTGTGTCTCCTTTCCTGTAAAATACCCAGAATTTAGGCACTACTCAAAATTACTTGTGCAGTACTTAAAATTACTAACAGAATTATTTGTGTTTACTTTTCTGTAAAATACCTGAAGTTATGCAGTACTTAAAATTATTCATGCACTACTTAAAATGAGTTAAATATTACTTAAAATTACTTTCCTGTGAAAATCTGACTTGTTGCCCCCATATTCTAGTGTACCTATGTTTAAGTGGTTGTAGGTAAATATAACTACATTGTCATTTCAAATAAAACGCATTGAAATTTCAGTTAATCGCAGGGGAATTACACCCTGAGTCGTGGCTTTGTGTGACCGCTGAATGGCAAGACAGTGTGCTGATTTAACTGACTAAACTGGACCACTTGGCCTTGTCCTGACTGGGATGTAAAACTTCTATTTGAAAGGTAACGACGTTGCCGCTGCACCACTACGGTGTAAAAACTCCTCAAATGATAATGCGTTACAAATCAAATCAATGTATAACAATCTTCCAGCTAGTTAATGTCACCTTCACTCAGAGCAGGTGGTGCTGCTTCTTATTTTCTGACTCATAAACCACATCCAACTGGTCTGTGCTGAGTGGGAGTTTTGTGAACCTTTGCAGCACTTTTATTGCTTATCAAGGTTTTATGATCCAGCATCTGCGTGCTGCACTAAACGCTCACTTTCAAGTAGAGGTTACAGCTGTGTCCAGAGCAGCGCTAGTGTCTGTAACAATATACTGATTAACACAGAGGAGCAACATCTACTGCCAAGTAAAGCCCTCCTTACAGTCACGTCAGACTCCAGAGACATTTGTGGGACGGTAGAAACCCTTTTCCATGCCGTATACTTGAATCTTGCTTCACATGAGTCCTAGTTTGCATATATCAAGCGCAGAAGTAGGAGAATCCACTTTGGGCTGCTCTCTTATTCACATGGGGTCACCACAGCAGGTAGCTCTGCATGTTTGATTTGGCAGATTTTTTTTATTTTTATGCCAGTCACTCCTCCCGACGCAACCCCAGAGGGATTCGTGTCTCCTCCCAAGGATCTTTTGCTTGTTAAATGACTACACTATGTCAAATCTATTTTTAATACTTGCAAGATTGAGCACACAGTGTACATGGCTGATTTGTAATTGTATTCATCATCAGTCACCAGTGAGTGGAAAGTACCATGAATTACAGTGGGGATGGTAAGTAACTACAAAAGTATCCAGCTTGATCTTTGTCAAAGCTTAGCTCACCATAAAAATGGCTGACGCTGACTCACTCGTTTCTTTCATTAGTTCACTGAAAGCTAATGAAACAGAAAGCTGTTGGTGGATGACATTGGCTCTCGCTGGCAGGGCACAGAGCCACTGCAGTGTGGTGGCAATGAACAGGTTAAATATGTAGTTTCACTAAGTTTAATGAATGTGACTTTTGTATGGAAAATTTAAAAAAAAAAGAGAAGAATTTGCTGATGTTATTGTGCTGGCATTTACTTCACTAAAATTTAACCTGGATCCATTTGGTGTCATGAGCTTTTTTTTTTTTTCTGCTGCTAAAATGGGAAATGCAAAAAAAAAAAAAAAAAAACATCTGAGAAGCACGGGCATTTGAAGAAATCAGGTGATGTAGCATTGGGTTTGGAACTGGTGACCATGGTGCACTGCCAGAACGCCGCTGGAGTTCTGTCCTAACGAGCAGCACCGTTTAAAACGCGACTATATCCCACAAGTGTGTAGTTTGGATCACAGATCTAGACCCTGCTGAATTTGAAGGTCCTGCAGGAACCATGAATGACATGCACTGACCGGGAGGGGGGTCATAGTTCAGCTGCGCTGGTGATGACAAAGTGTTGTTTGTCAGCCCACAGCTGTTCACCACTTCTCTGACCTGATCCTGTGGAGGACTGTTAACCCCGTGAAGGCTAATTCATCTTTGGTGATAACCCAGGCCTAATCTGAACCATTTGCTATCAGAAATTTTTATTTATTTATGTAAGTCTACAAAGTCTTAGCAGCCAGGGGACAAAGAAAGGAGCTAGGGTTGAGGTCACTGATGACAACTTAGGCTTCAGAGAGTTTAACAGACTCTCTGAACGACTGCTCCTTAACACAAATACTGGCTCAGGCTGGTCTGAGTATTGATGAGCTGCTGGGATTTTCCCACAAAACCATCTCTAGGGTTTCCAGAGAACGGCCAAAGAGAAAAGAAAACAGTGACTGGCAGTTCTCTGGCTGAAAATACCTTGCTGATGTCAGAGGTCAGAGGAGAATAGCCCCACCGCTTTCAGTTGATAGGAATGAAACCAGCGCGGACAGTAAAGTGACACTGATGTTTGTTTGGTAAATACTTGGCTGAAACTCAAAGTGAAACCCACACAGCTCGCATGTACTGCCTCCATTCGCAACACAAATGTTCACGTATAATCTCGGTATGGTGTGCCGGAATGTTGAAACAATAAATGTAATAATCACTTCAAATTCTTTCTCCTAAGTGTTGTGCATGAGTAAAGGCACTTTAATAGTTTCCACCTCTGACACTTGAATGCGTCACTAGTGTAGCACAAAGTTACTATGGCAACAACTGACATCAATTTGTGCTGTTTCTAATTAATCCAGCTTCCATCTCTGAAAGGTACTAAAACACTGATCTAAAATGCCTTCCATATCCACATATACAAACACTGGTTCGGTTTCCCTGCACTCACACACTCTGCTTCGCTCATTTTCACTGTATTAATGCTGTCTGTTCCTCTTCAGCTGAAACTTAACAGAGGGCTGGTTTTTGTTAGAATGATTTCCCTGAGCAAAAATAGACTTGCAGATCAATAACCATTGGCTACGGATTTTTGTCTTTGATGTGTGTGTGTGTGTGTGTGTGTGTGTGCGTGTGCGCGTGTGTGTGTGTGTGTGCACTCACTGCTATCCTGGATTAGAGTTTTGGCACAGATTTCAAAGGCCTTATCAGATGAAGGTTAAAATTCTGCTTGGTTGATGAATAGCTGCTCTGTATGCATTAAGCTGGGTGTGCTCATATTCCTGTCAGCGTTAATGGAAGGAGCGTTAAAGCTGTCTGTGGCCAATACGTTTTCCCCTTTTTTAAAGGTTAGTACATAATGCATCCATGTCAGCCACCTCCAATATCCACCACTGAACTGGAACTGGCAGGACGGTTACACAAGCTGCAAGCTGTGCAAATGCATTTCTGACTATGTCAATAATACTCATCAAAGGCCCGAGTAACACAACAGAGGAAGTCAAAACCTATCCAGCTGCAAGATTTCACCAGATCGGTTCAGTTTTTGCACGCTTCATTGTGTTCATTGTGAATTTGGAGTTTTCCCTCGCATCAGTCTATCCCCAGTACCCTGTGATGATGAAGTAAAAACATGCCGGAACATTCTGTACATCAATTCAAAGCTTCTTACTGAAATCTCTCATTTACAAAAGTCATCAGAGCCTTTGCCACAGGAATCCAAATTGTGGTCAGGTGCATCCTGTTTACTTTAGCTGTCCTTGAGCCTGACTGGAGTCCACTCCTGGCAAACTGAAATGATTGGCCACACCTGTGTACATAAAGCTTCCACAATTCACACTGCACATCAAAGCAAAAGTACACCAGTGAGACTGGAAACTGTCTCGACTGCACTGATTAGGGCAAGGTTCTAAATCAATTTCTAAAGGTTTGTGGGTTTATTAGGAGATAGTCAGCCAGACTAAGTGGGAGTAAATATTTGATTGGTTTAGGATGTGACCAAGAACCCGGCACTCACTGCAGCAAGACTTCAGAAGTTTTCAGTAGAGATGGGAGAACCTGCTGGAAGGTTGACCATCAGCGGACATGAACACAAACACATGATAAGTCTGCTTGATGTGTGTCAAATTACATTTAAAGGATATTTATATTTTAAAAAACCTGAGCAAACATCTAGAACGATGTTTGTGGAACAGCAGGACCTGCTGGTGACACTATCGCACTGTGGAGCAGCAGTGGCGGGGAGCCTGGCCGGAACTGAGGAAAAGGATTGCAGCTAAATACAAGGAGGCCTTGCAAGATAACATCTCCAGAGTGCACACGACTCGAGAGTGGGACTCACCTTTCAGGTTGACCCAGTGTTCAAAAGGTCATCCACCCCCCCACCCCTCGTCGTTTCTCTGTACGCTGCCCAATCTTGATGAGTAATGGTCCAAAACGGTCTCCACCAGTGGAATAAAATGCTGGACAGGGAAGTCTTAAGCCAGAGGGAGGAAGGTTAGCCATTTTGGAGGATGACTGAAATGCTGTGCCGTTTCCTGCATCCGGGACAGTCATGCTTTTGTTTCTGGATAACCTCCCTCCCCCGAAGTATCCAGAACTGTCTGTGAAGCTCAGCAAAGACTCTCTCTGGTCCTGGTTGGGTGAGCTGGCGGTCAAAGTCAGAAACCATGGAGACACACACACACACAAACACACCTATAAACATATACACATTCAAGGAAGACTCTCCTTCAAATAAACGAGTGATCAACAGACACATTGTTTTCTGAACGGGATTTATTTGTATCACAATCATCCTGTTCTTACCGGACAAACTGTGGAGGCTGCAGATCTAGAGAATCAGCACCTTCGATTTCATTCACTCATCATCACAGAGGTCACTTCAACATCCCTTAAACTGACACCTCTATCATACCCAAAAGCAAAGTGGCTTCATCGCAAGTCTCAGACTTTAAGTTAGAGGAGCGCAATTAAACCCTTTAAAACATCTTTGGCAAGACCTGAACTTGGCAGTTTGTACATGCTTGTTAACCAATTTGACAGCGCTGCCACAGAGAATAAAAGAAACTACCCTAACCCAGGTGTGCAAAGGTTGTACACTTACTCTAGAAGACACAAAGCTGTAATTACTGTCAGAGGAGGCTCTACAAAGAGCTGAACACTACTTACATGAATGGGAGCAGTTTTTTTTCTCTCAGTAATACATTCACTAACCATTCTGAAATGTTTGATTTAGTGTAGACTGATGTCGATTTTAGAAGAGGGGTCTAAATCACTGTCACGTACCCTCTTTCGGCTGGGGCTGTCACGCACATTTTGCAGAGTTATTACTGGCATCAGAGGTTGCAAACATTTGTCAGAGTATCACGATCATATGAAATATAAATATACTCCGAGGAACAGAATTAATAATAAATGTTAGGAGAGGAAAGGAGACAAACAGTTCCTTCGTTGACTCCAATATCTCTAGTCACTGGCAAAAGCATACAAATAACAGCTGCACAGTTTCCTGCACACTGATCACACGTACTGCAGGCTCATGCCCTGCTGCAGGCAGGGGCGTGTTGTTCTCATGCATATACGGCCCCGACACACCTGCCACAACAGAGCACAGCTGTCAGTGCATCAGCCTTTACCCTATACGTGACCTCACGGAGCTCACACATAAGCCTAATTATGCACACATACGACGCAACGCGCTAACTGCCTGATTGTGTGGTGACACCTGAGCACACATTCGCCTAAAAAACAGGATCCGACTCGCCTGCACGGAGCCTGCACACAAGGCAGCGCAAACCGAGCACGAGCATACCGCACACACTTTACTTCCAGCCCAGTGTTTGTACCTATACTTAGGAGAGCGGCAACACAACGCATGAGGAAGCCATTCAACAAAATTTCCAATTATTTTTATAAGAAGTAAAAAAGAGAGTATATGCAAAACCCACCAACTACTTATTCTATAGAATGGAACATTGATATAAACACGGAGCTATAAATAAAATGCTCCTTTGGAACATCTGCTGTATGTTTTATTAATAACACACATACAGAGAAGGGACAGGGAGCAAGGGGAATACTAATTGGCTTACACACAAACACACACACTGTCAGATTGCCACACTGTAACTAAACCTCAGGTCCTCCTGCTCCTCTGCCGTGCGTATTTGCTGCTAAAGGGGGGGCCGAGTTATCGTTGAAGTGAGAGAAATTTTTAAAGGAAAACAAAACTCAACTAAAAGCAGACCGGACTAGAGGAGGGAGCAAGATTTTACAACCCATAAATAAGTGATGTGCCTTACCGTTTATTCCATTCCCCTCTCCTCCCTCTCGCCCCTGACTTTGCCCCCCAGCTCATTCCTGCTATCTCACTATCTCATTGAGGGGGAGGGGAACAATGAAAGGAGTATGAGTGACAGATAAGTAGATCCTCATTAAAACTCTGCGCTTATATCATTCTCCGCTCTAACCTTCCTCTCCTCCTCCTCCTCCTCCTCCTCCTCCTCTGCATCGAGCCCTGGAAAATGATAGAGGAAGGCAGAGAGGAGAGGGGAGGGAGGTGCTGCTCATCAGTTATTCCTGTTCTCTGACCTAACTTGACAACCAGCTCCAATAACGAGACAAAGAGGGATGGCACAGAGATTTTTGCCAGAGACCAGGACGTTGACAAGGAAGTGAACTGTCCTAAATTGGCAGATAATGGGTCTGCTGTGGGCCGCTCTGTAACCTCCTCCGCTGTGCTCTGCTGCGAATGCAGTAGATCTCAAACATGTGGCCTTTGTGCCTTTTTCTCTCTCTCCATTTCACCAGCCCCGCTGGTCAGTCGCAGGGTCGGACGTACTGCTATGAGGGCTTCTCCTTTTTTTTCCCCCCTCTGTAACCCAGTGAGTCACCCTGTAAAACCTCTTTACCCAAACAAATCACACAATTTGCTTCTCGGCACAAACGGTCCTCAAACGACAATCAGATACAATGTTTAAAATAACCAATGTGTCACCTGGCTTAAAGTACACACCAGCATGCCCAGAGGGTTACTTTAAAATCTGTAAACCAGTGCTCAAAATACAACGAAAGGTCATTTAATACGCTTGTTTATTTATTCCAAAGATTTTGGTTTATTCATAATCTTCTATATAAAAAAACAAACCAACCTGAATCTGAAAAAAAACCAACCAAACCAAAAAAAACCAAAAAAGTTTGCAGTCCAGTGTTTTTCTAAAGCCACATGGACTTTGGAGTGCACGGAGAGGCTCCCTGCATGCTTTCAGCTGCAAACAGGAAATAATCAAGAGTTAGGAAATTGCAAGTACAATAAGAGTGTGTTAACAGTCTCTTTAGGCACTGGAGTCTGTGGAGTCCCATGCCAGGACCCCTGAAGGATATGTCATTTCTTAAGTTTGAATGGATTTAAGACTACATCATTCACATTAGAACTTCCAGTCGAACTGAAACAGAAAATAAATAAAGCTTTCAAATTAGATCATTAGTACTGTCACCGTGATTCAGGGAGTAAACACAGCTACATGAGCTAACAGGGCATGTTCTCCCAAGATGGCATCAAACAAACGTCAGAGTAACTGTCATGAAGGTGTGCCGGAGACACAATCTGAGGTTATATCTCTGAATCAAACTGGAAAGGAGCAAAAAAAAAAAGCAAACGCGGAACTTCTTGATGCCAAACGTGATCTAATAGAACAGAACGGACGCTGATTCAGGTTTATTATTTGGTCCCATAGTGCTTGGTTGAAGACTGGCCGTATAGCCCATAGAGTTCAGGATGTCTGGCTGTCGGTGACGTTTCCATCAGTCCCCTCATGGGGAAATGCTGCAGTGGCTGACTTGCAGATAGAGAGGCATGTGGGGGAAACTCCTGAGAGGTCATGGAGGGGAAGGAGTCCGACGCTGGGTACGGAGGCCGGGCACAAGCAGCCGGCGCCCTGGAGCAGCAGCAATTATTCAAAGTACACATCAGTACTTTTCTCCCTTCATACACGGCTTGTTGTGAGGCACCTCCACTTGAGAAGTGGGAGGATGGGAATATGGTTCCTGAGTGGTGGCTAGAGCTGGATCCTAGACCCACCATGTGATGGGCTGAAGTGTCAAGGAGGCGACTATGACCGGGGCCAGTGTGAGGATTCTGGGAAAGGACTTCCGAGGAATATACAGATGAAGCCCGGTGACCCTGGTCAGCCAGGAAGGGTTTTTTGCTGCTGTAGAGCAAAGGTGGAGGATGCTGAGAGTTGGAGGTTTCTGTGTTACTCTCCAGGAAAGCCATGCTGTATTTCCTCTTTTGTATTCCTGAACTAGTCCCCAGCTGAGAGCCAGCAGAGCTGCTGTGAGACTGCACAATCTCCAGAAGAGGCGCCTCAATGAACGGTTCTGAGAATGACAAGTAGAGGTGGGACACAAAGAGATAAGTGCTAATTCTAATGCCATTATATCCCCGAAACCCTCATCTTTAGTTATTTTTGCTATATTTCTATCCTACCTTCCAGCATTTTTCGCAAGTTCTTCTCTCTTGTTGACAGGTCAGTCAGCAAATGATGAGAGTTGAGCTGGCCCACTCTGACCGGAGGGATGATGCTACTCAGATGTGAGTTTGACCTGAGAGAAGATACACACCAGCAAATCTATGAGGAATTGTTGGACACACTCTGCACCTTAAAAATTAAAGCACATGGAAGATATATAAAGTATAGAAATACACTCCAAGGAATAATGCTACTAGTCTATACCACTATTACCATTACTACTACTGCTACTACTAATACTACTACTACTACTAATAATAATAATACTAGCATGTGCATAAAATCAGTCACATAATGAACACCAATATATTTAAGTGCTGAAATATTTATTATTTACTTAAATCACTGACTGGAGTGAAGTCAGTGACTCTGTTCAGCTGAGTCAGTGGTGTTTTCAGTAACTCTGCTACTCTGCCGTCCGCTCTCACTCACTCGTCTTTTGTACTTAGCAGCAGCAGCAGCAGCAGCTAGTCAGAGGACTCATATGATCCGGGTTAATGGGGACCTCGGACTCGTGATTCACGATTCAGCAGGAAGATTCATCCCATTAACCCAGGTGATTCAGCAACCGCCCAGCACTAATCCGCTCGTTAAGTCTGAAGCAAAGCCACTTTCAGGTCCAAATGCTCCTTCAGTTCCCAAAAGCAAAGAAGCACTGAGGCACCACTGAACATGTTAAACGTTAACTGAAGTTAAAATAAAATGACTAGTATGGATGCTCTCCCTGTTACAAGGTCTACCTGAGTTAGAAGTTAATCTGCCTCGACGCAGGAAACGATTCGCAGTGACGTGTCGGCCACAGACCACAGAAAGTTTGGCAACTTCAAGTGACTACAGGTGAAAATAACCTTACAGTATAAACCACCCTGAGGCAACTGCTGTTGTGATTTATATAAGTAAACCTGGCATGTAATAACCATCTAATGACCTGCTACGGTTAGGCTCACATTAGCACAGGGAACATGTGAGATGAGGGTTAAATAGTTCTGAATAAAAGTATATGTTGAGGGTCCCCCAACAGCCAGAGATAAATGCCATCATAGAAAAGAAAGAGTCTGCGATGATCCACAACACGAGATTAGTCATTATGTTGGTGCGTGGTGTGGATTATCTGCTATGCAAAAACTCCTGATCCCAAGCTGAATGTCCACACTAAAATCTCCAGGATAAGCCTCATCCAGTCCTGGAGACGGGCTCTTTACGTCATCACTAAACAAGGCAATAACGTTTGGCAGGGACACGAGTATCCTGCTCGTGATCAGCTTTTTGATCCATTCAAGAATATTTTGCTTTTATAAGTCACGAGGGAAACACGCAGGTTTATCCATCCTAGTGCTCTGTTTTCTCTGGCCTTTGCTTATATCTGGTTTGCTTGACCTCTGTTGGAGTTTGTTTGCCTACTTTTATTTTTTTTACCATCTACCAGTAGGCCTGCTTATTCAGCTTTGTGTGAACTGTGTCCCATGTTTGGATCTACCTGTAAACACTGCAACAGACAGTTTTATGTCCTAGAAGACAATATGTGATCGTTTGGCTGTTTATATTCGCAATGACTGCAGATGAAAACATCAGCGGGTTAGTCCAAAGAAAGGAAAAGCTTCTTAGAATAAATGCTTACCTGTCCATTAGCAGCTGATAAGGTTTTGTGTTCTGAAATGAAAACGACAAGGTGCACGAGTCACTCACAAACGCCATCTGACTTCAAAGGTCTCACTAACAGCTCTGATGAGAAGAATTAAAGCACAAACAGCTTGTTGTAGCCTGCCTGTTACATGCATCGCTGTTTATTACACGTTTTAGTATCACAGCTCTTTTTCCCATTCTTCAAAAGTATCATGTCCTTCTGCTGATGCCAGAACAGCGAAAAAAAGGGGGTCGTACAGATAAAAGCGCACGTTAGATAAAGAGAAAAAAGAAGCGCAGATCTTTCGTACCTTCACGAAGTTCAAACTGCCTGCTTTTCGGAAAAACGTTTGCACCGAGCTCAGCAGTTTTTCTGCCTCGTGGCGCCTCTCGTTGAGCTGCAGCACGTGCTGCGAGTTCTTCCTCACATACGTGTTGTAGGTGCTCTCCAGCATCTGCATGGTTTCAGCCTGGTTTGCTTCTAGCAGCGCATGCATCCGCTGATACTGGACTCTCGCGCGCTCCTTCAGTTCTGACACTGCGTCCTGAGGAGAAAGGAAACAAAAGCAGCTGAATTACTCGTGCACCAAAGTTAACAAACAGATACTGCGCTTTTTTTTTTATTAACACCACTCAGCAGGAAACAAGTCAAGACACACAATTTTGTGGAATCTGTGCTTTTCTTGTTCAATACTAAAGTAGGAAAGTCATTTGTTAAATGCATTTTCACTTCAGTGCACCTGCCAGTCATAGCTAGAGTTAAATTTACATTTGATTTCCCAAGAGTGAGAAAAGGTAGAGTAATTTCATTACAGCAGGCTAAATAATAGCATAACATTCAGAACTGTACCTTCATCAGTGTCTTGTCCGACTCCAGCTTGTTGAGCTGCTCATCGATGTTCTGAACACGACCTTCCAGTCTGTCTTGCTGCCTCATTAGCATGGCCTGTGGAGAAATGACAGATAGGATGGATTAGACAGGTGAACCACAACAAGATGCACTGAAAATTAAAAACAAAAAATACCCACACTCTGAAACTTTCCTAAAACTCGGGCCTCTGCCGTGACCTCGGCAAACCTAGCTGCTTTTCATGAGGCCCTAAGTCAGCTTCCTCCGCAGTCAGCTGCCAGCAACATGAACATGCATTTATCCATTCAGAGAGCAGCACAACTGCACAAATCATTCTCTGACTGCTCCAAAGTTTGACGCTGACCCTGCTGAGTCAAATGAGCTCCATTGTTGGGCCCAGCTTACTTCCTCTGTGGGTTCATAAGAGCCAAGAACCAGTAAAAAAAACCATCCAGTTAACATAATCCTTCCCCATTTACTGCAGGGGCTGGAAATCAATCTGCAGTCACATACTGACAACTAACTAGAAACGGGGAGGCGCAGGTACACTTTTTAATGAACTGCTTCTGCATGGGAAAGGCAGCCTGCTGTCATGGCAACAAAGTCTTGTGTATGTATTCATATGTGAAATCTAATGTGTATGTAGGGAGCAAAAAAAAAAGCGGGGGGTGTCTCACTACCCCCTCTGCACGTTCTCATTTTGCCACATGCATCGCTCCCATTGTTTGCATTAGCCTGTGTGTCAGTGACAGATTGTCATGTCTGTGTGCACAGCGCCGAGGTCTCCTCCCTCCCTCCAAATGAGCGTGCACCCGAGAAAGGGGAGCAAGAGGAAAGGCGACGCTTGCACATGCCAAGAACGGATAGAGAGAGAGTGAGAAAGACATACAAAAAGAGAGTGAAACCAAAAGAAAGAAAGAGAGAAGAAAAAAAAAGTTTGAACCCAAAGAGAGAGATAGGGAGAACGAGGACATTCCTGTGGTCTCGAGTGACCGAGTCTCAGGGTAGTCACATTGTGGTATCGCAGCAACAGGCCTCTTCAGCTGCTTACGACACTCATGTTGTGTTGTCTAATGGACATCCACAGGCTGGCCACTATAGTTTACCACACTGAACAGTTTTATCAGTGCATACACTTTCAACAAAATAACCCAAAAGTGAAGAAGTTTGTCCACCTAGGGTACGTTTATCTCCCCAAACTCGCGAAGGAGACAGATTGGATTATATGACATGTATTCTGGACTGCTGAACAGTGAACAGACTGACATAGAAAAAACCCAAACGTGGTATTTGAACTGCTCAAGCATATTTTTGGGCTGGCAACAAACACTGTCAAATTTCTATCCAGACACTCATAATGGGACAGCACAGTAGCCCAGTGGTTAGCACTATTGCTTCACACCCAGAGGGTCCTGGATTTGAACCTGGGGTAGGGCACTTGTGTGTGGAGTTTGCATGTTTTTCCTGCGCTTGCACAACCTTTTCTCTGGAAGCTCTAGCTCTGCACCCTAAGCTAATGCTGCCGGTCTTGGCCCAGGACACTCTTGCAAAACAGTCTAACTCTCAGGAGTTCATTCTTGGTTAAATAATGGTTTAAAAATATTACTGGCCAGTGGCCACCAATATCTATTGCAGTTTTAGCTCTGTTTTAGTATACTCCAGCCCCTATTTGTTTTCTAACTGCTCCTTACTGTTAGCTCGTCTCTATCTCTGAAAACTTTCATGTGACTGACTCTGCTAATTGATGCTTGGCAGATACTGTACAGCTGGTTTATAGAAGTTGTCTACAGATGGAAAAGTCATGGATGGGAGTGACCCAAATCAGTAAAACCGCATCAATTAACTGGAAGATGCTCAAAAGCTCAGCTGAACTGAAGGAACTGCCACTGACTGCTCTCTATGGACTTGTTTCTGCCTGTGACCCCTCTAACATTACAGTTTATGATCCATTGTAGTTATAAAAATACTGATGAGGGCAGCTTTAAGTGCTTAGAAGGAAACACTGCATTTCCAGCAGCTTGTTCGTGAATTAACTGCTGCATCACCCAGCAGTGCTGACCATGGAGAAAAGAAAAAAAAGATCGGTCCCACAAGTGAAATCAAGAGCACATCGTTATGAGTACAGCTTAACGGGCTGTGACACTGACATGAGTCGAGTGTGAGCATGTGAAACGTGGTTTCTATATCATTCATGGAAAGAGCAACGAGACGCTCAGCGAGCGCTGCAGCAAACCCAGCGCCACACACCTCGAGGACTATTCTTTTTAATTCTCCCAATTTTGGGCCCATAAACTTCAGGTCAGTTTTTATTAAGGACTTAACAGTTTAAGCATTATTAATGCCTCGTGTTTGCTCACGTTCTGAACGACTTGTCAAAGTTGTTATCTAAAGTTTTTGGTGGTTTCACCATAACACAAGTTCTGCTTTGCGCATTAATAATGAGGTCACATATACCAACCGCGAGCACGCTGTGAGGAGTTCAGCTGGTGGATTACATGAGTTCATGAATGATGGAGCAGGAGGAGGAAGTCTTAGAGATGTTTTACTGGTTTTCCTAAGTTGCTTCTATTAGCAGCTAGCACTGAGTGCGAGCATGTTTTGTGTAAGTGTAGGTGCCGGCCAATTCATTTCACCCGAAATCAGCAGGGTAGCCTTTAACCCGCACAGTTGTAACACATCCTACACGTGCACTCCGACTCAACAACACATCTTGCTTACACAAGAAGCAGATTAGCTAAACACTCCTCTTCAAACAACCTGATAGTACCCGTAACAGCTGACACTACCCTGCGAACTCACGCAGATCTCAGTTAGCTGCCTGCGGTTCTTCCTTCCTTCGCTTTTTTCATGCACCATGTGCGCAGTACCTTTAAACTTCAAACAGTGCGCTGGCATTATTCATCACTTTGGTAACACAGTGCACAAAAGCTCAGTGTGAACGCTGCACTGACAAAACAGGAAAGAACACTTTGTTGGGTTATTAGAATCGTAAATGGTGCGTGAGCTGCTTTATGTGAGTTGGCTTCGCATTATGGCAGCAGCTTTTCTGTGTCTTGATGCTTCTGCTCAACAACTGTGTCTTCCTCTTTTTGTCACATTTCCTCCAATTCCTTTTTTTTTTTGTTTTTGTCTTGTGTGTTTGAAATAGCACAGGGGGGCTGGGGCAGCGTAGCAGCATGAAAGCCTACCTTTATCAAGCTTAATGATCACTTTCCCCACTGTCCTATTTAGGCATCCAGACACCCACAGGTTGCCAGGAAGCTCATGTTTAAATGAGGAGCCTCAGGCTCAATGAACAGAGAGCCTCTTTCACAATCAACTGACAACTATTCCCTACTTCTGATGTCAGTGGCCTGCCCTCAGCATTCTGGGGATCTGACTCACTCCAGCCCAGATACACGAAGCTTCAAACGGCAGAGCTTCCATGAGCGACGGTTTCCTGCTGAGGTGCCTGAGAAAGCCAAGGTGAGGTTGTGTGGGAGGGCTCCTCCTCCGCTTGTCCCAGGGAGAACATTACTATTATATTACGCTTCTTTTCTCATCTTGAAATTACCAGCATGTCTGCAAAAGGTTAATGTAAAAGACTCCTTTGAGAGCCAAAGATAACTAAAGATACGAACATTGCTAAGTCGGTTTTGCGTCTGTGTTTATCCCAAAAGCAACCAGAGTGCTGCCGGGGGAATTTAAAACCAAAATAGAACACAGCTCTGTGAAGGAGAACGACCTCTCAGCAAATAATGATGAGAAGACACTGTGGCCTCATATTACTTCAACAAATGACCCAGCATAAGAGGAGCCCAACTTTTCACCAATTAGCACCTCTTTTTTTTTTTCAATAAATCAGAGTGCATTATGTGCCTCAAGGTCCAGGCGTGGACAGCGTGACTCCACAATAACTCCATTTGCCCCGTGAACGTTCGGTTGTGAAAGAACAGAAAGATGGCTGGGTGTGTACATGTGAGTGTGTAGAGAGAGCAGCTGTGGAAAGGGCTGAACAGACATCTTTTGTCCCAATAATAGCTCTGAACTAGGGTCAACTGATTTAGAACTTACCCTGGAAAGAAATATGTGTAACTTTCCCCAAGCGGAAAAACGCCTTCACTAAAAAGTATCGAAAACACGACAAGAGGGTAGATTGTAAAGCAGATCTGCTTCTCGTTGCCTCCACAGATAGGTAGGAAAAGGGAAGGAATGTGTATAAGGCAGCGTGGGTGGCTGTTTTTACACCTTGCTACTTACATTAGATTCGTGAAAACAGAACAAACAGAAATAAAGTGAGGAAAGCACACGAGTGGTGGGTGCCGTGGCGAGCTGGCCTCATTCCTTTATGCATCCTGAGGTCAACGCTGCCAAGACAGGTCATTATTCACTTGTTGCCAATTTGTAGCCAAATTAGGATCTATTTTGCTCCTATTCTCAAGTCTTTTCTACCTCTTCCTTCCTGCAAAATATCCCTAAAACAGCCCTCCAACCCAGCCCTGAAACTGATCAGCTAACATAAACAAACTACATGCGTATCCGCCCCTCACCGCACAGAGGTCATCGTTTCCGGTGGATGCAGATTGCATCACAGCACTTATCCGAAGGGCACAGCTCTGCTAATGGGAAGGCGTGGCAGTATGGAGTGGGTGGTATGATCAAGGTTAAAAGCAGCGTGTGTGAGAAGCATGCATGCATATGTGTGTGTGTCTGTGTGCTATCCATGTACCCAGAGGGGTGGCTTTCACCTGTCCGGTCCTTTTACATCAGATTAAAGAGGAGGGAAAGAGAAAAAGGCTTTATAGACTAGTGAACTGAAAGAATTACCCATGGATTGTGTGCACCAAATTAAATCTTTTCATTGCTGTGTAGGAGAGTATGTGGGCACGTATTTGTACCTGCATTTGTATGCGTTGCGTATCAACATCGCAGACTGTGTGTCTTTGGTTAGTGCAGTGAGAGATGCAGCAGAACGGACACAGAGCCACCTGCTCTTCCTCACAGTGGAGCAGCCTGTACTCCTCGTGACTGGGACAGGTCCAAGCGCTCAGCTCCTCAGCATCAACTAACAGGTGTCCCGGCGCCGCACACGGCTGCTGTAGGTGCGTCTGGATATGAGTTTGGCAGCAGGGCTCCTTACAGCGCAGACAGACCTTCCGCACAGGCAGCGGGGGGCCTCGTCTGCAGAGGACACAGTGCAGCACAGTGGGGGCTTTCTCAGTGTTCAAGGCATTGAAGCGCTTCACTATGTTGGCAAGCTTGAAGTTCTTCTCCAGTGTGGGTTTCTGGTCGTAGTCATGGTTGCACTCTGGACAGCGGACCGCAGCGTTGTCTTTGGCCCAAGCCTCAGAGATGCAACCCTTGCAGAAGTTGTGCTTGCATGGCAGCTGGATGGGTTCGTCGAAAACATTGAGGCAGATGGGACACAGAAGCTCCTCTTCGAAGCAGTTTCTCCAGCTTGCTTCCATGACCTCAGCTGAATCCAAACTGATGGGATGCAAATAACACAGCAATGCGAAGAATTAGTTTAAATGAGCTGCTGCTTTCTAAAATGAACCTATTACAGTTGAATTTTTACTGCACTTATACGACTGAAATGGCACAGATGGACGTGAGCCAAGCAAGCGCACAGGCCACTGAGTTAAGGGCTTATTAGGAGTGTATTACAGTGACACAACAATTAACAAACGAAGCTTAAAGTAACTGGTAACAACCTGCTCTTGAAACTCAATGCCAAACTGTTATATTTTAAAAAAAAGAATCACATTTCTTAATATTTCAGTATAATGTTTGGCTTCGCTGGGGAACAGGACGACACGCTGTGGCGTTTGAGAGCGAGTGGGAACTTGACACTGAACAACAAATGTGACTCTTGTCAAATAAAATGTTGGACTGACATTTTAGTACACGAAGGCACTCCTCGGCTTTTGTCATAGCAATCTACTGAAACACACTAGGTGTATTCTTGAAAGAAAAAAAAAAAAAAGACCGTAACGTTACCAACTATTTATCTTCCATGTCGTCGGCAGACTCCGGTGCACCTATAATACCGTGGAGCTTGTCATCCAGCCCGCGGTGAGATTCCGGTTCCTCTGCTTGAGATTACAGCCTTCTGTCGGTCGCAACGCTCAAAGCCGGGATTTTATAAGAGTCCCCGCTGGTTTTCTCGTCTGCTTTCGCTTTCCCGTCAACTCTTCTGAGTAATATTTTATGGTAAGTACAGACAGGATAGTGACTCGTCGGAAGGGAGCGCACTGCTTCCACACCGACAGACTGCCGACCTCCAATAACGTGACCCGTCACGGAGTTGATACACAGGCGGGGAGGAGCCGGGAGGAGGAAGGCGAGGGAACGGCCACAGCAAACTCTACCGGACAGACTGTAAAAGACCAGGAGGCGTTTGTGTGGCTCGTCATGCTTTGAAGCAAAAGAGGAGTCCCTAAGCACCCCCACGCCCCACGCCCACACACCGGGGGCCCATGATAGGGCTGGTACACGTGGGGAGTAGAAGTGGAAAATATGGGAAGGCCTTACGGAGTAGATTTTAAATTAGTCACTTTTTAGGCTATTAAAAAATATTTTCAGGCATTTTTTCTTACATAGTCTTACAGGATATAGTGATAAATGCTAGAACTATGCAGTGACACAGACATCCTGTAAAATACATTACATTTTCGACGTGTTGAATGATTATATTGTAGATTAGCGGTTCAAATTTGTACATTCCTAAAGTAATCAAAAAGCCAAAATATTCTATTTGAATATGGGGCCCAGAATCGACCAGCAAGATTAGACTTCTCACGATATGGGAGAAGTTTGCATTCATTTTAACTATTTAAAACTTCACGGTAAAGCTTATTTGGAAGTGATCACTACTACATAAGAAATGATCGGCTACACCAGGAGTGCCAACTCACCTTAATCCATGGGCCACATGCAGCCTTATCTGTGCCAGACCAGTAACACCACTGCAATATAGCTCACCTTTCACTTAATATCGAGAAATACAGGTCAAAATTTAATGAACTATCCATTTACACAACAGATGACAAGGTGCATTTAAAAGAATGAGCAAAATTTTAACAATAAATCTTATTATATACTGAAATTCAGTGAATTTATGAAAGCATAAAGATTTCACCCGACGATGCTGAAATACTTTCTGTATATTTTGTCTCGTGTAGTGATGCTGGCAGCACCACACCAGGAACAGCCTTTTAATGAAAAACTGAAGACACGAATTGCTTCCACACTTGTAAAGAGATCCAGTGGAACAGACTGGACCCTTTTGAAGGCTGATTCTGGCCCACAAACCACATGTTTGACAGCCCTGAATTACAGCACCAGAACTTTTTACTCTTCTTAGCTGCTACTGGAAACTCTAAAGCAGTTTGAAAATCTAAACCTCTACATAATTAATACATGCTTTAGTTACTACTAACCCTTCAGAAAAAATTGCCCTGCATTTTACAGGAAATTACAAGTACACAGAAAATATCACAAAACTCATTAGGAAATGTGTCCCACTGTCATTCGCAATTAGTGTTCCAGCTTTATTTGTGTAAATACATACATACACTCTTTAATGCACTTGGGATTACAATCAGCCAGTTCAATCAATAAGACAGTACTTAAAAAAAAATTCAGTATCAATCTAAACTTTGTCATTCTGAATAAAAAAAGAAAACAATAACCATGTTTTATAAAGTACATTTTTGTAAGAAAACGCTGCAGTAAAGGTAGTCTTGTCTCCTTTTTTGGCATTAATATGGAATGAAATAACAGTATCAGAAAAAGGCAGTGAATGCAGCAGCCTTGATTTAAAATGATGTGTCCTAACAATAACAATCCAGGAGCTTCAGGCAGCACTGACAATCAATGGAAAATATGTTGGGATTTTTCTTCAGCTCAAGGCACTGTGGAATTTTACTCATTTTCAGCAGGTCCACTGATCCAAATCATATTTTACATTTATGTAGGCACTGGAGGCTGCACTTGAGGGGACACGAACACAGATTACTATCAACATCTACAACAGACTCGATTCATTCCATCTTACCACAGTGACACTACACATGGACGTCATGTGAGAAAACAGAAAACACATTCAACAAAACTACCTCATTACGGGAGTTCTATTCTTGGTGCAGAGGAGTGATTGAGGTGGTTATATCTGTAGCACTTGCCAGGTACTTAAGTGAACATTAATGATAGCCTATGAGATAATGATTAACTGTCAGTTTAGTGTTACAGAGACATCAAACGTTTGAGATGCAAACAGTACTAACAGAAATGGTTAAAACTTTGGTGTGACCACAAACATCAGAGAAAAATGTCCAGCATTTGTAAATACTATACACATTAGCTCAATTTAAATCAACACTGATAAAAAAAAAATGTTTAAACTGGTTATTTTTCTTCCCTTTCAAAAGGCCACTGGAATAAATAGAAGTGTTTTTTTGAGAACTGCAGCTCAGTTATTGCTTTAGACAGCATGTCAGGTGATCACAGGATGTATGCTCAACCCCATTAGTGATGTATATTTTAGACTACGCAGAGAACTGACAGCATCCAGTTTGCTCTACAGGATTGTTCTAACAGGTCAACCATCTGGACTGGCTGGTTTGAGGCTGATTTGATAGTCTCAAAAGCCTCATACAGATGTTGTAAACAATGGTGATAGTCTGAGAATGCAGTAACAGTCAGATATGTTTAGATCATCCCTCAGATCATCTTCTGGAGTGAAACAGTTGAGGCCAGCCACAGTGGGAACAACATATCTACAAGCTCTGCCAGCTCATTGTAGCTGAGAGTCCTGGGAGGTCTCCTGTTTATGATGGTCCACTCTGCAAGTGTGTTAACACATATTTTTGTTGGCGTTTTCAAAAGAACAACTGTCTCAGTCTCACTGCAGTGGATTATCAAACACAGAGTCTGGTAGAACAGAGATTTTCAGCTTCTTTTCTGGCCAACTGTACTCCTTTGGTAACTTTGTCTGTAGAAAGAGAAAACAAATACAAGGTATAGCAGGGATGAAATCAAATAAAACTGAAAGTAAAAGGTAACCTGCAAGGGTTTCTTTTTTTTTTCTTTAACTTGCCTCATCACGAGTGTTGAGTTCCTGTAAATCCCCAAGCATCTGCTCCACAAACTCTTCAGTCAACAAAATCTAAAGAAGGAGAGGAGAAGTTAGAAAATAAAGTCATTAAACAGGAAAGCACCAGCCAGAATTTAAGTTTCTGTGTGTGTGTGTGTGTGTGTGCGCGCGTATACCTGAAGCCAGGGGCCATGGGCTGCATAGGGATGCTCTTCAGTAGCAAAAGCACCTTCAACTCCTGTAGATACAAATGTGATGGCCGTGTCTCCATTGATACTCTTATATGTGAAGTGTCTCCCATGGAGCAACCGCCCCCTGTAAAAGATCAAATACAATCCAGTATGAACTAACCACTTAATTACACTTACAAGTTTGTTTTCATTTACGTTTGTCATAACAAAAGATTTCTTACGCGGAAAAAAGTAGTAAACTTTTAAAAGATATAAACTTTAACCTTTCATATTTTGAACATTTCTTGTGATGACCGAGGAGAGGCAGTTTCCCATTTTGATATTTACAAAAATATGTTATCAGAGGAATAAAGTGACCCGCTGAAGATAATAAATCAAGTTCAAAATGTTGAGAATAACTATGAGAATGAAACTAAATCCTTTTCTAATTTCTAATAAATAAAGATAAATACTAATAAACCATTTCATTTTTAGAACTTGTCACCAGCAGCCATTAATGTAGTTAAGTGTCATCAGCAGTTTTGACTGTGAGAAATCAAAACAAAGCTCTACTTTGGCCCCATTATTACCAGAACATATCTGTTTCATTGGATCTGCTGCTTTAATATCAGGGAGGACAGCTTGTAAGAAATATGACATAATCGCCCTCAATGCCGGTATCACATAACTGGGACATTACACTGTGTCCTCAACACATTTCTCCTCCTTTTACACAAAGCTCTCTCTGTACAGTAACGCTACGGTTGTTCTTTCCAAAACAGAGTTTAAAAATAAAGCAGGCTGATACGGGTGCGAAGGAGCATTTATAACTCCAGAATTCCTATTGATAAGTCTGCTTAGATGGCATTTTGTTTGGTTACACACATTCCTATAAATGTCACCTGTACCAAAAAAGGAAAACAAAACAAAAACAAACAAGTCCAGATAGTAACCAGTCACAGGCATGTAACAGTGTATATCAGAGATCCTGCTGCGTCTTGTTGCAATTTTGCCATTTGTCACTTTAGCATTAGAGGTAATAAACTGTATTCTTTTTGTTGATAACTGTGTGAAAGCAACGCGTTATCTTGCCTCTCTCATTTTAAGATTTGCATTTTTTCCCCCTCTGAAGCGTAAATGCAAGCTGGCTGGAACAGTAAGGGCCATCTGACAGTCATGAACATATGGAGGTAACTTTAACTGTGTTTATATCTGCCAGTCAGTATTATGTATGATCTTTGTCCTAAATCCTCTTCCTGCTGTTTGACACACTTCTTGCTGCGTAGGCGAGCAGACATTGTGCACGTGCTGAGCTGACTGCAGTGATTCAATTGCTCTATAAATGTACACTAATAACCTTTGCTGACTCCTCTGTTTAAGTAAAGCAAAGAACAAGATGTAAAAACACCAAAATATGCCAAATACAGAGGATATCAAATAGTCCACTGGTAACAAATACTCAGTTCCTCGCTGTCACTTTTTCATATTACAAGTTACATTAATATCGAATTTAAGCCACTTCACATTCTGCTCACTTGCGATAACACAGGACCCACTAAAAACTAGCTAACTTGTTATTTTCTTCAGACTTTGAAGTGGCATCAAAGTACATGTGGGAGGACGTTCAACTGATGTTTGAGGGTGCCTTGCAGAAAGCCTCCTCATTCACATCTGAAGAACCAGTGGTCTTATGTGCCACTGCATTCTGCCACACCCATTCAAGATAAATATTTGTGGTATCCTTTCTGTCTCACAAACATTCAAAAAAGGTTAATTTGACGAGCGGGTGTAGAAGATGGTGCAGTACCGCAAGCAGAGGGGCAACAGTGTGCCCGACTCCTGGTTGAATTTCAAATGGACACTCTCCAACTGTCGTGTTCGGACCAACTCGTGAGGAACGATAGCTGCTGAGCTCTCACTCTCCAAACTGTCCTTCCGACTCCTAAGAAACACAGAAAGAAGGGAAAAAAATCTTAGTGAGGAAGTATGAGTCTGTTAGAGAACGATTGAGAAGAAAAAGGTCTGCAAAAGGAAACGTACACACAGATTTCGCAACGCCTTTCACAAAGCTGTTACCTGATACTGAAGAACACACAAAATTCCATAGAAAAACAGCAGCAGAACAGCAACACACCAACATAATATGCTGGTAGTTAAGAAACAATGGTGATGATAGTTCAGATGTCACTGGGGCTTTGAGTCACTGCACAAGAGGGAGGGAGTTATCCTGGTGCAACCCTTGTGCTGAGCTGAACCCGTGTTAGAGTGTAGGAGGAACACTTACTGCGGTCTCTCGTGGCTCTGTTTCTGACTGTTGATGGGTGGTAGGGCTGCTTTGCTGTTAAACTCCAATCCTTTTCTCAGGGTCTCCCTGATCTGCTCTGTGTCTGTCAACCCAGACAAAGATGCAACAAAGTATTATTTCATTTGCTCTGGAATTTTTGAATCTGCTTAGTTTGAGTATCTATCGTGTGTGCTTTTTTTGGGAGCTGGCAAACCTTTGTCTGAGAGCCTGCGTGGCTGTGATCCAATGCAGATTGATCGGCTGTCCTCCTCATCCTCTGGCGGCCGACTCAGATCATCCCACACACACTTGGCGCTGACCCCACTCAGGTTAGAGCCTTCTGTCTCAATGCCCTGGTCCACTCTCTCCTGCTTAGATAAGAAAGAAATATACGCAAATCATCAACATCAACCCTTTATATCTCATACTGTTTAAAAGCAACATAATGCAAAAATTCAGTTAAGCTTACTTGTAGTTGTGGATCAATTTCAAAAATAGTCTCTCCTCTCCTCATGTCAGTGATTAGCCAGGGGCCACCAGCCCTGTGCACGGGACAATCATCACCATTAGTTCAGGTGAGTATTAACTTCAAGTTATACACACTAAGTTAATAAATTAACAAGTACACTCTTCACTTGTTGCTCACAATGCATTTTTCAAACTGGACAGCATACAGTTTACACCAAAGTGGCATTGGTGACATTATTCAACTCGGTTCCCACAAGTTCAATGACCAACCATTTACAGGGAACAGTAAAAACTATTGTGTCTGACCAGGTAAGTCATTGGGATTTTATCTGGCGGATATGATGTGCACTTAAAAAGGGACAAAAATATTTGTGCAATGCTAAAGTCTATTTTCCATGAGACTTATTCAGAAAATAAATTGTCACACATAAGTTTGACTATATACTAAATCCAAGCTAAGCAACAAAACATGAAGGAAAACTAGCTCTGACCAGATCACCTGCGACACAGCTCTACTCACACTCTGACTCCACGCATCAGCTCCAGGATACCCTGTCCATTCCACTGTTGGGCCGCCTGCAGTTCCTCTGTACATACTCCCACAATCTATAAAAGACAGAGTGATTCCTGCTCATCTCCAAAATTTTATTGGTTTTACACCAACTGTTGTAAAACACACGTCCATTTTATTATTATTGGCTAACATTGCATTATGTTGGATAAATGCCAAAATATGTTCTGTGACAACTCAAGATGGATTTTCTGTATTATGTTCCTCTCCTTATTTGCTGCTGCAGATCATTGCCTACATGTTGTAGCTGTTTATTGTCACCAAGGGGCAGTGTCACATTCTGTGGGCTACTCTTCCTTGTAGTGCTGTTGGTCCTTCAGCCGCAGAGAAAAGCAAAGTTCTAGCAGCTCTTGTAACATAAGAGCTGAAGTGAAACCAAGCATTAAAAATAATGAAAAGCATCCATTGTTCCCACTGTCTGCTTCTTTGTTTTTCTGCGCTTCTCCTGTTCATGATGAACTCTGCTGCCACTTTTCAATCAATAAGCATTTGACCCACGCACAGCATCATCCACATTGAGCAATGTGCTGTTGGGTTTTTGGAGGACTGCACAAGCACGTCTGAATAGGTTGCATTACCCCCCCCCCCCCATGCTCTGCATAGGCAAAAACCTACTCGAATAGACACAAACGCAGTACCGTAAATCCTGCATCATTTGGTTTGACACAGACTTACTGTGAGCTTAGGGTAAGGGTTTTACACTAGTGGTTAGCATACATTTAAAACTCACCTGAAGAAAGCTCACGGAGCCAAACGGTGTGTGAACTGGTTGCATCTGTGGGTCTTCTGTAAGCAACATGTGCTGGATACGAGATTCGCTGTTGTCTAGTGGACTGTGCCACGATACATGGTCACCGCTACAAAATGTGTTTTCTGCATGAAAAAGAGGAAGAAAAGAGACACTCATTTTTACATTTTTGCTATTATAGGTCATCTAGCATACACCCTGTCACGACTGCTCAACCAGTCTTACTTTCCTACATTTCATTATGTGGCTGTACAGAAATTCTGAAGGAAAGTTGCAGTAACAGGAAAAGATAGAGCATGTGTAAGAGAAAAGCAGTCAAAATTAGACCCAAATATAGAAAGAAAAGCATAAAAACTACATTTCCGTCTGAGCTAATCTGACTGCTTGGGAGGTAACAGGCACCCACGCCAGATTTGCTTCAGGAGAAAAGAGGGGGGGGGGGGGTAGATGGCCAGGAATCAGCATGCATTTAGCTTAGGGGCCTAGCCCACCCACACACAAATTGACCCCAGCTGGAAAGCAGAGAAGGGCTGAGATGTAACGAGAGGTGAGTCTGGATTAAAGTCTTTTTCTCTTTCTGCATGTCCCCTCCTCATCTATAACATATACATTATATAAACAAATAACAGACAAAAGGAGCTTAAAAACAGTGTAGACACCCATTATATGCAGAGTATATATATTCACACTGCAACAACGGTCTTTTTTGTAACTTGTGAAAACAATCGTACTAAAATAGCAAAAGATAACGAAAGGGAAAGTACATTTCCCTTCAATAGCCACAACTACAACACATGCTAATGATGCCCAGAGCAGACTCTTCTACTTAAGCTTGTTTGCATGCATCATTGGGATTACAAGCCACCTTTACAAAGAGCACATTCTTTGCCATACCACCATGTCTTTGCTGGGCCAAAAGAGAGTTGTCACATTAAAACTTTGCAGACAAATCATTTGCTAAGTACGCCATGTCACAATTTTTTAAGTGAAGCACAAATAATATACAGATGGCTGCAAAATGAAAGGGAAAAAAAAACAGCACAGTGTGTGTTGGTAAAGTTTGGGGCCACTATGTGCCAACTAACAGCTATCAGTGCACCTTTGCATTGATTCTTCAGGTCTCTGGAACTCTACTGTAGGGAGGACATACCTTTCTTTTGAAAAGACAGTCCCTCTTTTGATGATGATGATGGTGAAGAGCACTGCCTAAAGCTCTTCTCAATAATGGCATATGTAACATTGTTGGTGTCATCAATTTATGATGGCATTTTGTTTTTGTGACACAGGAAACCTTTACCGTTCTGTTTTCATATGTATGCCAAATCAAACACGTGAAGCTACCCACTGTGGTGACCCCTTGTTACAAGGAAGCAGCCGAAAGTAGAGTTTTAAGGAGAGAGCTACAGTATAGATGTGATTTTTGCCATATGTGCAAGAGACTTGTTGGGCTGAAGATAGCGAAGTGGAAGCACACTTTGAACATTCAGTTCTTTCCACCATTATCACTAAAAGTAGTGTCACAGAGTCTCCGTGCATCTTTGTATGTGTTCAGTGTGCAATGCTATAGCAGCCACCCCGGACTCTTACACACAGTTATGATCAGAGATCTATTGTTTGGATAGGATGTAGCAAAAAATGGAACACAGATGAACGTCATAATCTTGTTGAAAGTTCTAAAGGGAACTGACTCAAGAGACATACACAGTTATACTCTTGTGCATGCTAGATTGCAACTGCCCGCAATTTGGACTTGTGCTATGTTTAAAGTGATACATAACTAGATCTGACTGTAGTAAGCATGCAGTCTCAACTTTTACAGGAAGTGACCAGGGTGCACATTGAGACAGGAAGCCAACACGTTCAGTCGCCATCAGATTAATTTAGGGGTGTGCATGTCAAAGGGGTGAAACACGTCAGCCTAAAATGTCCCATAGATTCTGAACTGGTTTCATTTTCATTCTCAAAAGTGTGTGGTGCACACCACTGGTGGGGCGCAGGGTCATGACAGTGCAAGCAACCTGGGAGAAAAGTCACGTGGAACTAATGTTTAATATTAGAATAATTTTTACGGTAGAACAAAGAAATTCACCTCGGTTACGTTAGGACAGCAACTAGCGACATATCTAGAGAGTGTTTCCAGTGACTTTTGGAGAGAGCCGCGAAGATCGAAATCCACCGCAGTCACTGCGGCTACGGTTACAGTTTTGTTTGCCACTTCGCCAGTTTTTTGCTGATCATTCAGTTTTTCTTTAAAAATGTCTAAGTTATCAAAAAAATGACTGATATTTCCACAACCTACATTAATGTTCTAAACTGCTTGTTTAGTCTGAAAAGTAGCTGAAAAACATTCAGTTTGCTGAAAAATGAAAGAGTGCATTTGTTTCAAAGCCACCTATCACAATTTAATACTATTTTTAAGAAGGTCCTGGGTTCAAATCCAGTGAGAGGCCTTTCTGTGTGGAGTTTGCATGCTCTCTCTGTTCTATACAGATACTCTGCCTTCCTCCCAGAGTCCATAGGCTCCAGTCCCCTCACAACCCTGAACTGGATAAGTGGAAGAAAATGGATGGTTGGGCTTTTTAATAAAATGCATAAATCATTAGAGTATTACAAATATACTGCAAAACTAGACAACTTGGCTTGACCAATTCCAAATCTGTTGTTTGATGGTAACCTTTATCCCTGCAACATCCATTCAACTTTTATTTTAAATTGCAAAACAATACACATACAGTGGCAGTCAAAATTGTGTCCAAACTTTTGACAGGTACTGTATGTAAGTGATGAGATTAAAGCAGATAAGACAAGTACAGTAAAAAAAGAACAAGACAAGATAAAGTTCTACGTGTGTGTGTGTGTGTGTATGTGATTGTATGCATAAATATGTACATTTACCCCCCCTTAGTTTGAATTATGCAAGTATGTATTTGTGTGTGCAGATATAGGAGGCCTTATGTAACCTTTGTCCATGCAAATATTTCAGAAGTTTCAACCATTGCTTTGCACTCTTACCTGACTGGAAGACATAGCGGGCCAAACCTTGCATGAGTTCAGCTGGCCATGTTGGAGGTGCTGTCTCCCCCACCTCTCGTTTGAGTCTAAAAGTGAGCTCAAATCCAAACCCACTTGGTCCATCTGGCCCTGTAAATCTGACACACAAACTTAGTAAAAATGTGGACAAATAAAATATCAGCACTTATGTTTGTGTGAAAATCCAAATACTTCTTGAGATGAATAAACCAGTCAGAGTTGGTCAGTAGGGTGGTGGGGCGATTGTTAAAGGGCTTTTGATACTGGCAAATATTTGAAATATTATACACATCCAATAAGTGGTCGCATAGAAGGTCTTGTATAAACCAAGTCTCGCGTTACTTACTCATGAACACGGTTATCCCCATACAGATCACTCAGTCCAAAGCTGACATAGTGCCAATGTTCCTGGACGTCCTGAGCTGGACAGCCTACATTCCTATACATACTGATGTAGTCTAACGGGTCTGGACCACCCAGCCTGTGGGAAACATGAAATGAGAACCATCAGCTGTGTGAAGTTTTGTTATTGTTGTCAGTATACCGCTCTTTAACACACCTATGTAAAGACAACTGGCTTACAATGGGGGCCATTTCTACGTATAAACTCAGTGAGATACATTTCAAAAGCTGTATTTAAGCCCGTAGAGTTTAGCAGAGAAATTCTCAAACTCCCCAAACAACAGCAACTTCAGTATGGCTTCTGGATGTTAGGCTGGCTACAATGTTAGCTTGGAAGCTAAGCTAGCACTAGGCTAATGTTTAGCCATCATTACATATATATAGTCTACATACTCAATGCACCCACGCATGTCAGACGAGCAACAACAGCATGCGTTACTTACCAATATTTTACAATGGCTGTTACTTGAAGCGGGTTGGCCTGCTCGGGATAAAGTCGGCGACATTCCCCATAGATAGCCTGCAGCCCAGGAGGAAACAGCGGCACCAGCCCGTGGGCTTGTGCACCACTGGTAGGCCGTACCTCATCCATGCCACGACCTCGAATAAACCACGTTATTTTATAGAAACAACGTATATACAGTTACCTTTGACACACCACTTGTTCAAAAACAGACCAAACTAAACCATAAAGCCTTCACACAAGTACTCTTGTGTAACAGTAACTGGTGAACTCTGTTCTGTTGTGCTACTCTCTGATCGCCTGTTGCTCATCCTCTACAAAGAAACTATTTTACCATTGGTTGGAGAAAAGCTAATACGTCACTGACTGACGGCATGTAGTAGCCAATTAAAAAAAAAGGGTTGTGTGAATTTGTGGATGAATATAATTGGTTGAAATACTGCCAATCAAATAGTAGGGGGGATGCACTTTCAGGGTTGGGGCTTCAAAGTTTTTCGTGGCCAAATTATATATGGCTGTGTAGATTAAAAAAGTCCTGTGTGAAGTTTATCTACAGAAGTATTACCAGCAAAGCATCCTTCAGTCAGAGTATATACTCTCTGTTTAATGTTATATTACTTTTTTGTAAACGCGGATGCATTCATTTTAGGAATTTTTTTTAAAGTTGCAGATAATTTGTGATGGAAATAATTCTAACAGCTTTTTTTTTTCTTGACTAAAATGATAATCTCCAAAGTAATGAGCTTTGTGTGAGCTTTAGTAAGGTAAAACTAACTTATAAAACAGAACATTTCCTTTCACGTACCTTTAAAATAAACTTACTTGTTTAAAGCAGTTACTTCACTTACTTTCCATAACTATTCACCCACTGTTCAGGCAAGGTGTATACTTTATCAGTTAGAGTCAGAGATTTCAATCAAATTCAGCCTGAAAATTATAATTATTTTGAAGCTGTATGGTCAAGAAAGTTCACATCTGTGGTGAAAAGTCATTACAGATTATTCAGGGTTTTCTTGTATTTCTGCTGCTTGGATTACATTATATTTGAACTTCACTGCAGAAGCCTTATTGAATCCCAAATGAGTGATAACAAGGAGGGAGGACCAAGATTATTTGTTTTCAAAAAAGAATGCCTCCAAAGAGTCATTACATTTCTACTAAGACATTGAACTTATGACATTTCCATTTCTTTCATAATACTGAAGGCATGAATGATAAAGTGTAGCGTTATAGTTTAGTAATACTGTATAAAATAATGATAAATTAAAATAAACGATCTAAACTTGCCTCACCAACAAGGGAGTGTTAATCCTGTTTTACAGTTTTTTGTGCCTTATCAATTATTTTTGTCTACACATGCAGTGGTACACAAGTGCACTAGTGGCCACCTCTTCTGCAGATAGCCACCATATTTTATGCATCGGACTCCATAATACAACCTGAAGGACTGTATCCTGTGATTCTGTTTAATCCAAGTAAGATTTGGCGCAAATTCAACATGCTCTCTGTGATGTAAGTCCCACTCTGACCACCTTGGCACAGATCCCAGAAAGGAGTATAGCCTTAAGCCCCCCCCCCCCCCAAACCCATGGAGCTTTCTTAGGAAACAATGTATTGTCTAGTCATGGCGCTTCCAGACAATATCAAAAGACTTTGTGGATTTCTCTAGAATGAGTTTGAGACACATCTGGGAGCTGTTTTGAGAAAACGCCTCCATAGCAAATGGCACGAATTAAAACTAAAAGGATACCACATTAACAAAAGGGGGCATGGTTTATGCGGGGTGCAGATAAGAACAGGAAAAGATAGCTAATAAACTTTCGTTATGAATGTTGCTCAGATGTAATGATGTGGCAGCCCTGTGAGCGCTATGATTCACTTGGTATTTATGAGTATTAAACGGATATTTACTGTTTCACAGCTCGTTATAAAGACCCACACCAATACCCATTTTAGTAAAAACAGTATTATTGAAATTGCATGCTTTTCTCACCCCTTCTAAGTTGTACACTACACTACGTTATTTAACTTGAGCTATTGTGTCATGATTTGTAATGTTAAAACAGAAATTAGTAGTTTTACATCCGTTCTGGTGTGCCACAACTGCAGTATATTTAAATGAGTCTCCCCCTTCTGAACATCTGTACAAAAATGTGGTGTTTTGTATTTTATACGTCACATTTTTGCACTCAAGTCAAAACTTTCATTACTGATTTACAAAGTGTACACTGCCCTTAGTTGGCTTGTATTAAAAAAAGTTAAAGGTTAAAAGACTTTTTAGTCCTTTAATCTTTTTACTTAAAAAAAAGAGAAAGCAACAAGGGCTCATTTAGGATGACTGTGCTTCAGTAACTGAAAATGCAACAATACAACTTTCCTGTAAATTAAAAAAATATATCTAGAAATAAATAATATTGCATAATCATAATCATATGAGAATTATATTGTTTAAAATGATGTCTTATTGAGGCCCTTTGGCACGTCTAAAAATTTTGTCGAAATAACGGAAACACTGCGAGACCTGAAAAAAACAAGGTCGGCATTAAATACGCAGCAGGGCGGCTCTTGAACAGTCTGATTTACATTTCACAATATTTTATAATTAAAAATAAAACGCTCAGATAAAACGCTATAAATCAATGAAATATACACAAAATTATTCACTTTAGATTGAGTTTATTAACAATATATAATGACACTTCATAACAACAATTACAAACACATTAGTCATTTCAAAATGTATATTTTATTCACAGCAATAATAAACATGCAATTAAAAATGAACTCCTCATTCATAGAAATCAACAACATATATGAACAGTTTAAAAAAATATATATTTATTTCACATGGTAATAACTTCTGCAGTCTGGTGCTGTGCGGTATGGTTGCCAAACTAGTACCATGCCAGAAGAACTGAGCCCATAGATGACACCTGAAGATGTCACCATCTATGGAATTCAGTTCTCATAGTAGAGCACACATTCAAATCTGTTCCCCTGGGGCCTCTGGATCCTTGAACAGCTGAATCGATTGACACAGCTCACACTTCATTACTCAGGTTACTACCCAATAAATAATGACAAAATAAACAAAGCCAACAAAAAGCACAATATGAAAAATAAAATGAGTTAACTCTGAAAACTTAACAATAAAAGTGGGCTGAAGTTAAGTGACGAATGCTGAGCAGCGAGTCGGGGTTAGGTCACCGATCCCAGTTTCTCAAGAAAGGCTTGGTAATGATGAGATGATAACGTCAGCTGTACTTCTTCCAGCGTAGGATTGAGCAAGAGGTCATTACCGTGGCAACTAAAGGGATTAGTCATATTTTACACTTGCTTTTCACAGTGGTTCATGTAGTCATTCAAAAAATTATCATTTGCAACAGTTAAGAGTTTTTTTTTTCACATAAGTTAAAAGTTAAAGCAAAGTGGGGGGAAAAAAACATCCAAATTCTAAAAGAATTGAACCAGTTCTGGTTAGACACAATATATGGAGAGTTTCCGGATCATTTGAGGAAATCAGCTTTTTTTTTTTTAGTTTGTTTTTTATTCTAAGTGTTCGTGGAAATGCTTCAGAACTACTGAAATGAAAGTCTGTCCACTGGAAGCACTGAATCAGATCGTGGCGATAGTGCTCTGGTCAAGGCATGAAATGACTCATCAGTTACAGCAGCACACTCCCAGGAAAAGCACTTTAGGACTGTGTGATTAGTGACATACAGTTAGTCAATGTATCTTTGAACCCTGCAAAGTAAGTTTGATATTAACTGAACTGCACTGTGGTACATTCTCGTCTCTCATTAAAACAAACAAACAAAAAAAAAAAAAACCCCACCTCATTCAAGGTCTGGAGTCAGTATTGACAGTGAGGGTACAGTGAAGAGAATCCCTCAATGTTATCTCAATCACTGCAGTTTATTCATTATGATGGTGCATTATTTTAAGGTACAGTACAGCACAATGAACTTTCGAAGGAACGCCACACCTGACTATGTTCAGGAAACTCATATCTTTCCGGCAGTTGGACTGGGAAACAACCGGTTCTACGGCCTATTACCAGACAAGGCCAATCCCCTATGAGATCATTAACTTTTTCTTAAAATGTATACATCATAAAATCTTCATAGCGTGGCAAGTTTAACAGCCTTCATCTGCTTTTGCTCGTGGAAGTTAGCATTTCTTTAACCTAATTTAAAAAGGTCACAAAACATGCCAGACGTTTGTATTCTGCAATTTTTGTATACACTTTGCGGACATTACAATGTTTTGCATTTGAAAAATGTACACACACAATTTGACCACACTGAGAGTTTTTTTTCCCAATATGCTTACCTTAGTATTTCAGTGATTTTTCTGTCCTGATCCTGGTTATATCATAAACAAACCTCCTCATAAAGGCCCCCCGGGAATCTTCCACAGTCAAGCTTTAAAACACACTTCAGCAGTCCCATCTCACCAGACAGAAAGCAGCAAGCTTCTTCAAATTCAGCAAACACACATTCCTCCCCAAATCACCTGCATGTTCTGCTCGCTCCCCCCATGTCCTCCAGGTCCCAAGGATGGATGCAGCATACTGTCTGACATTCAGCGCAAGAAGCACTTAAATATACTGCCACCTTTCACATCACCCATCAGCCTCCCTCCTCTCTGTTTTTCATACACTCCCTCTGTACGGTAAGCCTGACAGTCACTTCCCAGTAAGAAGGAAGCAGTGGGAGTGTAAAACACGCCCCCTCACAGTGAATCAACACATAATAGTTTCTGAGGAAAACCATCTGACTTACCCTGCCCCCTTGTTCCCATAAAGTAAGCAGGGGAAAGGCTGTGTCTACTGGAGGGGCCAGGAATTCCCCCACAGGCCCTGAACAGCTGTCGAGATGTGAGACGATGACGAAGCGGACACACTGGAAGTTTGCTGGCCGGGCACATGCAAACAGAAACCAAAGTTTGGTGTGTTTTATTTTTCTCTGAGTGAAATAGTGTTTAACACTATGGTATATTTACATAATAAGCCATTGGAAATTCTGTCCACACACTGTGGGTGTTGAAATGCACAGTCATGTTTAAGCTAGTGACATTATGTTTCCTAGAAGTTTTTTATCTTTGCTAAATAGTATTTATCAGCAGGGTTCTCTATAGAACTTACATCATGGGTATATTCAGGATGAGATTGATTCTCGAGTCATTTATTCAGGTGGGGTCTGATAGGGGTGTATTCAAAAACACTGCCTGTTTGCTCTCAGTCATAGTCAAACATGACACACATACAGGTTGTGTTCGGTCACGTGGATGAGATCGGACAGGGTTGGCAGGTTAAAACCACAATTCTTTTTAAACAAAATATCAGACAGTGCTATTCGGTTTCATCGCCGAGTGACCTTGTAAAAACCCCGATTTCCTCATCCTCTTACATAGTCACCTCGAATGTGAGAAACTGGTCTGGACTTGAAGCATACTTCCTCACACAAAAAGCCCTATTAGAAAAATTAGATTGATTTCCTTGAGCTGGACAAAAAGGGGATTCCAAATGGTGATAGTAAAATTACAGCGAAATTCCCTTTCTTGAACTTGGATGAATATTTGTCCATATTTCCTGTATACGTGTATGTCTACACTTTTGTTTTTTCACCGACACCAGATTATGTATTGAACTTAACTGAAAGGAAACCAGTAGAATAAGAGGTACAGAGACCCCATAGAGTCTCACCATTGATGTTCAGTGACTCCAGAATCCACTTTCAAACTACATCCTTGGGCCGGTGGGATAAGTTGCAATTGACATTTTGCGCTGGACTTCAGAAACAAGCCTGGCTTTCATGCTGGTGTTTGAACACTGGGGAAATCACTCGCAAAGGTCACTGAGCCCATTTCCTTTCTTTCCTCTCCATGCATCTAAAGACCTGTAACAGCCCCTTTCAACTGCACTTCTGTTACTGGCAGACATATTCAAATTTCTATATAGGAAGTGAAAGAATGAGTACGTAACAAAAGAGCAAATATGAGCCGAGACAGTATTTTTATTGCAGCTTTTCCTCGTTTTGCTAACACTGTTTCGACATGCCAAAATAAAGATGAGAGTCATACAAACACAGTTGGCCGATACTGAAGGGGGAATATCAGCTGACAAAGCAATCTTTTGCTTCCTAAAAATCTACATCAGGACTCGCCACAAAAATCAACATTCTGGCTCTGATTTTTCTTTTTTACTTTCATTCAATTTTCCAGCAATAAATCCTCTACCAACAGAGCACAGGAGTTTCTGACAGCCCTTATTCAAGTGTCCTTTTTAAAACGCAGTACTACTATATGTCTCTGCAGTCCTTCTTCTTCTTCCCACAGCCGATCCAGAGAGAAAACATGCCTCTGCTCCACAAATGCTTCAAAAAGATGTAGTCCTCCACCTACACCAAAGTAGTGGGATTTGGTGGCGAGGTAAACCAGACCGTCTGGTGCCAGCAGTTTGTGGAGGGTCTCGTGTAGAGCAGGGTAGTACGCAGTGTTATAGATAGTCTCTGATGTGAATATAACGTCATATTTGGGTGGCGGATCTGTCTTTAGAAGCAAAGCGAGAAATGTGCTCCAGTCACCAGAGAAAAAACCACACCTGGTTAGTAATGGGTGCTGGGCTAAGTCTACGGCTTGTTTCTTAGGAGGCGGGCTGTTTTCCGCGATCTCCTTCTCCCCTTTCACCTTCTTTTTACAACAGCCTTCCTCCCTCATTTTCCCCTTCCCTTCTTTGTCATCTTCACTGTCTACGTCATCATCCTCTTGGCAGTTTAGCATTACATTTGGCACCGTGAGCTGTTCAATGACTGTACTGTTATAATCTTGGAAGTGGACCTGCCTGGCTCCCCTCTTCAGAGCCAGTATTCCCAAAAGCCCTGCGCCACACCCTAAATCCAAAACCGCCTTCCCCCCAAAGGTCTCTCCATCTTTCTCAATCAGCTGCAGAAGGTCATAAGTGCACTCCCACACCTTCAGCCCTCCCTCGTACACACCAGAGATGAGATCAGACTTCTGCTCCGCCATTCGTGAAAGAATTCTTTCCTCGTCCTCTCTCTCCGAGGCGGTCTTCTCAAAAACGGTCTCATTGAGGAAGTGCAGAGGAGGAAGGGCTCCAACTGTAACTGTTTCAAAGACGGCATCCATAAGGAGGAACTGTGGATCAGATGGCGGAAAGTGCTCGTTGGCCTCTTTTACTGGTTCAGCTGGTTTGGCACCGTCCTCTGTCTGCAAAACATAGAGGAGTATGTATGGTTGATAAATAATAGCACTCCCTCAGCTCTGTATATGTGCGATGGTTGTATGTGAAAACATGATATTAGACAATAAAAGAACTACATACATAACGTGTTTCATGCTGATAATATCAACACTTGAAGTACAATTAAAGTTAGCCATAAAATCTGTCATTTGAGGCAACTACTGGTAGCTTAGTTAGATTTAAATGATCATGACACCTTTGGACATTTTACACCTGCAAAAGTACTTTATAAGGTTAATTAAATCTGTGACTTGGTATCTTATTAACTTGCATTACTAACTAGTAATTATCAATCTAAAGGGGGTTAAAATAGTCTAAATTGATAAAAATTACATAGAGAAAATAAGCAAAGAGTTTTCTGATGCTGACAGTTCTGTCGCAAAAATTTAACATTCTTATAAATGGGTTGTCCTATTATAGTTACTGCGTAATACATATTATGGAATGTAGCGCTTTAACGGTTTTTGTTTTCTGAAGTGGAACATGAGGGCACAGTGGTGCGGTGGTTAACCTCCTTCCTCTTGCCTCACAGAAACAAGGTCATGGGTTTGAATCCACCAGCCAGCTTTGTGGAGTTGCATGTTCTCTGTGTGCTCATGTGGGTTCTCTCTGCATCCTGTGGCATGTATGTTCGGCTAACTGGCAATTCTAAATTGGCCGTAGGTGTGAATGTGAGCATGAATGGTTGCCCGTCTCCCTGCATTAGCCCTGCGATAGACTGCTGACCTGACCAGGATGTACCCTGCCTCTTTCCCTGTGAAAGTTGGAGTAGGCTCCAGCTCCTCCGCAACCCAGAATTGAGCAGAAGTAAATGGATGGATGAAGCAGGGCATGCATTACAAAAAGATGCAGACACATCATAAATAGTGGTGTTGCAAACACTTTGATAATGACACTGAAAACGGGGGTAATGGCTGGACGTTACGGCATGAATCACTAAGATCTGGACATACAGTAAATGTTGCAAAATCGTCTCATGAATGTGAAAACACCTTCAAAATGCAGCAATGTCAGTTTATAAAATATAACAGTATGTTATTTATTTTGTTAGTCTAAAGTACAGTGACAAAGATCTACCCAATTCTGTATGTATATACTTGTATATACTAGTTATAGTGTGCTTTTACTTCTGTGATTTATTTTCTAGTAATAACGACGTAAAGGTCAGCTGACTGATAACTCAAACATGAGACTGTTATGTATCAGCCATGTGAGTCACTGTGACTGAATCAATGTTTGCAGCTCTGAATTGGTAGGTGAAAATGTTCATGTAGTCAGACCCACGGAGGAACAACAGTTTACATAAAAATGTCAGTACAGTTTGTTGCCTCAGACGTCTGGTGTCAGCCATAACAATAACATCAGTACGAGGTTGGATGTTTGCCACTTTGACGTGCCTCGTCCTGTAATGTGAAGGCTCACAAGCAGGAAGATTAAGAGCCTGCGCTCTCTAGTGGATGTACACGAAATGAAAGGATTTTTACTGCTTACTGTGAGCTCACACACAGTATGATTTAAACTGAACAGCGTGTGTATTCGTGAGGAGGTGTATCCCTGAACTTTTATTTTGTGCTCCACTCAAGATGTGGTTGATTTGGCGGCTGTGGCTCCGGAGGTAGATGTACTGTTTCTTATGTGCTTTTCTGCTCTACCCGAACACCCAAAGCGTTTTATACAACATGCCTTCATTCACACATTCACACATGCAGTCCGTTTACCTCTGACATTCACACACATTCACACTGAACACGTTGAAGAGCAACTTGGGGATCAGACTGGAGCAGCCAGGGATTCAGCCAGGGATTGAACCAGGGTCGCGGGGAGGCTGGAGCCTATCCCAGCTGTCACAGGGCGAGAGGCAGGGTAAACCCTGGACAGGTCGCCAGCCTGTCCAGTGACTTTATTACTTTGCTCTCTTTCGATGTTGTCCTGGGTTTATTTGTGTTGCTTGGAACTTAAACAGGAATACAGTGCTGCTGTTAATAAAGGTATTCATTACAGACAGGTGCATTTCAGAGGACTTAAACGCTCACTGCCTCCAGCAATGTCACTTGCTTTACATCACTGTACCTGCTAGCATGCACGCACGTCGGCTCTGCTATTACTAGTTAGCACTTTGAGTACTTTTAGTAACTTGAGCTGTGGCGCATCATATTTAAACTAATGTTACTCACACACACAGCAGCATGGTCTTTCTTTCCGTGTTGTAGTTCATTTCCATCCACGTCTTCGGGGTTTGTTGTTTGTGCTGGAAGGTCGAAGTTAAAACAAAACGACATGCTGACTGACAACACTGACGACCAAGGTTGAGGTGGCAAGGTTTGGAGGTTTTGCAGTTTCACACAGCATCTACCAAAAACTAGCGCCACATGGCATGCGTAGCTAGCATTGCCGCTAGTAAAAACTACATATCCCACAATTCTGAAAAATATCGGCACCGACAACCCCCTGAGCGACCCCCCCCCTCCCGTTTTCTATTTTAGTTATAATGTAGCCAAATCGTTATAAGTCTGTCTAGGTGTAAAAACACAAAATACAGCAAATTCGTACACATAAATGTCAAATTCTGAAGAAAATAAATGTTGAACTCAATTCCTGACTCAGTCTACCACAATACCGTTCGGTGGGGTTTTGACGCATGCGCACTAACTCGAGGACTGTCACAGGTCCCTGATCCTGCTCCTCTTCGCTAATATGTGGCTATAATCCCGTTTCTGTCTTCCTTTTGAAAATGTCGACGGGAGGGGTGGTCTTGGTGGGTTTCTCGTCTTCATAAACCAGTGAGTAAACGCTAATAAATACGAAATGTTTTAAAATATCGGTAGAATATGATGCACGGTGCGAGGCCAGTATTTGAATAGGAGCGCAGTGTGTGACATCCAAAAATAAGGGATTTGGGAGCACTATGACTCACTGAGACTGTTCACAGCAGTCCTTTTTTAAAGGTGACAGCTATGGTTGATCGCCGTGCAGTGGTCTTTGGATGGCCTATCATTACCTGCAGCTGACCTAAGTCAACTCCACAACAAAATTTTCACTCTCCCCGTCTCACCTTATCTAGCCAAAAGCCTCCACCTAGGCTCCACCCTGTCTGGAATGCAGCACAGCAAGCTTGGTACATGTTAGAAACAGATGTTCGTCTGGTTACCTGTGCATTTATCTTATATGTACCTGCAAGTGCTCTGGCTCTTTCATTCGAGCCTTTAAACTGTAGTCGTACCTAATGAAGTAGTTTAGGTGTCCGCGCTCTCAAACTGAAATGACGAATTATCAAAATAACTTCACTGGAGAAAAAAAAAAATCCAAGTTGATTTGCGCTGAAATTCACCTTTTGGTAAGTTTACTGTTGTACACATTGCTTACTTTTTTAAGGCTCGCACATGTAAGGTTGGAATAGGCATGGAAGTGAGAGCTTGTGGTTGTCTTACCAGAGCCCATCCTTCATTGTAAATCTTTTGTTTCTTTCCCTTGTAGGTGCTCGTATTTTACAAATGCAGGATGCGATGGTGTTTGAGCTCTGCGTTCCACCTGCTGCGCTGTGTGCGGCTGCGGTCATGTAGCAGGCGGGGACGAAGCAGGCTTCCTTTGTGGATTAGGGAAATGGGGGCTTACATGAGACTGCTGGTGAAATCGCTTTACTTTAACTCACTCACAGACTCAGATGTGGTTTTTGACTCAATCTTTGAACCAGTTTTTCTGACTGTCGATTACATCACGCGGTGGTTTGGACTGGTGAGTGTGCTCCTTCAAACTGTTACAAGAAAGTTTTTTTCCCCCCCCCCTGTAGACCACTGCAGTGGCAAGAAACAAGAATGTTAACCTTTTTGGATTTGGTAGTTTCAGATCAAACCTGCACAACACTCAGGACCAACCTTATTTTCATGAGCCCATAAAATATTTTCCAAGGGTGTTGGCAATGCTCTTTCTTATTGAGATGCAAATTAAGCCTTTAGCCATTACTTTGGGGCGTTGTGGCCACTTCTAGGGAGTGTAGCTATAGACCTACCAGGCATTCGTTAAAAATTTTGAGAGCTTTAATCTGGGGTGTATACTCTCCTGACCTAAATACAGGAGGGGGTGGGCACACATAATCTCTTTGATATAAGCCTTTGACAGTAATGATAAAAACAACATGAACTGTGTTTGCTCTGGAGTTTAACTTTAAATGTAGATCTGATCTGAGTTTCTAGATAAATGCAGATCGTTCCGCTTTTCTTCCCTCATTGTATTCTTTTGTCTTTAAGGTGTTTGTTTGTCTGGTGGTGATACTGACCAGCTCCATCTTGGTGATAGCCTATGTGGTCTTGCTGCCCCTGATCCTCAGCACTTACTCCCCTGCATGGATTGCTTGGCATGTTTGTTATGGACACTGGAACCTCATCATGATTGCTTTCCATTACTACAAAGCTGCCAACACCTCTCCTGGATATCTCCCTACAGTAAGATATCAGCTTTCTTACCTGTGCCACAACATTTTTTTACTTATCTGGTAAACTGACAAATTCTGTAATGGAAAACAAATGTCTTTTCCTTTTCCTCTTAGAAAAAACACGACAGTCCAGTTGTGTCAGTCTGCAAAAAGTGCATTATTCCTAAACCAGCAAGAACGCACCACTGTGGTATCTGTAACAGGTGAGTCAGCGCCTGTTTTCATTGGTTTTATTATATGTTTATGAGTATCAGGTGTTTGAACATCAGAACTGCAATATGTTTAATTGGTTATAATAAATCTCAACATTCAAAACTCTGCCTATAATAACATATTTTCACTGACAATACATTTCTTGTATTTTCAGTATTACTGTCTTCATTCCATAAAATCTTGTAATTCCCAGAATGTTATGTTGCAGTTTGAGATATGATTACAATGGAATTCCCCTAAAAATAAAAATAAAATAAAAAACTAGAATAGCAATAATGACAATCGGACTCATATTTTTCTTTTGCTTTTGCAGATGCATTTTGAAAATGGACCATCACTGTCGTATCCTTTGTGCTGAATTTATTCCAGCTCATTATTTTATAAGCATGTCAGAAAAGTTGCATATATTTACTCTACATAGAGAGTAAATACTTCACAAGGAGACTTGGACATAGTTTTCCTTAACATCAGCATCTCAGCCTGGTTGAATAACTGCGTGGGGCATTTTAACCACCGTTACTTCTTTTCCTTTTGTCTCTTCATGACCTTGGGCTGTGTCTACTGTAGCGTCAGTGGAAGAAACCTGTTCCTGGATGCATACAATGCGCTCGAGGTTAGATAGTTGGCCTGTTGCTCTTGTGTGGTGTTTTAGTTGTAGTTTGATTTTGTCTTTTTAATTCTCCATGTCTGGCATCTTTCTCTGTGGGGCTTCACATTTCCTTAGTGACTCTGCTTTGTTTCTGTCTTTGGGTTTGTGGGCTGTTCCATTAGCGCTTTAAACATTTGGAACTGGAAAAGCCTGGGATACCAGTAACAGGGATGGGACTGCTTATAGGGCTTCTTCCTTCTGGCCAGGTAGAGCTTCAAAAAAACACACACACACAACATGATTAAGTTTATATGTTTTTTTGATCAGTTACTTATGTAATATACTCTGTTTTTTATTTTTGTAAAGAGCAACTATCAGACCCCTGCACCTCCGTACACATTTAAGGATAAGATGATCCATAAGAGCATCATCTACATGTGGGTCCTCACCAGGTAAAACTACCACCTTATGTTGCTTTCCAGCCAAACACCTGCAGAATTCTCTAAAACTTGCTAAACTGGAAGAAAAATGATCTGCGTTTTGTGGGGAGAGAGAAAAAAAGGCAATGCACACCAACAACAGAGCATGGCGAACAAAGCAAGGAAGGACGTCATGGTTTGGGGCTGCTTTGCTGTGGCCTGGACTCAGGATCCAAAACTGTGTCAGGAAGACAAAGCAATGACCAGAAGTATACACGTAAATCATAAAATGGTGAAAAAAAAAAAAAGGGAAATTTGGGTGCTGGAACAGCCAATCAGAGTTCTGACCTTACCCCAGTCGAGATGCTGTTGCATGACCTGGCTCTTCAGTTAAGACATGCATGAAACAATTTTTTTATTTTTTTTTAGAGAGAACTGGTCCAAAATTGTTGTCAGTCTCAGCTAAAGGGAATGTCTGATTGAAGATGAGGGAGCTGCTAACTTAGAGTTTTTTCCAGCCTGGTCTGTGGGTTATTCATCAACAAAGACATAAAAACCAGAGCTGTTTAGTTCAGTAATAGTCCAGTCAGATTGTATTTGTGATTGTGACTTATTTGAATACATCATTTTAATAATCCAATCCAAAACGCTGGTAATTCCAAAGAGCTCACAAACTTTTTGAGCATTAATTTAATGGATATTATTCAAAGGAAAATATAAAAATCTAGAAAGTCTAACTGTCGCCTCAGGAAGAGCTCAGGGAGAAAAAAGCAAAAGTGTTATTGCTGGAAGGATTCCAGGTTTGTAATCTGACACCTCTTTTACTTCTTAATACCAGTTCAGAGCTGTAGAGTATAAAGGTAGTGTTAAAATGGGACAGGATTTTTGTCTTTATCGTCCTTGCGGTGGATAAATTGAATTGTGCTTTGTTGCTACAGCACAGTGGGAGTGGCACTGGGAGCTTTAACCATCTGGCATGCAGTTCTCATCTCCAGAGGAGAGACGAGCATTGAAAGACATATCAACAGCAAAGAAACAAAGCGACTGGCCAAACGGGGAAAGGTAGCCGCGATCAATGAAATGCGAAAGCTATTCATGTTGTGATTCTGTCTCGTTAGGTTTGTGTTTTTTTTATGAACTTTTTGGTTAAAGTGACTGCTCATTTGTAAAATGTTCCTCCTCTTTTTTATCTTTCTTTGTTATACAGGTATACAGAAACCCCTTTAACTATGGCAGGCTGAATAACTGGAAAGTCTTCTTAGGTGTGGAGAAGAGAAGGTTTGTTTCTGTTTTCTGAGAAACAGAAATCTGTTTTGTATTCTGTATCTTATGTGACTAATGTTACCTTGAGCTTCTTGTAATTTGTGTTTTTGTCTTGTGGTTTTAGTCACTGGGTGACGCGTGTCCTCCTCCCCTCTGCACACCCCCCGCATGGTGACGGCTTGACGTGGGATGCGTTCCCAGTTAAAAAGAATTTCATACCTGTATGACAGACTCTGCTTAGGCACACTCGTCTAATTCATCAGTGTTTTCTCTGTCAACCTACGTAATCGGGTTTCCTTTGAGGATTCCTGCTCAGTGGCTCCACTTAAGTGAAGACGTGAATTTACGTCAACCTCCAATACCTCAAAAAAAAACAAAAAACCTTGCAGCTGGTGAGACTCTTGCCTCTCCAGCCTGCATTGTTCAGCAAGGCAGTGTGTCATGGTTTGTTCTGTACTGGGTTTTACTTAGTCTTACAAACTGGTTTTACTTGACTCTGAGCACGAGTTGGATATTTTTATAAGCCAAATATACTGACTGACCTGTTAAATAATTCTTTTTTTTTAATCAACCCATCGCAGCTTCGACCCGAGCTGATTTTTATTTAAAAAAAAAAAGAAAAAGGGAAAAAAAAGAAAAACACTAAAGGTCGAGGACACATCGGGTTCATCTCAGCACCTCACCTCTCGTTTGCACACTCCAGTCCAATATTATCATTTGATTTGAACATTCACGGGGAAACAGTTGTGTTATTTATCTGAATTTTGTACGCATTAAGTTAATAAATCTTTTCAAAAAAAACTTGCTTTATTAAATAAGTTCTTTAATATTCTATTTTTATGGGTCACAATTACTGTTAAAAACACTACACAGACTTCATATTATTATAAAATACATTTTCACTGGAAAGTCTAAGCTAGGTGCATCTCATTTCAGCAATATATTTAGAGAGGTTTTTTTTGTTTGTTTGTTTGTTTGTTTTTTGCTTTAGAATGACTTCATAACTGCAGCTCCAGGGTTATGTCACAGTGTTATGCAGAGACATGCAGTTTGAAGGGGAGGATTAACTGAGATGCCGACCAGATTTGAGCTGCACATTCATATGAATATATTACATCACAAATAGGCACACGCTGCAGTCGAGATGCATCAAGAGTTGAGCCAATTTAAAGGTCTAAATCAGATAGTGATAATAAATTAATCTGTTTCTGGAGAACATTAGGAATAAATACAATAAAGAAATTAAATATTTTGTGATGCATTTCCTTGATAAACTGGAAACAGTGCTGGTGTTGTCTGTTATTGGGGGAGGAGGGGTGTAAAAGAAAGGTGGTCAGATAAAGAGAGAAGAGATTAAGGGATGATGGCAGATTTCATCCTGATTGTAACCCTCTTTGACCCTGCCACTGCACATCACACCCGCCCACTCTGTCAAACAGTCTACACACACACACACACACACACACACACACACACACACACACACACACACACACACACACACACACACACAC
>JAVDPK010002093.1:391032-420111 GCA_034780415.1 Cichlasoma orientale
TATAATCATAACTTAGCAGTAGAGGGTGAGGGTGTAACATGCTATTTGAAAACAGAAACCTAGTCATTTCCTGGGAAAAATACAGAAGAGCACAGCGCGTCTTGTGGGTGAACAATTGCAGCTTTGACAAAGAGAGTCCTATCAGCACCTCACTGACTCGCTGTGTATGTTTTTCAGTGTGTGTGTTGCGAACTGTGGTGCCATATTAAAGATTTTCCTATGTCTTTATGCAGCGTGACAGAAGAAGGATGCAGATGCTCAGCAGAAAGATAGAAAACCTACCGTTTAAAGGCGATCCCCCAAATTACACATAAAAAGCAAATTACAGCTTTCTGTCAGCCATTAAGCTTCTTTGTGGTGTCTTAAATTGTAGCAACAGATGACAATGAAACGTAACTGTAGTTAAGAAGTAGCCTCACCTCGTCTCCGGGCTGCGGTCTCATCAGAGATACCTGATCATAGCCTCGCCTGAACAGAGCCCAGAGAGCGTCCAGTTTCCCCTGGACAGCCAGGAAAGAAACAATGAATTAAAAATGGAAGATTTCCAACAGAAAAATGTAGCAGTTTCTACACTGAACATTTAGAGAACATTCCTATGAAAAGAATTACCTGAATGGGGGTGTACCACCTCCTCTGCTGTGGGGGGCGACGGGGAGGCTTTCGGGGCTTGGGCTCGTAGGGTTCAAATTCCTGGTCTGGCATCTTCACAACTGCATTTTTCGGTTTGTCCAGCTTCGCACCTTCCTCGGTGGATCCTTTCTCCCCCCATCGCACCTTGTAAAGTAAGAAAAAAAAAATAACTTCAAGATTCTTTCTCTTTTTATGTTTCGCAAACGCTGAAAGCCAAGAGGAGTGTGTGAGCGTACCTCCATGCGTTTGATGCCACCTACTCCCCTTCCTCCATAATATGAAGCATCCACTGTGGGCCACTTCTTCTTGGGCAAACCATCATCATCATCAGACTCCTGTGAGCGAGGCTTCAATTAGAATGCAGCTCATTTTCTTAAACACACTACTATTACTACTGCTTTATGATATTAACTGCAAAAATGAGAAATATTGAAATAACCCAGAATTCTTGTTCAAATTGAATGAACGAAGGGGGAAAAAAAAAATCAGGTTCATGTCGCAGGTGACTTACTGGCTCTGGAGGAGGAGGTGGCGGCGGTTCTTTGATCACCTGAAGAAGAGAAAAATAGATTAAAAATACAGTGTAAACATTTTTTTAAAAATAATTTACAAGCTGAATACTTCAGCGTAGTCGCTTTCCTGAAACAAAGCAGTCACCGAGTCTCTCAGGCTGAAACACTGATAAACTTACCACAGTGCAGCAGAGAGGCCAGAACCACCACATCAGCAGCAGAGCCAACAGCAGGAACACCACGAGCAAGGATATCAGCACGATGGTGCCGTCAAACTGCACAAATGCAGAATGACAGGATAAAGGTTAAACAGGAATAAAGCACGATAGATGTGAAAACAAACGGGGAAATGAAAAGCAGAAGTACTCACAGCCTCCTCTGATGACAGACACAACAGAGGAGAACTGAGAGGGAAGGGAGAGACAAAGATAAAAGAACCAAGAGAGAAATAAGACAGGTGGAAGAAAGTTTATTTTAAAAAAAAGGCAGCATGCCAGAGAGAAATATCATCGAATGTTGTGACAGCGTAGGCTATACCGTACTTACACACTCAGTAGTAGTGATGTGAACAGAGCTGGTGATGTAGGAGAGGCCTTCATTCATGCTCACCTGCAGGTAGATCACCCTGATAAAAACAACACAAACCCACTGCTGGTGATTTGACACCGAAACGCTGACATATAACATCTGCTTGTGCAAACGCATTGCCGTTTGAGCCACTGTAAAAGCTTGCCCAGGTGCCAAATGCATTCCTGCTTTGTCCATACTTGCTGCATTATAAGCACACAAAATATGCTGACAAAGGCACAGAGCTGAAGTGTTCGAAGAGGCCAGCGATGTCTCCCACCCGCAGGAGGAATCTCTTCTGCTCGGGTTAGACACAGATCTCTAATGTGGAAGCCACAGACGGCTAAAATATCTTCTAATTCTACAGCATTCAGTCCCGATATGTGTCGCTATAGCGAAACAAATGCAGGAAGGGGCGGACGCAAAGGTGGGAAGATGACAGGATGGAAATGTTGACGGAAATAAAACTGTAAATAAAATGAACAAAAACAAAGACATTTTAGCCACACAGGCGAGTAAACAGCAGACTGCTGGAGTGTAGTTCTAGGTTAGAAGAAGAATGGAGAAAGACTTCTTGTGCTGTTCTAATGGTTTAGGGCGACGGAGACAAGGGGGTATTGAGCTTTGGGTTAAGTTTGAGGAGGGGGCGGGAAGGCGGAGGTCACTGCAGGGTGGTGGGATGGCTGAGGAGAGGAAACAGAGGCGGGGGGATGGGAGAAGGAAAGCCTTTCCTGTTCCACATCCCTTCAGCACTCCATGCCACCGTAGCCCGTCTCATAACTCATGCTGACACTGAGTTGGGAACAGGAAATTGGTGGTGCAGGTGCCACTAATCTTTTCTTCTGCATCTTCCCTCCCTTTTTCTTTCTGTCTCCCCTTCCCCATCCTGTGGTCAGCCCTCCTTTCAGGCAGGGGACAGGGTGCTATCAGCTCCACGCTGACAGAGAGATCTCAGCCCCTATCAATCATCAATCTGCCCACTATATATGTCTTTGCCCTGTGTGTGTGTGTATATGTGTGTGTGCTCAGGAGGGGGAGCTGCATCCGGAAGGTTCCCAGTCAACACAGATTTGTGTGACAGGACCGCCAGTGACTTCATTGTAACCGACAATGCGACTTGGGTGAGACAGGAGTGAGGGTCTTTGGGGTTTGGGTGAAGAGGTGATGCTGGGAGCTGGAGTCCTTAAGATCTCATGTATAGAATTAAGAACCCCTCAACAGCAGACAGTTCACATATAACATGATCTGACATGTAAAGGTGATTTTAGGGCTGCAGCTAATAATTACTTTCATCACTGATTCTGTCTGCTCTGAGTGGGAAATGCACGAGTGGGAGAGGCACTTTTTAGATTTCAGTGTAAATCCATTGACCTCAAGAAGTGTGGAGCTTTTTTTTTTTCTAGCTACACAGCTTGTTGTATGTCAGTGAATACAAATTTGAAGATTATTTAATTTATTTGACCACTGAATGAAACAATATGACTATTTGTGTTGCTGACTGACATGTGGAGGATACTAAAAACAGCACAATAGGGGAGAAGAAACTAGTGCATAAAAAAGTGTGTAACACCTGTCCAACCTGAATAGTGTCACACTTGCCTCATTCTATATTTCCACTTCTATTGCATTGCACCCCAGAGCTCATCAGCCAGCTGTTGGCCTTCTCTCTGGGCCCTTCAGCCACCCACAGCTGACTTGCTCTTTAGTATCACTCAGGGTTTTAGGCAGTGCTGACTCTGCTCTAATGGGCCTCCGTTACATGGAAGGACGCTTCCTTCAGGCATCACTGCAGAGTGTAATGATGTTGCCTGCTTTGCTCTGCTCTCAGGAGGCGCAGCTCCACCTGCTACAACAGCACGCTGGCAGCGAAGATCAGACAAGAAAGCAGAGAGAAGGACTGCTGGACTTTACAACTTGCGCCATATGTCTTTTACATTCCGTCATGTCAAACTCTAAACAGTTATATGCCAGTTATGCGCTAGTTCTGTTATTCAGTGTAAAATATGGTGTGTCAGGTTCTTAAGTTCTCTGGAGAAAAAAAAAACATTTCTTCCTCATCTCTGAGCAGTGGTTCCCCATCGAAGCAGTACTTTTCACTGGCGGACAAGAAAAGCTCAAATCACGCTAAAAATCTGAGTGACAGAAACAAGACAGATGATGACTGGGAGGTGTCTGAGGCCACAGGCCTGAGTGTATAATTATGCACGACACTGTAGGCAGAGGGGATAGGAGGGCTGCTGGGCCTTTATCCTCTCCAAGCTCGGCCCACAGCATTGCTCTGTCCGTCCTGCAAGGAAATTCTGCTCTGAATTACCAAGGGCAAAGCTGGAAGCCCTCAGAGGAAACTTTACACTGCCCTGCTGACTCCACTCACACTTTCTCTCTGCCAAAGTGCCCGACAGAGATTGGGAACATCACACACAAACACACAGGCAGTTGTGAGGCCCTCTCGAGCAGGCTCTCATTAAGTCATGTTCCTGGGCTCTACTCCTGTTGTCCCCTTGTGATTGGTGTCTGGCTTCGTTAGCTGTGACAAACATTGATTGATCACAGACACACAATGACTTTGGCCCTAATTTGTTCAAGGACAGCAGTCTTCTGTGTCCACACCAAACTTGAGAGCAGCTGGCAAATGTCCGCATTACAGCTGTACGAGGATAGTTCAGAGACTGGAGTCGCAGCTGAGAAACGATCTGAGGTAAATGACGGCGGAAAACGAGACGAGAGATGTGCTGCCTACCTCCCCACTTCCTCGACGACAGGAGCAGGGCACAGCAGAAAGGTATCCTCTATTCCGGCTGGTCTCTCGTCTACATGGGGAAAAAGAAAAGTCACACTTTATGTAGTAAAATTTTAAAATACACAAATGCAAAGACCAAACCGCAATCCCATGACGCATGCACTGAGGAGGAATTTCAGTTTGAAAGTATGATATACTCTATGAATATAAGCACTCACTTCCAAGGAAAACCTCTCTTGTTCTGTTAGGATAAGCATCCTTGTTTATTATTGTTCCAAAACTTTTTTTTCCCAAATAAATTTATAAAATTGATTGTAAGCGTGGTTAATTTAACACAGAAAATGTGAAAATAATGGATGACCACAATATAGAATATTTGGGCTTTTTTTTTTGCCTCCAACCATCAGAAAGTTATAAAAAGGCCATTTCAGAGCCCACTGAATTATAGCTGAAACCATTAGGATGGAAAGAGTTCTCAGTAGAATTTGGTTGTTAGCATATTTAGAAGGTGAAAAGGTTCTGGATACAATCCTCAGAGAAGATTCTGGATGAAGCCATTATATAATAGAAGGGCTCTCTGGAGATCCTCTTGCAGGGGTTCTTGCTGGAATCTTTCACAAATGGCTCCAAGTACAACCTTTATGCTTGGTTTGAGATAGAATCCTCTTAAAGGATATGTTAGTTATTTCTATTAAAATATCCTGAGGAATCTGGGGTGGGGGGCATTTGATGGAAACAACCTTGAACTGCCATTGTGTGCCAGCATACAGCAAACTGAAAATGCATTTTTTTTGACCAATGCAATCTTCGGTAACCACCTAACGTGGCTTCTTACAACTTTTTTCCCTTTTCCCCAGAAATAAAATTCTGGTTGCAGAAACAACCGTTGTGTGTGCATAAGTGTAAGTGGTCAAAATGGGTCTTCCATGCAGTGATCTGAAAATAGCAGCAGCACTGGGAGCGCCTCAGAGCAACCCAAGAAGAAAGACAGAAGACGACAGATCTGCTTTGTGATCATGCTAATAAAAAGGTTCTATCTGGGAACAGGGAGCATTCCTCTTGGTGACAAGAAAGAGAAATCTATAAACTTCTATTTAGCACATGCATTTATTATTTATAGTGTGCTTGTGTACATTTGCAGAACTTACCCACAGTATGTGTATCATTTAATTTGAAGCTGCAGAGGACCTGGTCGATGTTTCTTGCATGGAGAAAGCCGTTACCTCTCACAACCACCTGGAAACTCTCTGAGACCAAAAAAAAGGGGGCGCAGGCACCATCATAAGTGATCAGTAATATAACCACAATGGTAATACATATATTTTGAGCTGCACAAGAGTCATAAAAGCTCAAATTAATTTTGATGGACTGCAGAAGTAGATTTCTGGTATACAATCACGGTGAGTCCCGACAGCCGGTCCCCTTCTCTGCTGTGTTCAACTTGAGCATGCCTCATTACTGCTTGTTTATATGTGTGTGCTTGTGCGTGCATGTGTGGAAAGGCCATAATATGCTCCAGTGGTGCTAATGCTAAAAGTGTTGCTATTCAGAAATATCTCAAGACCGTGCAATAGCCAGAAGGTGTGTGCGAATGTGTGTGTGTGTGTGTCTTTGACCTTTAATTTCCCCTGGGCACTGTTAAAGTGCACTGACAGAGGCTTGCCAGCATATGCTGGAGTGTCTATGTGGCTGCTTCCCAGCATATGTTAAAGAGCGGGGAAAAAAAACACTTGCTTAAAAACATGCCTGCTGGGCTGACAACAGCACAGTACTGTCAAAGTAGGTCTGACCTTACCTATGGCACCATCGCACGGCGTTAGCACTTGTGGGTGCCTGTATGCAGATGTGTGTGTGTGTGTGTGTGGATAGTGCATGCGTGCACAGTAATTCTGCTTCTCTGTGGAATTTGCAGGCATTTGCATGTGTTCAGTATATGCATGAATGAAAGTGTGCAGGCAAGTGAACTGAGGTTTCCTTTAGCATTATCCTGGCTAATAGAAGGGAACATTTGCCAGCCACATCTTTAACATTTAAAGCTCCAGCGTGAAGATCACTGGATAAAAACATCACAGGTTGCGGGGTGTATATGTGACAGTATTTCTTTAAAGGTCAGACAAGCTGCTATGAAAGCCATGAATACAGATACAAACACAGAGAGAGCTGAGAAGAGAAAACAAACACCGATTTAGGCAGATGTTTATATGTTTACAGATGCTGGAAAAATGCTGAGTGCAGATTTGAGTTTGGAGGCAATCCAGTGGTGTGTTACATCACTAAATGACATCAAAATTTAACTCTCAGTTGTACACATAGCATATGTGATGCAGGTATAAAAAAAAAAAATGTATATCACTACACACACTAGGTTTGTACAGATGGTGCAGCTGTTCAGGTTCATTTAGATAAAACCTTCCATGAGTTTGATTTCTAATATCCCACAGTTGTGCAAACATCTGACCTCATACAGCCGTGTCTGTGCTCATTTACAGATTCAATTAATCTTCAATTAATTTTTATTTATATAGCACCAAATCACAACAGACACTTTACATAGCAGGGCAAAGACCAGGACACAGGAGGCAAAACTCGATCATCAACCAATCATATATAAGCAAGCATTTGCCTACAGTGGTGACATAATATAATATAATATAATATAATATAATATAATATAATATAATATAATATAATATAATATAATATAATATAATATAAGTTGTGGTCTATGTGGTTTGCAGTCACAACAAGCAACTTAATGAAGGGGCTTAAATTAACAGTGATATTTCCCAGTGCTCGGTGCTTTTTCTGCTTTTTGCATTGGTTCTTTTTCTGCACACTCTTACCATCAAAAAGCTGCACCATGGCATAGCTCACACGCAAAAACCCACAACCTGTGGTGCTGTATATTCAATTACTGCAATGGCATGAACAGCTTTGGTCTTACTCTTGGAAAAGTGAACAATAATAATACATTTTACATTTATTACTTTTATAAAAAGTTAATTTTACTTTTTGTAAAAAATGTGGAAAAGTGAAGGGAAAAAACAACACAACAATAAATTAAGACCTCATTTATATATATAAAAAAAGCTTAATATGTGAAATCTATATTATTTCCAAACCACAGATATTTAGAAATAAGCATTTTCAAATGTCTTTGTTTGACTGATCTCCACAAATCATAAAAAACCCACATCAAAAATAGTGGTGTTTCCTTGACTAAAACGGTCTCAATCACAAAATCTACTATATACACAACACCCGGCTTGATGTGCTAAAAGGTCATTCTTGTCAGACACATGGTGGGCAAGGACTGGTGGTGCCCTGCAAACACGTCCGACACTTATGCTGCTGCCCTCTCCTGTCTGCTTTTTGACCTTCCTGCGTGGCAGCGTGTCCGTTTACATCTACACCTGAGTGGCTGACAGGGATTTCATTTGTGTGAATGTGTGACCATACACATGAACATACATGTGCATTGTGTGTTTGCGCATATGTGTGGAGAAAAGGGGGTACAGCTTGTCCCAACAGTGGGTCTTCAATCACGTTAGTGCGAAAGGACAGTGAAGGACAGGGAGGGGCAAAGGAGGAAGGGACGACAGGGAGAAAAGGGTCAGACGTTAATGAAAGCAGCAATCTCTCCTGTCATGTTAGATCTAAGGCCGTACTCTCACTGTCCTCAATGTGTGCTTGTGTGTACGTGCGCTGGGAATCAGTGCTGTCATGTCTTATAGTGCGGCCCAATGTTCACTGTCCAGTCTGATGGCCTGTTTGCAGGCAGCTCGATCTGGTCACTTCACATCAATGTGAGGGACGTGTGTACATGTGTGCTTGAAGATGTGTGTGCGCTCGCTGACTAAAGACCATTTAAATGTGTGTGTTGGGGGTAAAGCATGTACGATATGTTATGTGACCACGTGTGGGCTGCGAAAAACAACAGTGAAAGAGACTGTCGCTATATAAACGCAGGGTGTCAGCGTGTATTCACACTTAAATGCATGGTCTTGCTCTTCAAATTAAAACAAATTCTAGCTGAATGATAACAAGTGCTTGGCAACTGAATTATTTTCTCCACAAAGCACAGCCCTTCCTGGCATAATAACGAAGCACCGGGGAAGTCTAAGATAAGACTTTCATTGTTTCCATGCACATCGAGTCACAACAAAGGCAGACAAAGTGCACCATAAGCACGTGAGCACATTACAACTTCATTAATTAGGCCTCGGTTAAAGCGGGTCCTTGTTTTCTTAGTTCACTGACCATTAGGCTGCTCATCAATCGAATAATAAATGAGGCTGTTGAAGGATATTTGGGCACACGTCGAGTGACACAAAGTCTCTTGCAGGGCAACGGAAACTGTAATTATCATGTGAGTACAACTTCTCCTTTTGTCCTTTTACGGCAACGTTATGAATCTTCTCTCATCTCCTCTCTCCACATCCTCTCCTGTCCTTCATATCTCATAATGGATGTTAATCTCCATTGGTTGCCCTGGTAGCAGGGCTGCAAATGCACTCCCTTAAGTGAGTCCTAATAAGGTCATGTCAAAGCTCATCCATCCTGCTGGCTACCCATAAAAGCTCTCTCTTAATGCCTCTTCTCCTGCCCAAACTGCTGTCTAGGAGCGAGAAGTGCTGGGCAGGGGAAGTGAGGGAGAGGACAGGGTTTAAGCAAACCCAAATGGCCATTTAGCATATACGATGTGGCAAACTAGGCCAGAGATGCAGCCATGCTTGAAGATTCACGGCTAATTCCTCTGACCAACACCCGCACACCCCCCACCCCCTGTTTTTTTTTTTTTTTTGCACACATGCTGTGCTGAAGCGGCTATGCTAATTTCCCCCGGCCGTGAATGACAATACGCTCTCTGTCACTCTGCGGTCATAAGCGTCCATGCGATTACTCAACCTCATGTTTCACTCCAGAGGCTTTGGATGACTGTCATCTGACACAATCACACACCGTGACTGCCCACTCGGTTAACAAGAAAGGGAAAACCCCGGCTCCTCACGCCTCTTACCTCCTGCACACACGCTGGACGGCTCTGCTGCTAGAATCTCAATGCAAGACTTTTTGATGATCTGAGAGAGAGGGAATGGATGAATAACCGTTATGCGATACTCCAGTAATGTAACATGATGTAATATGATTTTATGTGTGTGAGTGTTTATATGGTATACGTGTGGTATTTGTGTGCCATACTGAGTCAATGATTCCCCTGAGGGCTTGGAAACCTCCCCATACAGGAAACACATGTTCCACAGTGTCTGCGATAGTTGCAAGCTAGAAAAACATAGAGACACAGAAAGAAAATAAGCTATTTGCATTTTTATGTATTTGCAGTATTGTTAATATCTGTCAGTGGACCCTACCTGGGTCTGGTTGAATTCTTTGACTCCTACGCAGTAAACAATAGCTCCCATAGATCTGGCCCTCTGTGCCTGCAAACAAAAATAAGAACAATTGCAAAGAGATTCTTGTGGTCTCATGAAGCCACTGAAATCTCCCAAAAACCACTTTCTCAGATTTTCTCAGTCCACACAGTAAAATTTTTGACTGGAGGTGCACAACATGATGCCCCCCCCCCCCAAAAAAAATGGGCCTTAGTTTTGACGCAGCCTGATTATTAATCACTTCTAAATATCTTTTAGCTGTATTAATCATCTGTATTCAGGACAAATGTAACAATAACCACTTAAAAAAAAGTCCCAGAAACTGGTGAGCTTTCAGTTAACTCACCAAAGTGAACAATAAAGTACTGAATGTGAAATCTTTAAGTAATCCATGGAGCACCCAAGAGGGCAGGTCTTCTGCATCCAAATTGCAGATGCACTAATCAAAGCTGGGTAAATATTAAAGCGGTTTAAACTTGAAAACCATAATGAGGGCCACCAAAGGAGAACAGCAGTAATAATGTAACAGGCATACAGCCTACAGCAACAACGCCCAGCCTTTGCCGGGATGCTTTCTCAAATGTTTATAATATTTTCTCTACTTCCCTGCCAAAGATTTCTGCATTATAACGCGTCTTACCTCCCTCTGTGCTGTGTCAAACTGCCACTCATTCAGCTCTCCATCAGTCAGGGCGATGATGACGCTGGCAGTCCCTGCAGAACACACAGCTGTCACATTTCACGTTTAACAATGTACTGGAATGTATGAAGCATGCGAGATGAAGCTCACCATGCTTCTCTTGAAAGATCTGTGCATTAGCCTACAATCAAAAAGAAGCAATTATTCCGAGCTCCACAATGACTGGCACAGTTTCAGATCATGTAAGCGGCACCGCGGATGATCATAAATGCTAACATCTTGATATTGATGCAGAGCCAAACCACAAATCCCACTTTGAACAGCATGGTCTGGCAAAGATGGGGGAATATGTTTAAAGGTTGTTGCATGTTTTGCTATTAAAGCAAAATGTTTTGATAAAAACAGAAAGACAAACAGAAGAGTAAATGTTTTAGAATTCCTTGCTTAAATACTGCACTTTCAGGAAGCAGCAAGTAATTCATGATTTGAGCCGCACCTCATACTTATCTAATTGCTCCTGGTTCCTGCTGCCAGGCAAAATTAATGCTCAGAGGCTATTTTTTGTAAGTTTTATGAAGACCCAGCTAGCATGATTTAGGCTGACTTTATCAATGTACTGTGCTCTTAAACCCAGCCTTACCATCTCCAGGCCTAAGTTCATATACGTGTCTCCGCCAGGGATAACCTTCCTCAGAGCCATTAAGCCTCCAGTGATATCCTCTCTGTAGAATAAACAAGCAGCCTTATAAAACATCCGGAAAGAAAGTTGCTTTTAAGAAAAGAGATTGAATAAAGGGGGAAGTGAAGAGTCATTTGAGTCGGAAAGTAACTTTTTGGCTCAAGTTTTACCCGAGGTTAGTGCACAGCCAAAACTGCATTCAGTACACTGAAGTTCCTATTTGTAGTTGTAAGGTTGCATGAAGCTGGATGAAATCAGTCAGTGATTATACAATATCTGTTCAGATGATCTGGATTTTCAAACGGTTACAGAACCGGTTTTACAGATAAACAGAAGAAGAAATAGCAACCCTGTATGGAACTGGCCCACAAAGATACAGACATGAGGCTAAATCAGTTACTGATATGCGGCGTTTACCTGTTCTCAGTCAGTTTCATGATGATTTTTCCTTGTGTGGAGAAGACTATGAAGGACATTCTCAACATGGGGCTGTAAACACAAAGTGCTTTCATGTTAACACCGAGGAAACAAAACATCCAAAACACATCAGCGACTGAATCCTGCTGGTACCTAATAAACTTTTCTGCCAGCTGCTCCACAAAGGAGTAGATCTCTATCCAGTGATGCTTCACGCTCCCAGACCTGAAAAATACCACAACGTTGTAACAGATTACTCCGGCTAAAGTAAAAATAAAAGCAGCATTTTTTTTCAATTTCTTGTTGAAAATTCAAACCCATATCTGAATAATGGGGCTTTACTGTCATGCTGTGATTCAAAGGTAGTGTGCGTATGAATACTGAAGATTTAATGGCTGTGAGATGTTTTTTAGTCACATTCCCTTGCTTTGGACTGTAACCTGTCGGCTGCGAGCTGCCGGTTAGCCTGCTTCATGCTGCTGCTGCGTACACGACAGTCTCCTTAATGAAATCGAGTCCCATGGGGCTGCTAATGGGGGCTAATTGCTGCTGGGCCAGAGGGTCGAGGTTAGACAGGGACAGATGTAGCAGTCTGCCTCTAGCAGAGACCATGAAGCAGGCAGCTGGCCTCGTGTGTATAGTGGATGTGGATGTGGATGCGTATGCGTGAGAGTGCAAGTGTGTGTGTTTGACTGTGAGGGGGAACAGATGGTCCCACTGAGTGCAGCCAGCCCAACAACAGGTTGGGGATGCACGGAGTAAAAAGGCTGTGACATGAACAACAGAGGGACCCAGAAGTAACACTCAGCAGGGGGCAAACGTGTGAGTGTGTGTGTGAAGGATGCAACATCAAACAGCTTGTAAACCAAACTCTGCAAAGGGCAGGGCTCTGTGTGTATGTATAACAGGGTCACGAGCAGAGTGAAAATATAAGCTGGTTAAATTTATCATGGTGTGTTTTATTTAACCCCAAATTTGCTCAGCGTGGGCGTAATAAAGACGCTGATTCAGGAGTTTACTGAGAAAAAAACCCCATCTTAATCTTTTCTGAACCTCCTGAGACCAGAACTCCTATTTGGGAGCTATTTGGGTTTACTTGAACCCGATTAAGTATAAAAACTAAGCTTCATCTTTGAAGAGGAAGTCATTACTTCATTACATAATTACATACTTTTTTAAAAAGTGTGTCCTCATATGGAGACACTGGGATTATTTTACAGCCTAACGCAATAAAGTCAGCAAAGTATAAAATACTGTACTGAGAAGAATGAAGTGCAGAAAAGCCCAAATGTAATGTCCCCTTATGTGGAGGCAGGGCACTTTTAAATACACATACACAACTGAAGCTCAGTTTCAGTCCAGTGTGCAGGACAGGAAGTGATTTAACACCAACAGCCAAAAGTAAAAACTGTGCTTCATGTGTAGTATTCATTAAACTAAGACTAAATCAAAGGGTTCTTTTGTCAGACTACCTCAGTACCTTTGAAGTTTATCTTTGTTAACTACAATGAATGAGAAGATGACAGGGCCTCATTTGTATTATTAGTCCTTTTCAGAATCTTTTCTGCCAGATCTCCCCAAATCGTTTTAGACAAAGCGGTTTCTGACGTTTGATTTGAAAACATTGTTGAGCTAGCTGTGAGTGGATTTAACTGCTTTTGAACACGGCAGTTGTTTGTCCTCAGAAAAAGCACGAAACGCTCAAACTCGTTTCCTGTGCTGAAAATCAAAGCAATCTTTCCGCAATTTAAGCAATTAGCCTTCAGTCTTCTACCTGCATTCCTAAGCTGTGAGATGCAGAATCTCTTTTCTGAAGCCAATCCAAAGCACTCGGATCGGTCAACACAAACCTCTGTTCAGAGCCCTGCCATAAAACACAACACCTATTATTCCATTTGTGGGCAACCAGATAGAGAGAAAAAATGCAGACTGGTATTCAGTGTGGCTCAGACACGGAGTGCAGGAATGTGGGGAGCTGATGGTCGATTTTCTAATGCTCATTCTGTGTATACTGAGATGCTTCCAGTGGAGTGCACACACAATCCCCCCGTCAGCGTGTCTCATAACCTTCTGGGGAGCGCAGCCAAAGCAAAACATGCAAGTATGACAAGTATTGATGAGGTGAAGTCTAGTGCAGACATGATTTTGCTCTATTCTCTATCACTGAACTAGTAGATTAAGTCACTATGTGGCATTTGATATCAGCCAAGATGTCAGCGGTATCTCAGGAGAAAGATCAACAGCTTCCTGAAGGCCTGCTGGAGCTCGCAGGTCCAGACAGTCAAACAAACAAGAGGCGTATCAGAGGTTTGGCCATGCATGACATGCCGTACTCCCCAGGCTCCTCCTAAACTTTTTGAAGCAAAGGGTAAAGAGAGAAGACAGAGGCTGACAGATGTTGCTGTGAACATTAGAAAGATCATCAAAAGTGTTGAAACCAAAGTAAAATGTCACTCAGCGCGTCTACCTCGCAGCTCATAGGTGGCGGCGGCGGTGCACACGGGTCAGCCGAGGACATACGGAAAGCTTTTTTGTTTTAACCATCACCTCAGTGTATTTTCAAATGTTTAGCTGCTTCACCACAAAATGACATCACTGCTTCAGTCGCGAACATAATTATTCTGCTGAAATTATAACCTGCTATTCTTTTACACGAGGAGGTCACAAATTCAGCCATACCTTATGGTTTTGTTGTCATTATCTTGGCTTATCTCTGTCTACGTTGCATGTTTTGACACGCTACTGTCCCATGACCATATGCATAATCTCACCCTGCAGCTCACGCGAAGATAACAGAAACATGCCAATTACAACGTCTGAAACTGCATGAGCTGCAGCAGCGTAAAATCATCTGGCTTACACGAGCCAACAGTGGAAACACAGAGAGACAGACAACTATGGGCAATTTAGAATCCTAAATTAAACTAACCCCAATAACTGAATGGCTTTAGACTGCAGGAAGTACCCAGAGAGAACCCACGCAGACACCTGGAGAACATGCAAACGCCACACAGTCAGATTCGAGCCCAGGATCTTCTTGATGTGAGGCAACAGCACTAACCACTGCACCACCACGATAAAGATATTCAAAGACCACTCTGATGTTAATCTGAGACATAATACTGATGTCAGAAATAGGCAGTGTTCGAGGATTGAATTCAGACTGGGGACCTTTGTTTGACATTCCCACTGTCTCATACTTCATTTCCTGTCCACCCACCAGACTCCTATGAATTGAAAAAAAGAAGCAGGAAATACTTGGGGAAAAAGAAATTATCATTTTAGGATTTCTCCAAGACCATTTTTAAAGATGCAGCAGTATCGCTTTATTTTAAAGAGCAAAGGTTTTGCAGCATACTTTCAAAGGTAACTAAACGAATTGATGTATGTTTTTGGTAATGACAAAACAAGATCAGCTGGAGGATGCAGCGTATGCAAGATTTTTCACAACTTTCGTCCAAAGTTGTGCTTATTACTGATAGAAACTGCATCAAGAAATCTGGTATTAACTAGTAATATAACATCAGCTACAACCGAAACCCGGTATAAAAGGTGTATTAGAAAGTGGGGCCAGTACACATATTTTTGTGTGTGTGTTTTTGTTCAGTGCAAACACCACCCTAACTCACGACAGAATGCGATTATTGGCTGCTTCTTCTCTTTATGGTAGACGGAGACAGGAATAGTTAAAGAGATCACCGGGCCATACAGCACCGCTATGGGGCAGCTACAGCAGCTGTGTCCGCAGGCGTCATCAGCCTGAAACTCTATCCATCCTGCTCGCCCTGCCCACATCCCGTCGGTAAAGCTCAGTCTGTTTGTCTCACCACTTTAAACCGAACGAAAAGCAAAAAAGCATGCCCCAATGTCCTGAATATTCTTCCAACTTAAAATGCAACGTGAATACCTCAAAGACATAAACCACTGAGAGTTCGAATGATTGTGTGTGTGTGTGTGTGTGTTTAAGTGTAGCCATTCCATTGCACAGATTTAAGACTGAATCGTGTGATGGATGCAAAAGCCAGTTTGAATAAAATAAAAGTTATAGCTGTTAGTTAGAGTTAGTTTACACGCTCCTAGTCGTTTGCTTTTCTCGGGCACCGTTACATCAGGATGCCCGGCTGATGCGCTCCGCGTTTCCAAACAACTACTAGACGGTTGCATGGCGATGCGCAGCGACCAGAAACTAACAAAGCAATAAATAATATCCGAGACTCACTTGTCCAGAACAAAATAGAGGTCGAAGGCGCCCTGGCAGGACCTCTCTTCCTCCTCCTCCTCCTGTTGCTCTCCCTGCAGCTCTCCTCTGACCGAGACATCGAAACAGAAAATTCCAACTACAGCCAAGACGAGGAACATGCGAGCCCGTGTCCTCGCCATCTTTCCCGGTTACTGTTGACTACTCCAACGCTGCAACAACTAAAGAGCTTCACATCTCCTTCTATCATCTGCTTCCAGACAGACTGTGCATGTACCGCCGTGTTTCCTGCTATTCTCTCTCGTTATGTTGAGTGCATTCAGTCAATAAGAGTTTTGCTCAAACCGAACCGGCCACTCCGAGTCTTCTTCTTCGATTGAAAAAAAAAAAAAAAAAAAAAAAAAAAAAAGCTCTAAAGCTGGACAGGATGAAGGAGAGGAGCGACACCCGAGGAGACATACAAAACTCCACTTTATTTTCCTCAAAAAAGTACTGCAGGAAAAAAAAAGACCTTATACATCTTTTTTTCTATATTCTCTTTGGCTTGAGTTTATCAAAAATAAACTTACTGAGGAGGCAAAAAGAGTCATGTCTAACTAGTCTGCCTTGAGCCTTGATTTTTTCATAGTTGGAAACATCAGAAGACTATAAATCAGACGCATTACACGTGGATAATTAAAATTCTGTTCACGTCCTTTCTAATATCACAGTAATCAAAGGTATAAAATCAAATAAGAAATCCTGGTTTGGCGCAGTCAGTGAATGCCGGGGCATCCATGAGTTTGTAACTTGTTCTAATTTGTCTTAGAATTTGGGTGTTTTACGCGTTTCACTAACCAACTCGCTTCAATATTTCGCTCCCAAAAGAAATAAAAAGACCTGCTCAGTTACATTCCCGCTCCGTCATATCCACAGGATATGCTGCTGCTGCAAGGTTTCCCAAGTGCTCCTGTTATTGTCATCATTCCTGTGATTGTCCTGTGATAAGCTTCCACAGAAACTGTGATTTTAATCTAAAGTAAAATAGTATTTTCAGTCTATGGTGTAATTGTACTTTGACCAGACAGTTGGAGCGCACCCAAAAGCGCTCCTCCGAGGCTTTTGCGTTCCCACTTTCTCATTAAAGAAAGTTGGCGCAGGGAACTAGCAGGACATTTACTCAAAAACCAAAGCTTTGATGCAGAATAATCATTAAATGCTCATTAGACAGAAACATTTAGTTTATGAATAATGCATTTGCCTAGTGGCAAACCCAGACCACCCTGCACCATGTCATGTAACAGCGGCCAATTTTACAATTTCCCATCGCCTACATCAGACAGTTTCCACCAATTTCTTGTAGCTAGACATAATGTCTCCAGAAACGTGACCAAAACCTCTCTGTTCAATCCCACATAGCGTGCATATGCTGAAGTGTAGTCTCGATATCTGTTAGCAGTACAACTTGTGTTTCTTTTTTTGTTTGTTTAAACTATGACATGACAGAGTACCACAATGCACACATTATAATTTTATTTCTATATGATTAATTGCTAGCTGGCAAAAGAGCGGTCTGTTCCAGCGTGCTCCGTCCTCCAGTTTGTGGTTTTAGTAATACTGTGAAAAATAAAATATTCTGCAGAGACTTGATTTGAAACATAAAAAATTGTTACTTTTGTCCATCTGCAGTGCACAGAGTGTTCACACCAGCTGGGGGTATGCCGTATAAGGGGCCATTAATGTGCATTATCAACCAGTGATCGCTGTTCTGTCCAAACAAACACGCACATCTCCCCTCTCCACTGAGGGGACTGTAAATCAGACAAAGGAAAATTTACTAATAAAAGACTAATTTGAAGGGGTGTGTGTGCGCGAGCGTGTGCGTGAGCGCGCACGTGTTCGCATCAATGCGCCACGCTTCAGTGCGCTCTCCGAAGGGGATAAGTGGGAATGGGAGAGGAGAGAGACGACAGTGCGGAGGAAGATTCAGTCGGATAAGTAACTCGCGGAGACTTCGTTACCGAGGTCCGCTGCACCTGCTGCAACTTCCTTGGCTCCCACACGGCATAAACATCGTCTTCCATGTCCGGCGGGTAAGTTGGCATGCCGACACGGGGATAGGCGATTTTACTCTTAAATATCAACACACTAACACACATACACACACACACACACACACACACACACACAAAATCCAGCCATTTTTTTTTAGATCGGTACCAGATCATTCTGTCACGATGCTGCGCGGTTCAGCTGTCAATATTTTAAAACCTACAACCCAAAAGATCGGATACTTTTAATTGATCGGAGAGAGAGAAATCAATAGTCACGTAATTTAAGAGCGTTAATGTTGTTTATAAATTATGAAAAACATACTGAACTTATGCTGCTCGCTGAGGAGGCAGCTGGACTCCACGGCAGATGTGGAGACAAAAGGAGTAACCGAGTGAAAAACTGAGACAAAGGACGTTGGAAATCATTTTTGCCTCGACACCGGCTGCGCTTGCTTCGCAGTGGGACCCTCAGTTTTACTAGAAAAGCAAAAATAAAATACAGATGCACTGATTTCTTTTTTCAGTAGGATATTGGAATTCTGCGTAGGCTTACAGCAGATCCAAACCGGCTGACTGCACATCACACATATCAAGTCTTTACTGTATTTTATACAAAGCCCAATTATTTGCGCTATATTTATTTATTTTTTGATGAAACATAAATAAAATGTATATTCTTGGCTAATTTAAACAGTAACTAGAATGAGATTGTTCTGCGCTAGAGATGATTCTGACCCTGGTTATCCTGCTATTGTGTTAAACAACATGAAACGACTTATTGTTCACCTTTACTAATAATAACTATTCCATTACAGTTTAACGATGGATCATACTTTTCTGCCTCGGTCCATCTGGACCGGTGACAGTAAATTCCTCCAGCATCCATCAGATCTCTACACCAGTGTGGTCGTTACGCGCAGCATCCCTGCAGGCACGTGCTTTGGTCCATGCGTGCTCCAGAACACTTTCTACGACTCCATTGCTTTTATAGCGCAGAAATCCTGTGACAGGAGAGCGAAAGCTTGTGTGTTCAGGGTGCGTACGCAACAACTTTTAAATCAAATGTCTTGCAACTATACTTTGTGGCATCTTTAGTTAGTCGCTATATAACTCAACGGGAACACGATTTCAAAATTAGTGTACTTTCAACACAAAATTTTATTTTTATTTCACACTTCAGGCATCCTGTTTTTTCGTATTATTGTGTCTTTTTGACAATCTGGGGTTTGTGTCACTAAACTGCTGTGTTAGAAATGTCATTGGTCACCTGCCATCAATTAACTATTTAAATAAATCACAAAAATCTACATTTATGAATCCCAAGCCTGTTAGAAAGCCACATTAAAAATAAAATAAAATCCGGTAATTTGGGAACTCGAGTAAAATGTCCGTGGTTTCTATCAACAGGTCGACCCTGAGGCAATGCGTAATTCTGCCTTGGTGCTGTCCTGGTTGCGGCTCGTGCAAGCTGCGCACAACGGGGAGGAGCAGAACACAGAAGCCTTTTTGAAAGCGGGTCAGCTGTACGTGCGGACTACTCGGGACATCCGGCAGGAAGAAGAGCTGCTGATCTGGTATGACCGTGAGCTGTCTCATCTGCTGGGCTTCACAGATATGGCAAAAGGATCAAAAGAAGGTGAGACTAATTTTTAATGCTTGTGCAAGGTTAAATCAAATTTTATGTCACTCCCAAATTATTGATATCAAAGTAAATAGTCACATCATATGATTTTTTTTTTTGTGTCTCTCTCTTTCAGAATTAAAATGTGGACGGTGTAACCAGATCTTCAGACATGAGTACCCTTTCCTGGCTCACTGCCGATTCTTATGTGCTCACGTAAAGACTGACAACTGGAGCCGTGAGCTTTACGAGCACAAGCACGTGGAAATTAAGAGGCAACACCGAGTCACAGATTTCCACAACATTGCCAGAGATTTGGAACACAAAAGAACTGGAAACAACGACGACGCAGAGACTTCACCGAAGAGGAGGAAATACGAGGAAACTCTTTATCCCAAATGGCGAAAAACGGTTTTATTAGAAAAAACTAATATTTCAAATGATGACAATATTGCACCGCCGACCAAGAGTTACGACCAGGCAGTAGGAGACGTCTCTTCCTCTGAGGGGAAACTGAAACCGGATCTTTTGGAACGTAAAAGTGAGGAGTTTGCTCAAGGTGGAGAATCCAAGGCGACTTTTACGCACGACAGAGAGATGGACGCGCGGCCGGTGACAGGAGAGGGCTCTAGCGTGCATTTAAGCACCAACAGTGCGTTTTCTCTGGTGATATCTAACAGTCACGGCGAACAGAAAAGCGCATTTTGTAAACCGAGTAAAAGAAGTTCTCCCGTTGACCCCCAGGCGCACCTCAGCAGAGCTTCAACAGCCCCCCCTAGCCGACTGGAGGAGATGACTGATGCGTTTACCTCCAGGACCGCTGTGGGATACACTAATCTGATGGCATCCAGTATCCTGAGGAATGACTTACATACTGTACCCTCTCCGGTTGCATTAAACAGTGGTTTCCATTACGCACCGGAGCACTGGTCTAGAAACATAGGCGCTCAATTGCAAACCACATCATCTCTCACCATCCTTCCTCCGACTTTTACCACATTGGGTGTGTCGGTGCAGAACTGGTGCGCCAAATGCAACCTGTCCTTCCGCATGACCTCAGACCTCGTTTTCCACATGCGCTCTCACCACAAAAAGGAGTTCGCGGCGGAGTCTCAGGTGAGGAGAAGGAGGGAGGAGAAACTTACCTGCCCAATCTGCCACGAATACTTCCGAGAGCGGCACCACCTGTCAAGACATATGACCTCCCACAACTGAGACAAAACGGGGGGTGGTGACAGGGGGGCTCTTTATTTATTACCTAAACGATGCTCATATTTAACAAGCTTAGACTCCGATTCAAGGCGAAACTTTAGTGTATAACTCTGAATGTAGGTAGCTGTATAATAACAGAAAGGACACACATGTCCATCGCAGCTTGTCCACTAGATGACGATAGAGGTACGTGTAAAGTTATCGCAGTACAATTTGTCCTTTCAGTTCTCTGTGTTAAATTGATTATTTTGTGCCTTACGGAACTCAGGAGGGACGGAGAGGTTTCAAGGACAGCTCATGATTGTCATAAATATCTCAAAGCAATCCTCTTAGGTAGGCTATCTGCTTTTCCCCTGATCTAAATTGTACAGGAGGTTGAGTGTGTTTGCACATTCGTTTTAAAATCTAAAATTATAAAGTGGGAAAAAAAACCCTCCAGAACGTGTGGTGTATTTTGTTCCATCATCATGTTGGTTAAAATCAGAAAGACTGCCAGTTTTTCTAGTTCCAGTAGGCGGCGACTGAGACCACCATTCCCCCTGTATTGAGCATTCAGTGTATTGAATATATAACAGATATATCTTCTTTTTGTTTAGGCTGTCAGAAATTATATGAGAATTGTGTAATTTATAGAAAAATTAAGATAATTTTGTCCTCAATGCTATCACGCACTACTTGACAATATGAGTATGCATCTGTATAATATCCCTGCAGCATCTGAGATTTGTACCCAACATTTCAGCGCGCTATTTGAACAAATGAGCCAAAATAAGGTCAGATTAAGCAGCTCATTTACAGGCTGCCTGCTCAAAAAAAAAAAAAAAAGAAAGAAAAAAAAGGAAAAAACAAAGAAATCAATTATTAATTTTCTAAAGTTTCTGAGTTATCATTCATCTGCAGACTTGGATGGAGTCCATGGAGACCACACCACTTTGAACTTGTGATTTTATGTTTATCCACCAATCATGTGCTGCTTACTTTCCATCGGGGTTAAGCTGTGGACAGATGGACATAAATAGTTCTCTGTTGCAGGTAAATGAGCCGGGAAGAAGGCACGGAGTTCATGGAAAAGTCAAGCGTAGACCTTGTTCTGTCAGTCTGCAACATGAGCAGGGATGTAATCCCCACATGCATTGTCACCTACCATATTTGATTAAGACAGTTAAATTTCCCAGGAAACAGATTTACATGATGCTTTTTATTTGTGATCAGCTGAAGAGCATCATCCAAAGGTTTTATAACTAGGACTGACACAAAAACTGCTCAGTATCCTCACATACTTTTATTTCTATAAATATGTGTTGAGTTTTAAACAAGCACTTACCTTTAGGCGGCCCAAATACTAAAATCTTGGCTGAATAAGCGTCCCCAAACGTTATTTGAATCTAGAGACTTTCTATTCTTTTTTGAATAGAGGTTTTACAGTTTCTGAAGGGAAATTAGATTTATTCATAAAAAGAAACCTGCTCCACGTGATTAAATGGGCAATTAAGATACACAATATCACTCTATTAATGCCATGTTCTAATAAACAGCACTATTACTTCTCTGAACTCAGTAAGCATGTGAGGAAAGAGCTATTTCAGCCCAGACACAGAAAATCCTCTGTTGTCTAATAATGGCCGTATTGCTCCCCTTTAATTGAACAGTCATCATATGGAAAAACAAATATTGTTTTTGGTTCCCCGCTTCCCTCGTTTCATTCAGGCTTTTAGGCATTTTGCGCTCTGAAAGCGAGCCTAGACTACTGTGGTTTTCTTGGTTGGAACTGACCATTGTAAGTACTCTCCTGTGACCATGATTGCGGTTGACATGAGGTTCACATTCTAATAGCAGAGTGCGGGTCCAGACCGTAAATGGGATCAGTTAAGAAACCGAGAGGGAGAAAAATTTTTTTTGGATGTGTTGGTTACATTTGGGCCAGCCTACTTTAAAGCTACAACTTCTGTTAATGTAAACATGATTTATATAAACCCTAATTACAGCCATCATCCTAATTTAAAAGGAGGTTAGGCAGCTGTAAATCGTAACATGGTTTGCAGTTACTGAACATTTCCACTTGTGTGGAACAGAGAAGACTGAATCACGCTTTTGTATGTCAGGCATCTCTCTTCCCCTCCTCTGCCACTCGCCACCATCTTCAAACGTGGATTTTAAGATCATCTTTTTGCATTTTTTTTTGTCATCTCCTTTTCGTGAGTTGCAGTAAAACCGAGCTGCACTGTCAAAAGTTTTCAAGTTCAGTTTCCTTTAAAGTATAAGAAGATTTCTACAAAGTGATCTAGATGAATTAATAAAAACATAAAATGCATGTTAGTAAAAATATTCACAATCTTTGATACATAAATCACACAGTAAAAAGTGTATGTGCAGAAAGTTGAACTCAAATGCTCAAATGCATAAATGCTCAAAAAAAGCCACATGAACGTGTTCTGATTCATTGCTTTAAGACAATAATACACCGGGTGAATATTCTTGGATGGAAAAGCTTACAATGGAAAAAGCCATACTGAAAGGAGCGGCAGCACGCTTATCATAGCTCCAGCCACACGCAGCTTCGGTCTTGAGTCCCCTTTCCTCAAAATTTCTCTGCCTCTCAGACAAAATTGCCGTCCAGTCGTAGCAAACTTCAAAGCGGTCAGCGGTTGCGAGCAGATGTGGAGCTGCCAGCTTTTGAGACTCAAGGCAATACAGCCACAGAGTAATGAGTTAATAATTAAATGGTTCCCTCTGTCATTTCAGTGTCAGTTTGACACACTGTTTTGGCACCACACGGGGTCAGCTTCCCCCTCCGGCGAATAAAAGTGACATGCAGTTTAGTTGAAGTGGTTGAGATCATCTATCTGTGACCATCTGTTTTTTAAAAAAAAGCTACAGAAAAGAAAAACCATTTACTTGGAAATGTTCTGCTTTTGAATTGGGGGGGGGGGGGCATGGATAGAAAAAGGAAGTGCATCAGGTTTTCGAGTGGCTGACGTCCTAATACGCGCTCGCCTGCTTCCTCCATCAACCATTAATCCACAGTGGACGCGTCCCTCACATTATTTGCCTTTGGTGAGGTGTAATAATGGGTTCAAGGGGCTCTTGGGGAATGCTGGCTATCTTTGAGTGGAACCTTCCTGCTTTTGTACTAAGCTATTTTGGAACAGCGGTGCCCTTTTAGGATTGTTTTGACAGAAAAGTTCACCATGACGAATCAAGCGTTACACACACTAATGTCCAAGAATAACAAACCCCGTGAGACAATAATGTTCCAGCAAGCAGGCACATTGGATTAAATTATGTATTTATTCTAACTTATAGAATGCTACCTTTTCATAATTTAAACAATACACATGTACAAAAAACAGTCTCATCTAAAACATACATATAATCTAACCATGACAAATTATTATTTTTTTAAACCAAGTTTCACATTCAAAATAGAAAAATATTTCTAGTTTCATTATAACATTCCTGAAGTGTTATGAGGGGGTTTGTGGGTGTAAATGAATACCAGATGCTCTCTACAGTTCATTGGATACTTCCTTTTTAAGATATAAAGTACAATATCTCGCAGTGTCGCAGGTCTGTACAATGTGGCGTAGGATTAGTTTAAAAGCACGAACAGCTGTACAGAGTATGTAAAAATGCATACGTTCTTCCATAATCTCTATTGTTTGTATGTTTTTTTGCATAAGCTGCCCGATGACACAGTAACAGTCTTTTACTTAAAGTCTTTGTATCCAAAGAAAACATGAACACAAACTCACTGTGAGCTGCTTGAAAAATAAGTACATTCTGCCATTAAAAAACAAAAACATCCCTTAAATATTTCTGTCCATGAAACATCAATATTATTTTCAAACACAGAATAAAAACTACTGGGCTTTTTTTTCCCTTTCTTTTACGCGCGTCGATCATCGACTTTACATGTGCGACTCTCTTGCTAACGCAGATGCCAGACAATGTGTCTCTTCAAGTCTGCTGCCCAAGGACAGAAGAGATGGAAGTATTTCACTATAGCCTATGTTCCTCGAGGAATAACGACAGCCAGAGTGACTCTGTTTCTCAGTATCAGGAAACTGCTTAACAGAGGTATGGTTATATCCATATTAGTCCTGCTTTCTGCTTCTCTCTGCTCTGTTTCTATCTGCAGGAGCAGGACTGGACGGTCATATTAGGATAAACCTTGAGCACTGGGTTCCTGGATTCATCCTGGTAGAGCACAGCCAGAGGACTCATATTTTCTGGTACGCAGCAGGGTTCAGGCACCCCAGGGATAATCCCAACAGCTCGGACTATGCTCTGAATGGTGGCGTGGTTAGTTGGCCTCGCCACCTTGAAGAGTTTGAGCGAAGGGGAAACATGCAAATGAGAAATATAAGAGATTAGAACAGCACAATATGGTGATCAATATAACACAAGTGAACCAAATCAGCGTATATAAAATGGCTTAGATGATTGTGCTCCTACCTTGGGCATAGGAAAGCCACACGTGCCAGCACAATAGTAAGCGTCAAAGGCCTTGGGTGCTATGACCCACTCATTCCAGCCAATATCTGCAAAATCCACTCTGAGGTTCCTTCTGGAGCAGCCTTTGTGCTGGGTGTTACTCCACTGCCGCCTCCTGGCTTTACGCATTGTTTGTTCATCAAATCTCAGAACAGGTGACTGTGTATTAGTGCTTCCCTTGTGCTTCTTTCCATCCTTTCCCTCATTTCTCCTCTCATGTTTTTTCCCATCACCGGCAGTCAATTTGTGGCTCTCTTTGAGATTTTTCACAGTTAAATCATCGGTTTTGATCCCCTGTGACGTTCGTTCGCCGTCTTTCAAAACCTGTGGCTCGTGCGCTCTTCTATCTTGCTCAATGTCTTTTTCCTCCTGGCTCTTGCTCTTCTTTTCCTTCCTTCCTGGTTTAGTCTTGTGTTTGACTGTGAGGTACCATGTGCTCTTCCAAAGGTCATCTTTCCTGTATGAATCAGGTCTGTAGTCAACCTCGGGCAGCTCATTGTTCTGGATGGGTTCAGAGGGCAGATTTGCTTCCCTTCTCACGCGTCCTTTCACCTCTGGTGAGGAGTTAGGTCTGTGCAGGAGCTGAGAGGAATATGAGGGCTCCCCTCCCTCGTTAAATGGGTCGTATCTCTGTAGGCTTGCAGCCACGCTATTGGGCTCATCTAAAGCTTGGTCGTTTGCGTACAGTAACAGGTAGGGCATACTGCCAGCAGAGAGCATCTCCTCTGGCTTCATCCTGTACTGTTGCCCTAACTCCAATTCAATTGACACCAGCAGATGACCCCTGTCCCGCGCCTCCTTAATGACCTGGGTCACATCTTTCATCTGCCACACCCCTCTCCTGTGGGGGTGGAAGGTCACATTGCCTAGAAATGACCCCATTGACCCAGATCTGACCTCTGACCCAGAGGAGAAGGAATAAAGGAGCAAGCTGATAGACACAGAAGGGTGCACGGCTGAGGAACGACAGGTTGGGCTCTTGAAGCGTTTGCAGAACCAGGGTTTTTGATGTGGGTGCCTGTTCAGCAGGAAGTGGAATGTGGCAGAGAGGATGACCTCTGAGTCCTGGAGGGTTGTAAGGTTTAGTCGGTACATCATCCTGTGGTCAGCAGAACCTGCAAAAAAAGAATCAATCAACCAATCAGCGTCAGGCAGGCAGGTGAACGACGCTCTGTAGACTTTCTTTCCATTACAGTGTTTTAAAACCCAAAATGCTTTTTATATGTTTAGGCAGAAACTGTGTCGCAGTTTTTTTTTTTAATCACTCATATTTGCTTTTGTGCGCTGGTTTTGAAGTTAGCCTAAATTGGTCCGTCTTTCTGGTTGTTTGACTTTTGCGACAAAACATTTGCTGTGACTAGAAAACAGAAACATCTGCCAGTGCAGGCAGCGGTAACAGGAACTGAACCTTGTTTGAACTCAGGCGTTTGAGCTTTCAGTGATAATCTAGATAAAATGAGACTGACTCAAATGGAAACCAACATTAACGAATTCCCACGTGAGAAGGAAAGGCATTTGGAAAAAGGTTAACATGTTGCAGCAAAAGCACTCATCTGTGGTCAAATTTAAAAGTGTGGGACAATTAAACACCTCTGCTTAAACTGTGTTACATGACTGAGCGCTGTGTCTGGTGCACAACTTCATGCCTTTGTAGGATTTCAGAAGGTGCCCTTAAGAGGAACCAGACTCCATGGATCTGGCTGGCAGAGGTGGAGGGAGGGAGGGTGAACAGAGAGCTACATATTCATGATGAACATTTACTTCAACAGCAGAGTTATTGTTCATTGTGTAAGAGTTCAGCGGAAGTATAGACTGACTCAAAAGATATACATTACCCTGGAATCGCCTGCATATGGAAATGCTTACCTCAGTTTCTCTTAAAGCTTCCCCTTAAGCTTAATACGGCGGGGACTGTCTGCCCAGACACCAAGACATAATCAACTGTTTTAACAGGTATTACAATACTATATTATTGCTGTAAAAACTCTCCTACATCTATGCTTCGGTTACGCCAAGCCTGTGCAGTAAAAATACACTAGTGTTATGATATGTTATCTGAGAACCATGTAGGATACACACGCCTATGAATTGTGTTTATAAAAACAGGAGACAGAGAGGGGCGACTGTGCTTTAATCCTCTTGACTCCAGGACCCGGAGTCACTCTTGTCCTGCATTAACAACAGAGCGTGATTGTTGCTGAGGTTTCGCTGTGATATATTTTGCTGGGCAATGCTCGCAGGGAATCGCGTGCATTCTTGCGCGTCCGTCTGGGGTAATTGATCAGACTGCGCGCACAAGGGGCACAGCTGCTACCGCAAACACAGTGTGCCCACAGCGTCCCGAAATCATTTAAATGCATTCTCAGACTGTTCCAAAAACAATCGCACCTATTTAAAGCATCTGGACGAGACATGCAGCCCCAGAGTGCTTGCACTTCTCCGTGGTGAGAATCAGGTGACCCTTCTGACAACACATTTATGTCTTTGCGTCGGATTATAGTTGGACTAATAACAAATTTTATTTTTGTTTCCATAATGAAATCTTAATTAATGCTTTGGAGCACTTTTGATTTAGGCTATCGAGTGGGTGCTGTTATGTTCACACACCTTGGCTTGCTCGGAAACTCCTAACGGTGTTTCCTTCTTTGAGGCGGTTTTCCATGTTGTATTTCTCATACAACCTGTACATGTGCTGAAAGACCGCGTCCTCCCCCAGGTCATCTGAGAACTGATTCGACGAGGGCTGGAGGAAATTGCCGTCTTCGGTTATTGTCCTAAACGATGCTGCGCTCAGGAAATAGTTAAACATCACCAGGAACAGGTGCGAGGAAATCATGCCGAGAACTGCCATTTCAGTGCTGAAATGAACATAAAATCAAAATCCAAGAGGCAAACTGCGCAGTCCAAAACTATCCAAAGACGCGCCAAAACAATCCAGACTAGAAAAGCAGTGCGCAAATGTTACACCTCTCCTCTCACTTTCTCTCCGTGCAGCGTGTCTCTCTTTGCTGTCAGCTGTGTGGGACCTGGATGCTGAATGTTTTAGCAACAGTTGGAGCTCCTACTTTTACACTTGAGTCTGTGTGACCGCCAGAGGCTCGAGGGGGTTATAGCGGAGCGGCGAGAGGCGCTGACGTATACTTATGTCAGCCAACGAGTAAACGGCAGAGCACGGAGCCAGAAGTGGTGGTCATGATGTTACCCCCCCCCCCCCCCCTCTCTCTCTGAGGCTGATGGTGTTGTTATTGTTGTTGATGTCTTCCTTATGTTCGTTTGCATTTGTGGAATACAAACACTGATCAAGTTTCAGGAGAAAACTTGAACTCATTTGTTTAGCACTGGGCAGACAACTCAACAAACTGTGCTTTTTATATTTATGGGCAAAGTAATTCCACCTCACAATTTCCAGCTCACCACATTATTTCCAGTAACTGCTTTTGACACGCTCTCAGTCACACATAATTAGCACAGAAACACCTACAATAATAGTCTGACCAACCACCCAAGGGCTATTGTTAGGACAGAGATCCACATTTTATGCTCTTGGTTATTTTTCTCTGGGTGTGAGAGAGCGTTTGTAGTGAAAGGCTGTGCTGTCGCTGTGAGATGAGACTCTTTTGAAGGACTTACTGTGATTTTATTCATGGCAAACAGAACATGGCCTCTGCCGGGGCTGGCGGATCCAAACTCGCCACAGTTCTCTCTCTGCTGTGTATGTATTTTTTTGTGTGCATGTGTGCATACAAGCTATTTCCAGTGTGTGTCTCTGCTGTCTGGAGTTCTGTACCAACAATGCTTGTTTTGTGGAAGTGGTGGTCTCCAGCAGAGAGGCTGTAACTAGCTGGGCCTCTCGGGTCATTCTCCACACACACACACACACACACACACACACACACACACACACTTATAAGATACAAGTTCTAAGGCTTTTTGTCAATTTAGG
>JAVDPK010002093.1:445611-462769 GCA_034780415.1 Cichlasoma orientale
CACACACACACACACACACACACACACACACACACACACACACACACACACACACACACACACACACACACGTGACCTTTTCTGTTGAAAACAAGGCATCAATGTTCTCAATTTTGTCTTGGCCTGTTACAGGTCTGTGACTCAATATAGATCAGAAAACTGTCTACACAGACGAGACAGTTAAATCGTTTTTTTTCTCTCTAAAGTAAAGGAGTGTGATAGGTGATTCCCGAGAAACTGAAAGAAGTGAATAAAAGCCTCATTATGTGTTTTACAGCCTCTGTTATAAGGTCACAGGCTCAGAGTAGTCACAGCTCAGTAATAGTTAGACACGGTTGATTTCAGGGGTCTGATTGATGCTCCGCTATAATGATCCCCGTATCCCACACTGTGAGGTTCACTAATTATTAAACAGACTGAAATATAGGTTTGTACTTTAGCAGCAGCACTACAGGCTTCTGACCCAGGCCCATCTGTTAGTTGTTGACCTGTTCATTTTCTGTTGTCGCACAGGCTCCGGCCCGTGCTTAAATGTGTAAGAAGTTGACGTTGCGTTCACATTCCTCAATTCTTACACAAAATTTATTTCACAAAAACTCTTCAACAAACATAATGCTTTGCCTGAACTGGCTGTAGAGGAAATCTGACTGATCTTGTGATTGGGTGGAAAGAGGAAGATGATGAATTCATCAAGGCATTTTTGGCTGTCAGCTCCGAGTTTCCCCGACGTGTGTGAGAAAATGTCAGAAAGTCTGGTTGAGGTCACACTCGTGCGCCCACTCACACGCATCGCACACAGTTATGAATAAAATAACATATAAAATACGCACTTTTGCATACAAGTTTTTTACTTAATAGACATGATTAATGACCATTCGTACAGCATTTTCTCAACTCTGATAAATGACTCGTTAAATGCGAATTAATGAGCTCCACCTTCCTTGCCTGCGCGCACCTAAATGGCAATTTGCATCCATAATGCGTTGTTTGAGAATGAAGCTATTTAGTGGCAGCTGTCAAAAAAAAAAATCCCAGAAGAAGCATGTGTCTTCCCCTGCTTGTGGTCTCAGCTTTAGATTACATTAGAAACAAACAGTAAAATTCAATGTTTTTGTAATTCTGTTCTATAAAATTCAAAAGTGTCAGCACTGTTTCATTTCCACTGGACATTTACATGTACTCAACAGAAAATATCACATGCGAGGAAAGTCAAAATGAAACACACCCCAGAGATATAGATATACACATCTCTATCTCCCGTCTCTGGCACGGTCGTGCTGCCTTCGCTTTGTACTCGAAACATCTTCCCATCCTTAAAGAAAGCCTCTGATGGGCCTCCTTGACACGCATTGTTTGCGCGAGAAAATTTAGACCCCTAGCTCCTGGCCTTGGCCCTCATCTGCAATCCAGCCATAGGCGGGGCTGCCACTGTGACTAATGCCTTATAGATCAGCCTCTTTGAGTGTGTGCGCGCATACATGTTCGTGTGTGTGCCAGAGAAAGAGAGAAAGTGTGACTAATGTCTGCAGAATGGTATTTATACATTAGGGGGCCATTAGTAGTTTAGGCTCCTGGGTGGAACAGCAGGGAGTGAGACAGGCATTGTCGTGGCCCCCGTCACCCCTATCACACCCACTGCCATGCTTGCGGCGCACAGCGCCATTTTTAAGATGCTAGAGAAGCAAGCAACAGCTGCCCGAGCGCTGGAACATGCTGAATGAACATCCAGATCAGCATTTAGACCTTTTTAATCCGATTTTAGGTCAGAGTCTTCAATTGAAGACACAGTGTCTTACGCGTTCGTGTACCAATACCATACTTACATCACACTTTCACTCACGTCAAGCTCATTTTTCCCCAGAAACCTCCACAGCAGATGAAAACTTCAGGTCCAACTTCTGCATCATTTTCAAATGTAGATTTACTTTCTTACAGTGTTACCTGAGAAGAGAGGTTTTATGTATTGTTGTCTCTTTTCATCATGTTTTTGCAGTCTGCACTAGCACTCACAAAAAATATTACCATTCAGAGGGAGGGAAGGTCAGCAGTTCAAAATCCTCTTCCAATGGATGCATCCAGATAAGGAGTCTGCGTAACACAGGGGAAGTGAGTCCCCAGTGGAGCTTGCTAATGGTACGAGCAGCGAAAAGCTGTATACACACAGATAACAGAAAAGAACACAAAAATGTCGAATAACAGTATGAAAGAATAACCCCCACGGGGAAAAACAAAAACTGTATGAAAACATAAATTTGTGTATAAAATGAACATAACTTCCTGTTTTTAATTCTAGTATAAATAAGATAAAGGCCCCTGGCCTGACTCACAATAGACATCAGTTTGCTCAGTTAGCAGAACTCACCACATCTGTGTTATCCCTCAAATCCGACTATCACAAATCTCAGTATTATGTTTGATTGTCTGCTGGTACAGACCGGTGGACTGGTAATCAGTGATGAGGGCATTGCTCAAAAGTAATGAAAAAGCAATTTGTTACACAACTTGTTACATTACTTTTGCATTACTCCGTAACACGGCCTAAAATGCACACATAATATAAACCTTAGGTTAAATCCTCATCCTGAACACAAAGCCGACACCACAAAGCAAAACTCAAAACCAGGAAAAAGATCATTGCTGTGATCCTGCTGTAGAAACAAGCACAGGTAGAAATGACTGTAATGTGATAACGCATTACATAACGACATAACTGAATGATGTGATGCGAGTCTTACGTGTTTCTTTGTAGCATTACACCTGGTAATAAAGGTCATGGTGGATGCCTGTTTCATCCAGGGAGGGTGGGGACCAGGGGGGTTGAGTAAATGTGGGGAGTCCTTATCCTGTCAGGATCAAGGGCAGGGTTTATTCACATATACAGGGTGAGCTGAATTTAAAGTCTACCATCCAAATATAGATCAGAATCATCAGATTTCTGACATAAAACTTCTTTATCATAAAAAATGTCCTTTTGTGTTAGTCATCATTTTTGGACACCGGCACTGGTCGTTAGTAAAGACATGTAAAGATGTCTTAGCCTAAAGAGTGTGTGTTGTATTATGCATTATGCACAGTGACTTGCACCGGGTGGGCTGTGTTGGAAAACCCAAGTGTGTGTGTGTGTGTGTGTGTGTGTGTGTAAGAGTGAAGCAGTAACGAAAGGTGTAAAAAGACCATACCACTCCAAGATAAACCCTCTCTCCCACGGTCTGACATTTACAGAGCTCTGGTTGGAGCGTGGGAGTACGTGAGGGGTTTGCACTATGAGTGTGTGAGTCTGTTCGCTGTGCGTATGCATGTGTGCGTATGAGGTTTCCCTCCCTCAAAGAGAAAAGGTCCATTGATGTAAGATGGTGCTGCTGTTCCTGTGTCAAGTGCAGCCCAAGGTCAGAAGGGAACTCTGGGATTTTCCACAGGCATATAGTTGTTTGTGTTTGCGTGTTTTTCATGTTTGGATGGAAACGTATGACGTTTTAGAGTGTGTGTTTCATTCATAACTGAGGGGGGAACTCTGTTTTCATGCAGCAGAGCTTTAGAAGAGGGGATGCTGCTGCTTAGGAAACCCTGTGTTAGAGGAATATGTCACAGAGCTGCATACATAGTGAGACCTATAGTCCCTGTAACAGAGCTCTTTAGCGATTGTTGAAAAATGTTGTCAATCATTACAGCTTGTCACAGATGTTTTGATGGACTCTGCCAATGTCTGTCTTAGAGAGTCAGAAAAAGGGTTTGTAACGTCTATTAAGAGACCTGATGTGAGAGTTGTAGCCAACCATTTTTTTTAAATTAGTGAGAAATATGAAACGTAGACTTTGCTTGAAATCACTCTCTCATCTACTCTTTTGCTTCTGCCTGCATAATAAAAGATGCACAAAAAAAAGAAACAAAAAGCAGGACCGCTTGCAGTACTCCTGCTACATGTGAATTGCTCCTTGGGGGGTCTTCATCCAACCACTTCCACCTGATCATCAGTGATTTAACCAGAGACCTCAAACTTCCTTAAATACCAAGAATCACTATCTTAGTTAAACTGATTTTTACTGTAATTTAGCAAAACAACCTGAGCTGTAGGTGTGACTCTGTGTAGCTGCTCACAGCACATTGAAATTCACTCCAGCAACCTTGTCTTCTACCGTAAAGTGCAATTGGAGCTGCCTCTTTTACAAAGTGGAAGGAATCCAGTGGCATTTTTGCACAGCTCATATACATTCAATAATTCATCTTAAAATGAGTACTGAATTGGGAGCTTGGGGATTATTAACAGAAAGCACCCGAGGCTACATGCCAGATTTTTTTTTCTTTGAATTGTTTAATTTTTTAGGAGCACACTTTATGCAATAAATTTGCACACTAAAATTGACGATGGATCGTAAATGCCAAGTATGGAGTCTGTCTTTGTTGACACAGAATATTTTGAAGAGCTTGAGTTTATGAAAAATGAGAAGAGGAAAAAAGCTCTGAAATACAGAGTGGGTTTTCCTCTCTCAAACTGCCACGTTTGACATTTTCATATCAAACACAAACAACCTTTAACCATCAACCTTTGCTCCAGCATTGTCACCCATCCAGAAGACCCACAAACGCAAGCTCACCAGAGACCTATCAAGTCAATAAAATATGACCTTTGGCATGATACATCTGATAAAGTTCCCCGCTTTACATGCTGACAGCCTTTACTGGAGTAATTTACCGGGCTTCAATAAAGGAGCACTCAGCTCCTTTGCCTCCTCTGGCTTAGTGGTTTGTGACAGGCGGGCAAGTGGAGGAGCAGCCCATTCAGTGACCCGCCATGGTTGATGTTCATCACATTGACACTGACCTACTTAACTGCCTTCTCCTCCTGAATGTCAAAGAAATCACTGCTTGACATTTGGAGAAAGCTTGGTCAGTATTAGCCAGGAAGGACATATAACAACCTGGCCTCCATCTGATAACGATTACTGGCAGAAAGGAGAGAAGAATTACTTTTTAGTGGGTGGCAGCATCGTCTGCATGTGATTGGTGTTATCTTTCAGGAGCTGGGTTAATTTGCCTAGTAAGTGTGCTCAGAGCATAAACACAGGCTTAGGCAGAGGCCATCACAGCTAACGTCTCAACTCGAATCAGACACAGATTGATGGTGGTGAGGCAAAAAAGGCTCCTCCGCTGCGTATTTAGCAAGAGGCGAATGTGGGAGGCAGTGACCCGAAGCAGAGGTCTCATCAGTGCCTGTCCCTGTCTGAGCCCCCTCTGCCTGTCAAAGTCACATTTTAATCGCAAACATAATTTGAATTTACACTAATGAATACAAATGACTCCCAGGACTCCACAAGCTGAAAGTAATAAATTATTATCGATGCTAACAATCGCATTTCTGAAGCCCTTTTTCAATTAGCCGCCCCTGTGGAGATGATCATGGAGGGCCCACTCAAATGAAGATAAACGATGCCCCTCGTATCGCCATGCGTCCGCTCCTCTGATTTAATAGCTTTCTAATTCAGTAACATCTTCGACGTGACGAGGCATGAGGCTCTTTTCCCAACCAAAGCCTGATGAGAGAGCCGCTTAATTGAAAGCAGGTGTTAATCAACCTTGCTCTGATGTGTCATGTGATTTAGGAGGGAGTTTGACAAAGAGAACATCGTCCTTGCCACTCAGTGACACAGACCATTCAGTTCACAAAAGGCCCTTTTTGCTACACTTAACAGTTTTTGGAGTACATCCTGCACCATTTAACCAAATATGCCATTATCGCTATGACATTTAAATGTGACAAATCGGGGAGACCAATTCAAATATTAGAGTACTTTATTTAGTAGATTCCAAAAAGTATTTTTGGTTACAAAAGTAGCCTCCTAAAATAACAGTAAATTGTAATGTAATTTTAATTTCTTGTGGCACATGTGTACTGTTGTTCCTTCTGGTAAAGACCATCAGCGAAACCAAAGTTTATGTCCATTGACAGGTGCTCATTTACTCTGGCTGCTTGGAGAGGGCACATGATAATTATAGCAAATTATGGTTGTGGAAAAAGGTCTTTGCTGAGTTCTGCTGATGGACTCAGGACTTGCTGCTCCAGAGCATACAAACCAACATCAAAAATACAAAATTATTCAACTCCTTTAGCCTATAAGGGCTACTATAACTACGCTGTGGTTTGCTTCTGATGTAGCTGTGTGGTTAAAAAAAGACACTGGCAGGCTTGCATGTCTTATTTTAGACAAATGCTCCGCGGCCATTTCCAGGATCCTTAAATGAACATCACCTGGGGCTTAAAACACAATAATCCAACAGTTTTACATATGGATCAGTGCCCTTTGTGATATTTAACACTAACTTTACTTTCTTCACTACACAAAAGAAGGTCTGTAAATCAAGCTAATAATACATCTTACAACATCGCCTTGTTTTGTGCATTGTGCGTACATATTATATTAGGTTCTGCTTTAAAGTAAGTGAGTTTTTAATGTCTTCTTGGCCAGATGTTTCATGACAAAGATCTCTTTCTTTGTCAAAAGTTGTACTTTCTCTGTAGCTGTTAGGAAATTCATCGCTGGGTTTATTAACAGGGCACATGATAGGCATCTGCATTTCTAAACCATAAGAAAATGCAGACCGAGCTGCAAATTGTATTTGTGTTCAGTTTGTCTTTTGTTGTGTGTTTTGTTGTTTTCAGATTTAACAGGCACAATAGAACGGAGCAGGAAATGAAACAAATTTACTGGATGCCTCAGCAAATTAGATCATTTGGACAAAGCACCGTAGGGCGTAATTGTAGACTCCACTTGCAAGCAAAACAGAAAAACCTAATGGTGCGCCCAGCTCACCCATTACCTAACCAACTTAAGAGGAGCCCTTAATCATAATCGTCTTTCTTTGACAAGTCTGTGGTTTTTGAAAGTCTTGAAAGCCACATAAGTGACAATCTGCTCTGGGAGCGGATGAATGGCTCTCTGTGTCTCTGTCAGTGGGCTGTCATCACAGAGGAGCCTATGGGGTCGACTTACAAAGGGCACGGTCAACAACAACCCAGAAAATCACATCAGTGCTCGTTTATTTCGCTGCCTGAAACTCAATTAAATGCCACATTTTGGAATCCAGAGTTCAGATTTCTTCCTAGAAGCGTGTGACAACTGGTATCTGTTATGTAGGAAAGCGTTTCAGGCTGTTTCACTGCATTGATGACAATGAGTCATCAGCTGGATAAACATTACATTTCTTTTCAATGCGCTCGCTCAACATGTGGCTGTTCAACAAAGACAAGTAAAAGCTGGAGAGGAATTCTCAGGGATGGCCACAGCATCGACTGTAACCAATATTTTTATATTGTTATAGAAATGACGGCCAAGTCTGCAGCTCTTTGTGGCATCCTTTGGACCGCTGGTTGTGTTAGGTCACTCATCACTCACATAGCATCCTTTTTGGATACGCAGGGGAGCTGTTTTCAGCCAGTTCAATTCAAATAAATTCAGTATGTTGTTAAAATGCCCAGTTTCAATCAGGGCAGCGCAACACAAGAAGTATTTTTCAGAAGATAATCAGAAAGCTAAGAAGGGACAAAAAACTGCAGTACAATACAATACAAGACAACATAGACAGGTTAAAGATAATGTAATAAGTAAGTCCATTAACAGTCTGTTATTACTGTTGAGAAATTGGTGGTGCGTGAAAGTTCCTGATCCAATCATCATATCATTCCGTAACATCAAAGAGAATGTTTGGTTCCTCTCATCTTTAGCTCGGTATAAAGTTTCGACCCCAGAAAAGAGACAAGGTTAATATTTAAAACCATATCAAATATTTTTTCCATATCTTCCAAAAATATCCATCCACTGTTCTTGAAATTCAGCACAGGACACAGTGAGTGTGAGTCCCATTCTAGGCACAAGGGTGAAAGCTGAAACTTTCATATCTTTTGTTCGGGTTTAGCAATCTAGCATAGTTACACGCTGATGTTTTTCTTTTGCAGTACCGTATCATATCCCATTTCTTCTTCATCAGTGTTTACACCAAGTTCCTTGATGTGCTGCCGTGGCTCAGGTGGTGGAGCGAGTTGTCTACCAGTCACATGATCAGTGGATTGATCCTCTGGCTCCTCCCATTTACATGTCAGAGTATCCTTGGGCAGGACGCTGAACCCCAAGTTGTCCCTGATGCAACTATCAGAGTGTGAATATGAGGAAAGTCTATGCCTCCATATCAATGTAAAATCTATGTGTATTATATCTATATATTTTTTTGTAATTAATGTAATATTTCATCCATAAAATGCCTTGATTTAGTTTTCACCCCATATAAGAAGACTTCATATTCAGCTATCTGCATCTTGAGGTGCTGAAGCAAGCAGATAATGAATATATGTGAAACTGCCATAATGTGCAAGATACTGCAGAAAAATCCTGCAGTACTCTCCAGCAACATCACTGTTCATATCCCACATGTGTGATTAGATACTTATTTATGATTTAAGACTTGCAGATGCACAAAAGTGAAATATGAGGGGACAGCAAAGCATTAAAGGAGGATGGGACTAACATGCCACGGGTAAGTGTGTGTGTGTGTGTGTGTGTGTGTGTGTGTGTGCATGTGGATGTGTTGCTGCAGCACATAATTTGTGTTCTGTTCTTTTAATCACTTCACAGATGGAAAGTAAGTCTGACATTATAGACATGCTCCTCATGTCTATAATGTCAGACTCTTAAGAAGTACTCTATAAAAGATATTCCACTTTGATCTTTGGTCCTTTTTCTTGAATTCGACTGTTTTTAGATGACAGTCGAATCTAGCAGCTGTACTTTAATACCAGTTTTGAGTCTTTGAGCCTGTCAGCAATTCCTGCCTTGTCTTGTGGTTTGAATTTGAAAGGACGACTCTTTAATAAAACGGTGCAGTGAATTGAGTTGCTAATGCGTTTGCTATAACTCATAGCAATAACAAGGGAGCAAAGAGAAATAGGAGGAATGGGGGTGGGTAACTGTATGTGCGTGTGTGAGTGGAGCTGGTATAGATATAGTACACAAGGGCAGTGGCTGAGAAAGTAGAGAGGAAGTGAGCAAGTAAATCTGCTCCGTGGCTTCCCCGGCGTCAGGTTTAAATGTGTGCAACGTGTTTTGAGGGGTTTCCATGCTGTCACAAAAGACCCCTGTGAGACCAGCTTATTTACCCTGCAGTAAAACCCGAGAGGGAGTAAACCGTGCAGTAAAAGTAGAGAAGGGGCGCAGTGGAATTAGATTTAGGGCCACCTCCGTCTCTCTGTTCTGTGTGTGCCATCAGGGAAAACCCAATCTGCAGCTCGCTGCTCTTGTTCAAGTTGAATTATGTTGTGTTCAGAGCCAAGGGGTAAAATGTGTTGTATAACACACAAACAAGTTTCAGAATAGCTTTTAATTAAAGAGAGAGGTATTACATTGTTCTCAATTATTGGTTACATAGTGGCTGGTACAGTGACAAGATATTAATTCGGCATAAATAAGCAGTTGTGCAATTAGGGGTTATTATATTTCACAATGCTACGCATAAGCACTTGCTTGACTGTACAAGATGCATTTTCACAGATGAATGCAAAATGTGCATTTCTTTTGTTCTTTCAACAATAATAATTTTTCAAACACGTCACTAGGGTCTCAAATAGAACGTGAACTTGCTCATAACAGGGGGTTAGCCGTCGCTGGAAACCAGCCGACCAGCACTGAGTGAAAAGATGTTGCATAAACAGTACAGAGGCTGATGGCTGCGCACGGCCATCCACATGGCAAAAGTACAGTACTGCATATGTCTAACCAACATGCTCCAAACAGTTTATAAGATCGGGTAAGAGATTCATACATTCAGATCCCCTCCTCCTCAGGAGTATTGCTTTATTACATTCCACATTTTGATCATGTTCAAATCATCTGGTCAAACTCCAGGCTGTACTGTAAGAGTCTGCATGCAATAAGAGAGCTGGTGTGTGTTTGTTAGCAGCTACACGAACAAAGCTCACAAGCAGTGACATCCAAAGGTTGAGGTTCAAACCAGCAGCTCTAAATCATTTTTCGATCTTTGACTCTTGCTTTGTGCAACGTCTAAAGTGGCAAAATGGAAAGTTTGTAAACCTCGGAATATTTTTTGCATTTTTGGCTGACTTTGTATTAAAATAGCTACAGAATACAGAGAAAGGATGCTGTCACATAACAAATTGCACGTAAAAGCCCAGCAACTAATTATTCAAATTACATCGAGATCATTTTTGTACATTTTACAAAAGAAAATCTGAATATTTAGTGTCCAAATCTTAGTAAAATAGTGAATTGAAAATTTATGAATTTTCAAAAAAAAATTTGTTATGTAGGATCATTCTTTATCTGTATCTTTATCTGTATTGGGATGTGCAAGTTGGGATTATGTGTAATAAAATGTTTTTTGTGATAGATATTGTATAAAATGAGCACACAAATAATAATAATTTAAAAAAAGATCAGAAGGCAGTGTGCGAATAACACACTGTTTCAGAGCTAAAAGATGAGATGTGATCTTCCTCTGGTTTGAATCAACCAAAAGTCCACCTTACAAACAGACCAAAAGCTGCTCATTCACTCTAACCACTATCAGGTGCTCTCAAATCAGTTTCTTGTCCTCCGTCCCTGACCGCTTATGACGAGTGGCCTGGGGGTCAGTATGGAGCAAGTGAGGTGTATCTTTCCAAGGCACTTGATGCTTTTCATTCCCTTAGATGATTAATTGAAAAAAAATCAATAATGTTCTTTTATTAATACCCTTTTCTGCAGGGTACAAATGCACTTAAATGAAATGATAACACAATCCTGAAACAAATGCTACTCATCAAGGTTTCAAACGGACGCTAACTTTGGTATGATGATCTTACACTTGTGCACTTTGATGACATTACTGGCAGGTAAAAGATGCAAATCGGATTTTAAAATTGCATGCAATGTGACTGATAAAAATAAAAGCAATTTCAAAATGAAAGAACATGGAGAAAAAAAATGATGAGATGCAATATTAAAAAAAAAAAAAAGTTTGAGAGAGAAGGCAAATCGCTAAACCCGAAAAGGCAAAACAACCTCAGTGATCTAAAACAAAGTGACATAATCACAGCACCAAGAACACATACACAGACAAAGAAAGTTGAAATCATTGTAGCAAAGCTGAGAAGTACAGATTTCATATTATAGCCAGCGAAACGAATGAAAGCTAAAGAAAACTGTATCATCGATGTATCGCTCTGCTGGGCGTGACTGCACATGGTCAGACATTCGCAGCTTATGCCTTACAGGTACGTGAACTGGAGGTGAAAACATTCTCAAACTAATTTGTGGTCTCTGGGGTCTTCTGGCTGCCACTGACTGCTGTGAAGCTGTAAAATCCCCTGTAAAACCTCTAACCACACTTTGTAGCAGAAGAGGTACTGCTCCTGAAACAAGAGGGACAAAGGACACGTCTAGCTTTCGGTAACCGTCTTTTCCAAAGCCTGAACTTTAACCTTTCTGCTGGCACTCACCTTGGTTTGAATCATCCCGTGCCGCTGAAGTCGCATCTCTTTCACGATGCCGCTTACATTAATCTGAATGAAAGGAAAGAAGGCGGTTAATATCAGTGATTAATGAAGATTCTGTAACCATGCTATAGCTGTTAAGCTGTACTTCGGCACAGTGGTGGCTGAGAATAGCCATTGTTAGTAGAATCTGTGTGGGGACTTAGTTTGCGCCCTTAGATAAGTGCCATCTCTAGAGCTGTGCCAGTAGCATGGCTATCACCACTAAATGCCATGGTAAACCTATCAAAGTGGATCCCACTCACAGGCAAATCACTCTCAATCAGGCTAAGGATAATGTCAGTACAAATGAGAACTCCTGTGCGTCCGATGCCAGCACTGCAGTGCACAGTGACCGGCCCCTTATGGTGCATCGCCCTCAGGTAGCGGATGAAGCGAACCAGTTGCTCGGAGGAGTGCGGCACGCCGTGGTCAGGCCAGTGTGTGAACTTCAGGTGTCGAACAAAGTGCGTCTCACCAGTCTGGAACGGCAATTAGTGATAGTTTTGCACAGAAGTCATATTTTTGCAGTAAAGCATAGTATTGCAGCCGTGTTATTAGATAGGCGAGTCCCCCTCTCTTTTACCTCAGTCTCCACCATGCGGATGATCTTGATGTGGAAGTATTCCAGGTACTGCTGGTTCTCCAGGTGAAGATGGTACCTGCCAATATCCAAAGGCACACCCAGCTTCTCTGGCCAGTATTTGTGGCATTTGATCCTTCCCCGCTCTACTTCCTGGGTCATCATGGAAACTACGTCAGATTTATTTTCCCAGATCATCTGCCAGAAGGTTTGCACAGTGGAAGGTAAAGGGCCCTGACAGGAGATGTAGAAGAACTCTTCATCTCCAACTTGCATGCGAATGTAACTGGCATTGATGTAGTCCTGGTTCTCTCCAACCACAACACGAGTTTTGTCATCTAAGGGAAGAAAGAGAGAAAACACTCTATAGTCTCGGTGTGTGTTTTTGAGTTTGAACCATAGGCTGTACGTAGTCAAGGACACTCCAAGTTCACGAGGTAGTGACTAACTCTATTGTTTATTTAACCATAAATCAGACATTAAACCCCTGGAATTCATGGCGATAACACAGCTTGTAATATTATTTGTTCCTGGTGCTGCTTCATTTATTAAAAATATAAATCCCAGATAATTACAACATCACATACTTGGCAGACTCAGAGAAAATTATAAGTGTGGTGCCACTGAGTTATTGATAGTCATGTGGGAAATAATTTGTTGTGTAGAAATTGCTTAACTGCTGTAAACAAATATCTCCCTTAGAGCCAGCTTAAACTGAGTGGCTGAGATAAGTGCCAGCAATAATGCCAAGTCTCTGAGTACCCGTTTTTACAAGCTTTCAACCACCAGTAAGAAAGAAAGAATCCCAAAAAAGTTTGAACAAATGAAAAAAAAAAATTAAAAGTTTACTCTCATTCAAAAGTAAAAGAAGTCCTCTTACAGGGTAGGATATCTCTGTAGCGGTTCTTGTCTCTGTTCTCAGGGGCTTTTCCTGCTAGACAGTTGTCAGAAGGCTTCAGGTGCTCCAGAGCCTGAAATATAAACATCAACATTATAACCAGAATAACTTCTGATAAAATAATGTAGCTGGATAACCAGTCTAAAAATGCACCATTTTAATAACAACTGAATTTCCACAGTATGGATGCGCGTTTGCAGTTTTGTTGTTTTTTTTTCACAGGTTTACAGTGAAGCATAGGGTTAGGCTAGTGAGTTATATAATTACATCAATATCAATGTGGAAGATGTAACTGGTGCATTTTACAACTACTGCACACAAACCATGAACTCTTTGACCAGCTCCTGCTGGTCCAGTTGATGCTGCAGAATCTGGATAAGAGCTTTGACCCTGGAGCCTGAATACTGGCTGGCCTTTGCAGGGGTAATGAGAGCTAGCTTGGCCAGTTCCTCCTCTGATACTATGGGTGGGCCTAAGCACAGAAAAGAATGAAGGAAGTGGAAACAGGGGTCACTTTAATTTTTTTATTCCTTAATTTTAAAAAGTTAATGAATTTGTCATTACAGTAGTAGAGAAATAGGCACCTGTTTGAGGTGAGGCCATTTCCTGACCTGTGGCGCTGAATACCTCATCATCATCTTCACTGCTCCAGCCGTCGGACTGGGTTTTCCGGATGTCTTTGCAGGACTGGTCCAAAAGTTTGCTCACAATTTGTTTCCTGGGGGAGTCAGGGGCAGGGCAGGGGTGAGACCAGACCATTTTTACTCTTCGGAAGGAGGGGATGAAATCATGCAAGGCTGAGCTTCCTTTCCCTGCGACCTTTCCACCTAAAATACAGTATAGACAAAAGGCTAAAATATATTTTTACTACTGCTGCACCTTTGTTTTAAGGCTGCATGGAATAGTACTATGCACTTCCTAGCTGTTACACTGTACTGGCATTATCCTCAATGGGGATCACAGCTCATAAGCAACATTTATCCCCGAGTCATGTTTTATTTATTGCTCTTTGCTGCCTCCTTATGGTTAATAGTGGTACTCCTTATACCAAGAACCAGGAGTAGGGGAGGACATAAAGAAGAGGACAGGAAATACGTAGACAAGAAGAAAGTAGCATTACCTGTCAGAAGCTCCATGCAACATGTCAGTGACATTGAGGGATGGGCAGCAAGCTTGATGAGAAGGGGTGCTGTTACAACTCTCCTGTTCCGCAGACAAACAGCCAGAGGAGGCAACAGAGAGGAGGAGCAAGATGTTAGCAGGAGATGTTAGTAAAGAGGAAAGGAAGGGTACGATTTAATTTTAACAGATGATAATGTTGCTATTAGTTTAAACACAGTACAGAAATAGGTGAAGTGAGTTATTGAAACATGAGCAAACATATGTGGAAAACACAATAAGGGAGTTTGTACAGTTCTAATGAACTTGAAAGTCAATATTTGGTATGGCCTCCTTTATTCTTCAGCACAGTCTGAACTCTCTTAGGCAGCTTTCTTGTTATTTCTTTAAAAAGTCTTCAGGAATAGTCCTCCAGGCTTCTTAAGGGACATTTAAAGTTCTCCTTTTGATGTCGGCTGCCGTTTGTTATGTTCTCTGTCTCTAATGATCCTACACTGATAATATTGAGGTCCAGGCTTTTCTATTCAGGTCTGCTTTTACAGCATTGGCAGTATATTTGGAATCATTGTCAGGCTGCCAGTCAGATACTTTCCAGATGGTACTGCATGATGGATCAAAATCTGACTGTACCTTTCTGCCTTTATAATTCCATTAATTCACAAGATCCTCAACACCACTGGCTTAAATGCAGCCCAAACCATGACAGAGCCTCCACTGTGTTTTAGAGATGGCTGTAATACCTCTGTTGTACCCCTGTAATGACCTCCTCTGAACATACTCATAATGATTTGAACCAAATACAATTTTATGCCTGTTAATCTGTTTTATCTTTGGTATTTTTCACAGATTCAACTACAGAAATGAGAACAAAAGATGTGTTTTTGCAACACGCTGCTACTAACAAAGTGCCTAAAGATACAATTTAAAATTAGGTTCTTCAAGGTAATTCATAGTTCTGTATGCTTGTTAGTGTCTACATTACCTGTTTACCTGTAGTCTCATCTGTTACAACCGTCAGCAGGTGAGGTGAGGGCGGTGGTGAAGTCAGAACAACCTCTGTTTCATTGACCACATGGTCTGAAGTTACCTCTGAAACAGCAAATGTAGACAAAATGTCACCAAATAAGATTAAAAATGATCGAGTTGTTTTTTTTTTTAAGCTGTCCTCATTTTTTTTTAAATTTGGTGTATTTTACATTGCTCAGAAAAAGAAAGAATTGTTAATGAAATATTACATTATTACTCTCAGAGTCTACAACCCTGCATTAAACATCCACCTTCTATAACTCTTTGATAATACTAAAGGGCTCCACTTTATTTTAAAGCACCCTAATAAAGCAAAAATAAGCTGTTTGTATGAAATTAGACAGAGCAAGAAATAATGTTTCTTCATTAGACAGATTTAACAAACACAGTCATACCTTCATTAGATGCCTTATAAGTAAATTATTCAAGATTTTGCATGATCTTATTTAACACTACACTTGTGCTGCAATGTGTTTCAGATTATCTTCTAAGACAGTCTAAAGAGCTTCTAACAATAGGAAATAAAGATGGATTTGGCTTTATTTCTCAGTATCGTGTTGCAGTTGCAGCAAATAAAGATCCAATGACCTAGCAGCAATCACGGCCTGATATTAGGGGATTGGATGGTGACATGACATTTCTTAAAATCTGTGAGAGTAGAGTGTCTGTCAGAGAGCGTACCAGGTGGGCGGTCCACTGGCCTGTTCAGCATGAGGTCAGGTGAAGAGCAGTTATCAGGGCTGGACACAAGAGCTGGCTGCTCAGCTAAAATAGCTTCAGTCCGAGCTGACATGTTGAGCCGTGTAGGTGACTCGGTGTAGGTCAGGGGCAGGATATCTCTGCAGATGGTGAGCTGCACAGTGCCTTCAGCTTTGCGTATGATTTCCACCACCTTACTGTGGCTCAGTCCAGACACAATCACACCATTCACCTAGCATGGGCACAAAGGCAATTAAAGTCTTCCCCACTGGGGGGGAGGTAATGCAATTACATATGATGTGTTATTACCTCTAACAGAATATCTCCCACTCGCAGCCGGCCATCCTGCTCAGCTACTCCACCTGAGCAGATTTCCCTCACCCTCAGCATGCTGCCATTTGTTCCCCCAACCAATGCAAAGCCAAGGCCTCCTCCTTCCGGTTTAGTGAACTCCACTTGCATGACGCAACTCTAAAAAAGACATTCAGAAATAAAGAGTTTGGAGGAATCAGAGTTTATTCCACACAGAAACTGCCACTGTGTTGTGAATACGTAAATGAGGAGTAAAGAATGCTTGCCAGACACATGCAGAGAGAATTCACTGGCAGATTGACACTAAATAGAATCATGTTACAGTGTCCACTTAAACAGACACTTTAAAAGATGTGCAGATAAAGAAACTGATGTGACAAAAAGCTGGTGGTGCTGGCAACAAACTAGAAGGGGTACACCAAAAAAGACTGGGCTGTTGGACAAAAAATACATTCGTTAATAAACTTACATCCTGTTCCTGGGTGAGAGACAGACATCTGAATTTTCCAGCAGTCTGATACGCAGCTTCGTCTGAAAAACAGCCCATGCAGGCAAAAAGAAAAAGGTTAACACATCTGTTATTACGTTTTTAGAAACTATTGAGCGAGTTTAAGAAAGGAACCTCCTGGAGTTTGGCCCTAAGCCAACAGCAGAACTTCCCTTCACTAACAGTTTGCATCCATGCGAGCTTCTGGATCAAAATAAATGTCAGAACCAAACACACCGAGAAAAAAAAACAACACACACCAACCTCCCACCTCTTCTGCCATTTTGAAAGAGAAGTGTTGATCAGTGTGTTTCTTCTCTGAGATCCGAACACAGCTGATCTTTTCAGACTGACCCTCTCCACTCCATACACCGTCACCAGGCAACTGAGCTACCTGCCCTATAGACCACTAGCTGTATGGTTCTGACTGTGTGTGTGTGTGTGTGTGTGTGTGCAAGGGTGTGTGTGTGTGTGTTAGGAGGGGGTAAAAGTAATGGATGTCATGAGTGGAAAAGAGGCATG
>JAVDPK010002093.1:464764-476892 GCA_034780415.1 Cichlasoma orientale
GGCTTTTTTTTTTTTTTTTTTGCAGTTTATTGCTTAAAGATGTATCGTGTAATTTATTTAGGTTTTTCAGGGAAAAAAAATCTCTCTATCATCAATGCAGAAGTCTCAAAAACTCACAAAAACCCATGATTCAAATATGATACACTTGGCTTTAAAGGGTTAAGAAAAAATAAAGTCATTTTTAATTTGATGGCAGCAACACGTCTCAAAAGCTGGGAAACAACAAGCTGGAAAAGTAAATAAAAAGAAACTGAAGTTTCTCAGAAGTAAACACAAAGGTTCACCAATCTGCAACAAACTACATCTGGAGCAATTTCAGAATCATGTTCCTCAATGTAAAATTGTGACTTTGAATATCTCATCGTCCACAGTACATAATGTCATCAAAAGATTCTGGAGAAATCTCTGTGCGCAGAGGGCCAAGGCTGAAACTGAATGTCTGTGATCCTTTTTTTTGCGTTTTTGGCCACAGCGGCTTTTATCGGCATAGTAGAAGGACAGGAAATGGGGGAAGATACGGGGCAAATTGGCGACAAGCCGGAACTTGAACTCGCGCCGCCCGCACCGCAAAACGGCATATGAATGTGGTCGCCTGCTGCACCCCTGAGCCACCCAGGTGCCCAAATGTCTGTGATCTTTAGGCCCTCAGGTGACACTGCATTAAAAACAGAGATGATTCTGTCATGGAAATCACTGTATGGGCTCAGGAACACTTCCAGAAATCATCATCTGTGAACACAGTTCACTGTGCCATCCACAAATGTAGGTTAAAGCTCTATCACACAAAGAAGGAAGCTTAATGAACATGATCCAGAAATGCCACCATTGTCTCTGGGCCAAAGTTAATTTAAAATGGACAAAGTGGAAAACTGTTCTGTGGTCAGATGAATCAAAATTTAAATTTTTTTTTGGAAAACATAGACACTGCATCCTCTGGACTAAAGAGGAGAGGGGCTAGCCAGCTTGTTATCAGCGCTCAGTTAAAAATCCTGCATCTTTGACAGTATGGGGTAAATTAGTGGCCATGGAATTAATAGCTTGCACTCCTGGAAAGGCACCATCAATGCTGAAAGCTATGTAGAGGTTTTAGAGCAACACACAGTATGCTCCCATCCAGTTGACATCTTTTTCAAGGAGGGCCTTGCATATTTCAGCAAGACAATGATAAACCGCATACTGCATCAACGGCATGACTTTGTAATAGAAGACTCCGGGTGCTGAACTAACCTGCCTGCAGTCCAGACCTTTAAACAACTGAAAACATTTGGTGCATTGTGAAATGAAAAATATGACAAAGACGATCCAGGTCTGTTGAGCAGCTAGAATCTATATCAGACAAGAAGTCCAGCAACTGGTCTCTTCAACAAACTTCATGGCAAACTAGCAGACAAATTAATAGTGTTGAAAACACATCATTCTAAGCAAAATTTAAGCAGTGATGTAAAAACAGAACATCATCAACTCGCCTTTCTTCGACTCTCTTCCTCTTCCTCGTCAAATTCTTCATCATCATAATCTTTGTATTCCTTTTCTTTCTTTTCTATTTCTTCTCTAAGCTGGCTCTGAACAGCAGGGGGCAGCACTGTGGGGGGCAGCGTTGGGGCAGGTGGACTTGGACATGGAGCCACAGAGATGATCTGGGCTGTGATAGGGGTCAGTGGTGGAGGTTGAGGTGGAGGCACAATAGGGCGGCTGATCTTGGACATGGCTTTGTAGTGACTTGGATGAAGCCCCTGCTGAATTGGGTGGTGCTTGGTTTTTGGGGGCTGTGTCGTGAGGGGCTGAGATGGGTGTACCAGGGAGCACGTGGTGGGAGTGTCAGATAAGAGGTTGAGGGGCGAGACGGTGAAGTTGGGGTTTGGATTCTGCAAGCTGCTGGAGGTTTGAGAGCTAAAGTTGGCTGTTTGAGTGCTAGCGGTGGAATGGGTGTGAGGAGATTCCAATGTGGAGCTAATGGTCAGGTACTCTTCATCTGCCATGATAGTGAGTCCATTTCCCATGAGGCAGTAGGTCACACTTCCATCTGCCTCCTCTCTGACTCCACTGCAGACAAACAAACATATCATATTTTGTAGTCCACTTGAAATACAGATGTTCATGTTTATCCTAACAATTAAACTATCTCCTGATAATGGACATCAACATATAACAGCTGGTCAACAACAGCTTGGACTTTGCTATTGCTGGACTGCCCTGCCCCCCAGTTATATATGATTAATGTAGCATTTGTAATAGTTTCACTTGTGTCTGCATCTGAAACATTACCTGGTATACACAGAGTTGGAACCATTCTTAGGACAGACATCAATAAGCATCACAGTAGAGCCCGATGTTGCTGGAGTGTCCCCTCCTGCATCGTTACTCTTCTTTTCTGCTTCTTCCTCTTTTTGCTCCTCTACATTCCCAGCAGCTAGCTGTGCCTCTGTTGGAGCAGGTGGAGAGCCAAACCCAGGTGAGGTAGGTGAGGCAGGTGAGGTAGGCGAGGCGGGTGATGCTGGCGAGACTGGTGAAGGAGGAGATGTAGGTGATGTTGGCGAAGGGGGTGAGCGAGGAGGAGATGGCGGAGTCTGGTGTGTCTGCACTTCTGCCTTGAGACTCTCCTGGCTCTCTGGGAGTTGTGGAGCTGCAGGAACTTCTGAGCTTTTTTCTGTTGTGTTGGTCAGCTCTTCCTCCTGGTTGGAGGGCTTCTTGAGGAGCTGGCTGTAGTCCTCCCCTAGCCTGATGTCCAGAGACCGGGATCGAGCATCACGGAGGGATGTAAGACTCTATAGAGTCAGACAGGAAGTACAGCAGTTTGTCTATATTAATGTCAGCCTTGGGACTGAATTTACAGTGATTCATAAGCAAATTAGCTTACCAGTGAGTTATTATCTGCATCATTCAGTGCTCTAGGACCAGGGCGGCAGATCAGCAGATGAACCTCAGATGGAGCTCCACGTAGCAGGAGCAAAACCCTCTGAGACAAACAGAAAAGGGTGATGGGCTAAGAAACTCTGGGCTGGTTAGAACATGAGGCAAACTCAAAATGTGTACAGCTATCTGACTGCCCTTTGTTACCATTGTAACTTCTTGGTAGTACAGAAAAGATTAAATGACACAAGCTCAATGACACAAACTGCTTTCTATTTCAAGTGGAACAAGATTAAAGGATTAGTGAAACAATGAGGTGACTGAGATCTTGAGTGAGAACAAGGCCACTTGGGTCACTCATACACTCGGCAGTCCATTCCTGATTATCCACAGATAAAATGACCTACTGTGCTGCCACGAGTTCACACTGTTTTAAGGCTACCTTGGCTACCCAAGCCCCTGTGACCCTGAAAAGGATAAGCAGAAGAAAATGGATGGATGGATGGATGTCAATTCTACCTGATAAGAAAGATTCTTGAGAGGCTCTTTGTTGACGGACAGAATTACGTCTCCTTCTCGGAGCAGGCCACTTTCCAGTGCTGGCTGACCTGGGAACAGACGTTTGATGCGCACCACGCTGCCGCGGTCTGGTCCCGAGTTCAGCTGTGAGATGTAAAAACTGAAGCCAAGGCCAGACAAGCTCTTTATCAGCACCACCTCATGGGTGTTTTCTAGGAAAGATAAGAGATGGAAGGAAATCTTTGAGTGTTAACGTGAAATGCAATCTTTAATAGAGTGAGTTGCAATGTTATACACTGTGCACCATTTCTTTAAAAATCTGTCTCACAAACAGATGTTTATTTCAATGATTTTCTCAAAACAATTATTTGGTAATCCATTTTCCCCCTTTTGTTTAACTTTTTCCTACCAGTGCCAGTAAAGAGGGGAAGGCTACATGCCAGTGATCAGGAAGCTTTAAGATTTCAGTGCATGCAGTCTCAGGGGACTGAGGCAGCATCAGCCTTAGATGACTCTGACAGCAACCACAATGTAGCTGTCAGATGACTCACAGCCACCTCTGGGCCATGTGCATATGAGTGTGTCTCCCTGACACGCTCTATCTTATCTTTTCTTTTTCTTTTTTTTTTACGAGGGTATGTCCCCTTTCTTCTCCCTTCTCACCATCAGTTACAAAGCTGTAGTCCTTGGCTCGACCACTCAAGGTCGTTTCCATGGAGACTTCAGTCCTGGGGGGCTGTGTGTGTGATGCACTATGGACCAAGGCAGGGCAGGGCGAGTCCGGTCTAGGCTCCAAGATTACTGTGGGCTCCCTTTCCAGCAGCAGGCTCACCACCTATGGGAAAGAGATGATGCATACTCCCCCCTTAATATGTTTAATAAATTTAATTGAACACAGCTTCATAGCAGGCACAGAGAATAATGTGCAGCAGCACTAGTTCTTCTAAATTTTTTCACTGCATGCATGTTGTCATGCAAGTCCTTGTAATTGTGAATTCCAAAATAATTATGTAAAGGTTGTTTGGACTTTTGCACTTTTATCATTATGTTAATTTTTATAGTACAGTTAAGCTAAGAAACTGTATATATAACCTGTGTGGAGGACAGTCACTTAGTACTGATATTAAATTAATCATATCAGCAAATGAGAACATTTGTGCGTGTGTGTGCGTGTGTGATTGCGTTCCATTGCATGAGCATATACCTCCCCAGTCCTCTTCAGGAACTCGACAGCTTGATGGTGAGTCACGCCCCTCAGGTTGCACCCGTCAACCTCCAGCAGTCTGTCACCTTTCATATGCACAAACACAAACCTCATCATCATTAGCAACATCAAAACCTAAACTGTGTGTGTGTGTGTGTGTGTGTGTGTGTGTGTGTGTGTGTGTGTGTGTGTGTGTGTGGCTGATAGCATGCCAACAAATCTTAAAGTCGCTCCTGCTCACTGAGGCATGACGCAGACACAGCAAAGTGTCTCGCCAGTGCCACACGCATGTACAAGTTACAAAATGTAAACAACTGCAACAAGTTCTAAAATATGACGTCTCAAAATATTTTTGTATGCTCTTTAGGATTTAGACTTTCTATGCTACACAGCCTGGGAACCACTGTCAAATCCACAATCATCCGCTTTTTTTGTTTTTGCATAACCTTTGACCTTTTTTGACACCCAATCGTATCTTATAAAACCAAGTAAAACAAGTGCAAACCCCCGCCAAGGTAGCTCACTCTCTGAGCAGTATTCACTTTTAAGAGAATAGTATTTTGTATCTATTCATTTTGTTTTCTTTGTTTGTTTTTTTAAGGTTTAAATGTACTTTAAGAGGTTTTTAGTGCTGTAAAAGTCAGTTAGGTAGCATGACAAATGTTTACTTTGATTACACAGATATTTGTAGGAGTAGGTAATGGATAACAGGTATTGATATGTAAGTAGCTAGCCATGAATAAATTGAGCTTCTTATATAATATTATATGACAGTATGTTTCTAACTAGCTAGGCAGCTCATTCTCAGATCAATCTATTGACCTTGAAGGAGAGGTCAGAGGTCAAATGTGAGATGATATTTTAAATCTTTATATGGAACTTTCTTTATGTTGACAGTACACAGCACACTTGTAAGAATAATAGTTTTAGGTTTAAGGCTTTTGGTCAATTTTCGACCAATAAATCATGAAGTTGAGCTTGAAGACCATGGTGGATGTAAGCCAAATTTTAATTGACTGTTAACATGACCCCACTCTACTCACCTACAAAGTTCTATCAGAATTCATTCAAAACCTTTTGAGCTATCGTGTTTAAAGAATGACACATCCAGCGTAACTAGCGTTACACAAGCATGCAAACACCACCAAAAACATAACCTTCTTGGCGGAAGTGAAGATTACCAATTTGAATGCGCCCATCCTGCTCAGCAGCACCTCCAGGCACCAGACTCTTGATGTAAATGCCTCCATCATGCACGTTAGTGTTTATTCCTCCCTTTGGCAAGAAAGGTCACAAAAAAAAAAAAGGAATTAGTGTCACTGGCCTCAAATAATGGAAACGACCCACACTGACTCAGCATGCAGGAATCCCGGTTGCTGTGTAGTTTGCTTGTTGCATAAAAGCCTTTGCCATTATCGCCTGTAAATTAATTTGGTTAACAGTAAAGCAGTGACCTAACAAAGTTTAGACATGATTTCTAATAATGTAAATGAGTCAACATAAAGTATCTGATATTATATCGAGAAACTGTTTATTTTTACAGCTTCCCTATTCAAATTTACTGAGTAACGAAAGCAAAGTGTACATTCTTTAACAACTAGAGAACATGGAAAGGGGACATTTCACTCACAGCAACACTGATGCCGAGGCTTCCACTGCTTTTCTTCAGCTCCACTATAAACCGCTCCCCCGTTTTAAGGCTTATAATAGAGGGCGAGCGAGAACAAATATCCTGAAAAAGAGGCAGAACAAAGTGCATTAGTAACCTCACTGCATATAAAAATAACATTTAAAAAAAACCATTTTAAGTCAGCACAGCAATAAAATTTGAAGTGGAAATCACTGCATGAGATTCTGAACACTTCTGAAAAAATACAAGCAAAATCTCTCGCATGCAAAGAAAAAACAACTGCAGCCTTCTCTGGGCCTGACCTCATGAAAGATGGAAGAAATGGAAAACTGCCCTGTGGTCTTAGCTGTCAACAGTGGAAATTTCCAGGTCAGTACCAGCTGTCTTTAAAAGCTGTCTTTCATATTGACATGGGTAATCTGCACAGCTGTGAAGGCACCATGCTGAATGATATATTCAGGTTTTGGAGCAACATATGCTCCAAATAAGACAACAGGAATTCAGTGATTTCAGCCAGACCTGCCAAACCACATTCTGCACATGCTACAACAGCAAAACTTCATAGTGCTAAAAAGTGGTCTGATGGCAGTCCAGACCCTAAAAACATTTGGTGCACTATGTAAAGAAAGATACGATGAAATGGGCAACCTGTTGAACAGCTTGCCACAGCCAAATGCCATCAGCCACAGTCAGAGGACTGTTTACAACCAAAATCCACTATTTTTATACAACTAAAATCTATTGCGCAATATTTTCTCTTTTAAATATCACTCAGTGCAACATCTGTTGATCTATATGTGCAATATACACTTCATTATCTGTGCAATATCTGCTGTGCTCTACAGCATACTGTCTTACTGTGTTACTGTGGAACACTTAGTGTGCAAAAACTTTTTTGTTTTAAAAAATGTTCACAACCTCCCTCAAACTAGTACATTGTAATATATATTTATCTGGGTAAGAAATTCTTGTCCTCGTTGTACTTAAACAACCTTTTTAAGTTCTTACTTCCATTTTTATATTCTGCACAGTTACTTGTTATTTCCTATTTTTATATTTATCTCTTTTTTGCACTCAAGAGCTCTGCACAAGAATTCCTCTGTACCCAAAACTTGTGTGAGAGTACAAATGGCAAATAAAGTCTCTTGAATCCAATATTTAGTAAGAATGGGAAAATATTCAGCTTCCAGCACTACAGCACAGTCTCCTCAGTACCCAAAAGCTTACAGCATTATTCAAAGAAAACACCCCAGTCTGAGCTTGTTTCAAACATACTGCTGGTACCAAATTAAATCGGTCATGTAATTAAAACTAAATAAATGAATAAAGCTTCTCTGTGTCGACATATATTGTGGTATTTGTACTGTTCTCTAGTAAATGTATAACACTTCATTCTATTTTTATTTGCATTTTACCTGGGGGTCCCAGCTTTTTCAGAAATGGGGTTAATACTACAATGATACCAAGTATCAGTACACTGAATATCACAAAATAATGACAGAGTAACGTATAGGCAGAAAGCTAATGTGTTCCAAAAATAGAAAGAAATGAATGAGTGTATCTTTTCTCCCGATGCCCTTGAATGACAACATCGTTCAGTTTTATCCAATTAATGTGTCCATTTAATCTGTTTATCAGTTAGCATTGGCCTCTTTTATTAGCTTTGACAGCACCGCTTCTTTAAAAAAAAAAAAAGCAAAGTCACTAATTTCTAACCATTATCTTCTGAGCACTGGTCCTAACCTGGGCGTCATGTATTCGCACCACAGGAATGTGAAGCTTCCTGCTGTGTTTCGGAGTTGCCATGCTGGACAATGCGATGGCCTCCTCAAGCTCCTCCACTGCGGAACGGTACTCTGCGCCACTCAGGGTGGTCTGTGACCCAAAGCTCCTCTCCAACCCCAAACCAAGAGTACTTTGACTCAAGGAACTCTGCCTGTCCTTCAGCGACTCTGACAGGAAAACAGCCAGGTGGCATTAAAGACTTCAGAGCACAAAATAAGTGCTGCTCTACATAGTAATGATCTGATAATAATTTATGAATATTTGAAGGGCTGACGGAGAAAGCATCGAGCAGATCTTACGTTTAGGCTGGGACACGATGAGCTCCACCTCATCTGGGCTGCTCTGTAAGATGACCGCAGCATCAGTGAATGTCACTCCTTCCAAACTAGTCTTGTTAAGCGAGATGAGACGTCCACCTGAGAAAATCAGCAAATCACCTTCAAATCCTTATGACAGATTATTTTATGCATTCTCTTTCTTTAGAGATTTTATGTTATAGTTTCGTCCAGTGTCTGTATTTGCAGTCCCTATTGCTTGAGCTTCACACCTGGTTTGATTCGTCCATCTTTGTCTGCAGGCCCATCAGGCACAATGGAAGCAATAAAGATCCCAAGGTCCAGTTTACCTGTATTGTCCTCTCCCACTATCACAAAACCTGAAACAGGTGCAGAGAATATGAAGTCTTCTGCTACAGAATCATATTGGAATTAATGTTAGACGAGTAATTATCAACTAAACCTGCCGTAATAAACTCACCGAAGCCCAGTTTGGGATCTTTCTTCAGGGTCACACAGACTATCTCTCTCTCTGGTGGGGTCCGGGCTGGTGTATCAACTGCAAAATATTTTTTTTTAATGATAAATGGCCAGCTGTAAATCTATTTATGTACTTTGTTTGCCTTGTTATTGTGCTCTGGGCCACAGGGACAGGTTAAATGGCCGGTTTGGGTTTAGCTCATATAAACAGACAGAAACATTAATGCTTGTGAGCACTTTAGAAGTGTCCTGATCATCAAATCTAGAATCAGATCTAAATACATGTAGAAAATATAACAAACACTTATTGCATTTTTGCATGTGCAAAATTGATTAGTTGACATGTTCACCTCGAATGGAGGATGAGGCATCAGAGTCCTGCTTCTGTAGTGACACACTGGACATCATTCTGGGAAGAAGCTCTGGAGTACTACAACATACGTGCAGAGTAACATTTAGCTAAATCCACCCACATATTTTTTGTAATAAAAACGTGAATCTTGTCATCATTATCAATGCTACCTCCAACACTGTCGCTCTTTTACATCCCTGAGGCCTCCAGTTTCAGGCAGATCCTTGTTCAGCTCTCGGCTCATCTCCCTCCTCATCTCTCTCTGCTGCCGCAGCCGAGCCTCCAGTTTGGCAGTCAGGTCATCACAGGACTTGGAGAGGGAGTCTGGTTGACCGGGCGCCAAACCCACATGGTTCAACATGCCCTCTGAGCAGGATATCCGCCTTAAGTTCAGGTTACGACCCCGGTAGGCGGACATGTACTTTTCCATATTTTCATCTGGAGAAACAAAGGAGAAACAGATGTTATTTACTCTTTGTTATGCTTTGTGAAAACCTTTTTTTTAGATTATTATTGCTAAACTGCAGAACAATATTATTCTGTACACATGGAGAAAATTTCCTGCTCACAATACCCTTTTCTTTTCTCTTTTGGAATAAATATGATCTGCTTTTCCTACGGTACCAGCCCTATCCCCATCCCCAGGAGAAATGAGAAAAAAGAATAAATCAATCTAAGACAAATGATCCTGTCCAGTTTGAGAACAAAGCAAGAGAAACACAAGGAACGCAGGACATAAAATATGCACAGCTCAGATTTAAATTTAAGCACTGAGACAAGTTCCTAAAATAATGCATGTTAATTTATTACAGCGAGAGACCAAAAAAGTTGGCTTTTTTTGGAGGAAAAACTATACAAAAATCATAAAAAACAAAACATTGATGTAAAACTGATAAACGGGCTGGACAAAGAAGAGCGATTCTGATTTCTCTTTCATTTGGGCAGTTTAAATATTCCCACCTGGTATCAAGGTGTGGTTTAGCTGTCGTGACGTCATCTCGCTGTGAAACTTGTGCTGTGCTGAGCAGAGGTTCAGGAGGTACTGTGCTATTTTTGAGCTTTCTGTTACAAAACCATGCTTCTTCCCGCTGGGCCCACCGCATTCGATAATCAGTTTACGTCGCTGAAAGACACAAACCATTACGCACGTCCTTTGAGCTTCATGGCAATATTAGCTCTGCAAAATAACGTCTTAAACTGCTTAGCAAAGTCTGACTAAAAGATCATATTTTTTACCCCAGTGGATATTGAGTCAGTTTCCCTCCAGAGGAAGCGCCTGGTGACAGTCCGAACGTGGTTCTTCATCTCATACACGATGATCCCTTTGGCACAGACTCCCAAAACCAACTCTCCAACCACCGGCCTTTTCTCTCTCCCCACACGGTGGAACATAACTCCATACTCTGGTAGCTGCTGCGTAATCTGATGTGTACATGTTTTTCAGATTTTGTGTGACTCTGTGTGAGTGTAGCTGTTGATCTTAACTCACAGATATATTTATAAACTAAGTAAACCAGCGAAAATATCATCAAATTAAAAGCAAATAGCAGTAAAAAGGTCACAGCCTTATTCATACAGCATACATACTGTAACCAAAGAACAATATGAGCTACTTTTTTAAAAGAATCTGTGTACTGTGTGGGAGTAAATACATTATTAGTGTGGCTACCTTTAGGTACTCAATTTCTGCCTCTTCTGGCAGCATCTGTGCATGATTTGCATGCAGTCTTGGCAACTCTTCCTTGACGCTGGGCAGGGCAAGCTTCTCTAGCATCCTCTTGGACACATAGTGCTCTGGCTGGTAATAGTTCTTGCCATATAGCTAAAGAAAGAGACACAAAAAGGAACCAAATGTAACACACACTGGCAGATAATAATACTGCTACTCAAAGACACGTCACAAACATGATTGTTATGTCCTCTGTACCTCTGGCATGTAATCACCAAACTCAGCCTGCAGAGCAAGAGCAGCCAGGAACAAGCCTGTCTCCTCATTACAGTAAAGTCTGTCCTCCAAGATATCCTTACGCAGCTGTAAGTAGTACTGGTGACGAGTCAGTTTGTGCCTAGGAAGCAGGAAAAAAATGATTTAAAAAAAGCAACAGTGGCTTTATCAATCCATTTCTCAAAATGAACTTCCTGCATATGAGTAAATCGTAACACCGCTGCAGCACTTACAGAATGAAGGAGATATCATCAACAAAAAATTTGACTCGAAGAAACACCAAAAAGGAGGATATCTGCCCTTTTTTCCAACTGTCAGGTGCAACTTTGGAGATTTTTGTTTCATGATCCAAAAAGAAATATTCATCATCTGCAGAATGCCAAAGAAAAGCCTCTTTAACCACACACGTCTGAAGTGACTAAAACATCCAATCATGGAACGTTAGATTCAAATTCATTTCATTCAGTTTTTATCTGAAAAAAATATTCAGACAAAAACTGAGTTTATCAAGCGAGGACATCAAATTTGCAGCTGGATATTTTCAAATGAGTTTTTACTGCCAACGCTTTCCGACACTCGGTGCAGTCAAGATAAATCAGGTCCCGTTTAATATGTCCTCTTACCATCTAGGAAGGCAAGACCAAAGTAAAAGTGTTCCACCAAGTTTGCGTGTGCGACCACCATGTCAAACACATCTCTTGCCCTGGACTTAATGTCACAGCGAACCACCACGTACTGTCCGTTAGGCATCACAACAGTCACTTCTCTCTGAGACGAACATGAACGGCCCTTTCTGGACTGTGGTGTACACACACAAACACACAGGCGCACACTTACATGTACATACATATACAAATACTATACATGCAATTATGCAGATAGACACAGTTCAGCATGCAAGAAAAGACGAGCTAAAACAATATGAGCAAACAGAAATTTAAACAGAAATTGCTCATGGGCAAGTGACCCACGATTACTCATTTACCACAATAGATCCTGGGAGCTCAAGAAAAATCTGCTGCTCATCCGGCATTCTGATGAACTCAGGACCCAATGCCTGAAAAATAAAATAAATTAATTATTTTATT
>JAVDPK010002093.1:480587-541438 GCA_034780415.1 Cichlasoma orientale
GATATAAGCCCCCCCCCCCCCCACACACACACACACACTCACAAATCCTTTGCTCCTTTGCACTGGATTTAGATAATTTTAGTACATTCGTCTTACTGCTTCTCACTTTCTTTGCCACTCCCATCTTCTAATTGGCTTTTCCCTGATCTGGGGGCAGTTCTGAAGAAGCTTTGATTCTTGCACCAAAGCAAGTGTGTCATTATCCCTAGTTAGTTTGTTACATACTGTGCAGTTACCACAGTTATATACAGCATTCCTACTTTGAGTATTAATATTTTTGACGTGCATTAATTATGTATTATCTGGTTGTTTTGGTTGCTGTTCTACATCTGGGAAGTTCACTTTGATATATATGAACATCCACGTAGATTAGAGCTGAGCTGCCATTGTTTGGGAAGATTGTGGTTAAAAAGGAGCAATAAGGTTTTATGAGTTGTCTCACACGGATAAAGAAAAATGAAGAATAACACTGTGAGTGTTTTAACTAAGTTTTCTCAGTTACCAATCACAGAGTCTGGTTGATCTTGACAAATGTTAACATCCAGTAAAACCTGATCACCGTGCCTTTTATTCTACCGGCTCTATTGGTTTTATTGTGATTCTAAGTTGCTCTAAATCTTTCAAAGCAGTAATATAATAGGCTTGTTCCCACAGATAAAAACAAACCCAATTACGTTAGACCTGATTAAATCTCCCTCTTAAACTGAACTTATCCTTGGCTTACAAGATTAAATGTGTGACAAAAAAACAAATACTCTAATCAAACTGTGAGGCTATGAGGTTTAAATCTGGGATTATATAATTATATTGATGAGAAACATAAAATTAACCTGCCATAGACTACATGATGATGCTTTGATCGAAGAAGAAAGTAAGAAACTCCCACCATCTAGCCTTGAGTAAAAGTTCTGCAAGTGTGCTTCTGTAAAGCTATTGGAGTAACTTTTATAAAGCACGACAGGGGCCTGAAGAGAAACCTGGGTATTGGACGGCAGTTATAGCGACAACAGTTTTGCGTGTTACTAAATATGTAGGGAAACTGTAAGGATAAGCTGACGGGCTAGACCAAGTGTGTCGACTCACCAACAACATCAAGCTTTCAGTTCCTATTAGAACATCTACATTCCCCACACAGATAATGATTATTACATTATAATTATAGAGCATATAGCAATCCATTCACATTCAAAGATCTCTAATAATCTAACTGCAGGCTGCCTGGAACCAACCCTATGTGGTGTCTGATGATCTAATTAAATAGTTTACTGTTTTCTCCTTCATATATTATATTTGGACTAAGATTGCAAACATACTATGATGGTTAGTCTTTTTCCACTGTTAGAAAAACCTTCACACTTAATCATGAAGCAGGCAATAACTTGATGTAGATTCACACCCAAAAGCTGTGATACATTCTGGGGAATTTAGGACATCATGCTTCTTCAGGATCTAGGTCTCATGCAACCTTCTTTCTGGCTACAAGGTGACAATAAAACCTGCCTTCCACTACCATGAACAGAAAGCATGATAAGGTGGGCGCAAAGCTACCAGGGTGAGTGTTTGTTTGGGCTTACAGCATAAACAGTGTATAACAAACAACCAGTTTCACCCAGATGATTTTTGTCCTTACAGGCCTAAACACCACAGCTATGCTGTGCATTTTATGGATATGTGGCCATATCTTTAGGGTTAGTGCCTAAAGCGGATTAGTTTTCATCTCAAATCTGCAGTCAATAAAATGTATTCAAAATATGAAGACACCAGTTTCACACATGTGCCAAACAGCAGTGCAAAATGAAGGTGATATGGAGCATTACCTGGTACCATATGTAACCTGTGTCAGCGGTCTGATCCTTAGTATTATCGTCAGTACTCCCACGGATCCAAAGTAATCCTCGTGATCATCGCATTGCTGTTTTGATGTCCTCGCTTTGAAGGCTGCTGGGTTCTGGCAGGTAATTCATCAGTGACATTTACTATACATGGTCCCCCATTCATTTGCACTATTACCACACTCACCACGCTGAAGATCTGAAACTTTTTACTGTAACTGGCGCTATTCTTAGCGTCTCGCCTTTAAACACTTGATTGGATTAGCTCCGCGGTTTGACAACGACAGGTCAGAGCCACCAATAGCCGGTGGCGTCAGATCAGCTACACCGATTTAACTAATCCGTCTGACGCCCAAAGGTGCGGTGGATCCCCGGGGTTGGTGCGCTACAGAGAAGCCTGGTTAGGACGGACGATCTCGGCCACGCCAGTGGACAGGAGCTTGCTGCTGTAGGGCTGCTCCTCAACAATGATCATAACACTGCGGGCTCTCTTCGAACAAGGGGTAAGAAACCGTAGTAGCCTTGTCTTGCTGCGGGAGTCTGTACTGGGACGTTTATCCATCGCTGTCCAGGTCTTTTGCGCGCAGCTTGTCTCTGCAGGCCCGGCATCTGCGCAGGACAAAGATGAATAACAACCATCCAGGGTTGTGAGGTGGGTGCTGGGAGAATTTAAACTACTCAGCGCTAAGTTAACATATTTTATCTCATGTCCTTACTCAGTCACATGCCTTCGCAGGCACGCTGGAGCATACGCTGGTGTAGTGTACGCTGGTGTAGGGTGAAGGAACTGATGGATTGACTCTAGATGGTACCCTTTTTCAAACTATGCTGTGGATTTCTGCAGAGCCTTTAATGTCATCCTCTACAAATTACCCAGCAGCTCACAGATGATAATGAATTTTGCCTTCCGTTTATATATTTATTTATTTTTTCTGTTCTGCTGCATCGGTGTTTATTCTGGGAAAAGACGAGCCTAACTTTGAAATAATTTTGTTGAAGCCGCTGTAATTTAGCTCACATTATGGCAGTTTCTGTTCTCTAGCATCATTAATGTGAGAACATTAAAGAAAACTTCATCATTTACTACGACAATCGTATAGATCTTTTGCGGACATTGAAAAATAAATAAATAAATAAAATTGAAGAAAATATATTCGGTTCTAAACTATCCGAAGTATCTTACTAACCTAACCGGATTGACAAAAAAAAAAAAAAAAAAAGATCTCTGCCAGAGTTTCACTTTCGGCTCTCTGTGTGAGCATCATACCACTGTGAAGGATTCTGCAGCAAGGACAGTTTAAGGGAGAGATTGGGATCAGTTTCCAAAGCATTCTGTTTTAGTTACAGGGGGGGAAAATGTGAACACCATTCTGTCTGACCTGTGTGCTCAGTGATCCACACAGCCTGGCACTCCCTGTCTCATTCTGTATGTGGTTATGTGAGTAAATTGTATGAGATAAAGGTAGACGAAGTTGAAAATCACACCTGCTGAGTTTTGTTTAACATAAATATGGTTGTTATTTTATTGTTATTAGGGCTCTAATTATCCTATTTTCGGAAAAACAAACAGTCCTCTACAATAAGTTTGCTCTAAGCATAACGCGCTTAAAATAATATGTAGATTACCATTTTTTAAACGGAAGTTGGCCAAAAACATTTTCTAAATAGCTCGATGGATAAGCGGAAGGAAGGAAGGATGGATGGAGGAGGAGGTGGGTGTGTCTCTGTGGATGAGTGACGTCGCGTTGGTGGGACGCATGCCCCGTGCGCACTGCGCGTCCCGGCCTGTCAGTGGCAGTCAGATGGAAACGTAGGCAATAAATTTGGTGAGGTCATGTATTTTTAAGCCGCGCAACCGAATAAATGATCCTTCAGCAGCGGCATAAACAAATAGCCCGCAGCCCCGGAACATTTCACCGCTGAACGAACAGCCGGGGGATCGATAGTTTGATGATTTGATGACAGAGGTAAGATGAGGATTCGCACCTCCGCTCCTCAGACGTGCTTATTGTTTGGTCGTGGGGGAGGGTCGTAAGTGGCACCGTCCACGCCGCTTCACCGAGCGGTTGTTGTATTACATTGTTGCTTCACTTAATAACAAAATCCTCTTTAAAAAAAAAAAGTGGTTAAAGTGTAATAGTCCGTATTGCGTTTGCTTACAGATTCAGGCAGAAGCCGGCCGGTATCATCACCGACTGTGTCAAAATCAGGGCCTGGCTGTCATATCGCGATGTGGCTGTTATTATCACTACCAGCTCAAGACGAGGGGTCGTGTGTCCAAAATTAACACACTGACATGGGTTGAAGATGAATAGTAGCGGTCCTTCACTCGGTCTCCGCTGTTAATCAGTACCACGGAGAAGGAAGGCGAATTCTTGTGCTCTCTGCGTGTGTGCTCTTGGAAAGTGGGTCGTCTAAACTTTTGATCGAGCGTATATTAAGGTTGCTATATGACAGAAAGTATCCATAGGGCACACTCTAATGAATATGTATATGGATGACATATCCCTTGTATCTGCTGATGAGTTATGCATGTAAACTGGGAGAACAGGAAATTGTATTCTGGTTATGGAAATCATTTGCAATGTTTTGTTTATGGCATGTAATATCAGGAACTGACCTAACTGAGTATGCACTTTGAAAACTATCCATTTAATCACTAGGCAGAAGCAGCTGTTTTTTTAAAAAAAAAAAAAAAAGAGAAAAAGAAAAGAAAAGCAGTCCGTCATTAGAAGGCAGTGCACTCTATGAATGTCCCTGCTGTATTTGTGCTTTTTGCAGAAAGCATAGAGCTCCCAGATGTATCGCAGTACTCTGCATACCTTCAAATCCATCCAGAGTCCCAGCATCTTGAGTGCTGCATGAGACTACTAATGTGGCTGCTGCAATCCTTGTAAATACTGCAGCTGACACATAACTGCAATCGTGCAATTGATTTTAGATGAATTTGTTGCTGCTGCGCGCAGTTCTAGGCGTCAATACCGGTTACTTCACATTAGGGACATTGATATTAACACAGTGTGTGACTAAGTATGAATACCGGTCATGAGAAAATATCAACTGACTGAAACTATCAGCCTGTGATTTCCTCAGTGAAATCATCCGACCCAAATTATCTTCATAGATAGCCATTACAGCAAAAAATAAATAAATAAATAAATGAATAATGGCCTAGATCATTCGTTATATGTGCAACCAATAACTATTCATACCACAAACATCACTGCATACCAACAGCAGTGCTGTTTAGGCCGTCATAACTTGGATGAGCACAATTGTCTTCCGGTCTGGAATATAAAAAGAAACAGCATGTCTATTTTCATGTTGCGAAGGAGGTGGATGTTCTGTACGTCTTTGTGACGTTGGAGGAACAGAAGGAGAGCTGACTCACTTCATTCTGGCAATTATATCCCTCATATGGACTGTGTGTCGGAAGAGTGGAAGAATGAGAATGGGGAGGGTGATTATGTTGCTTATGTAAGAACTGAAGAAAGCGAAAGGAAGCTGCTTAGCTTTTCTCCTTTTTTTTTTTTTTTTTACATTTTAGGCGTTTCAGTTTGATGCAAAATGAGCCTCATGCGCACCAATTCGTGCTTTGTGTATTATCTGGGCTCACAGTCTCATGGTGGAACCTGACCCAGTTAACATGTGCCTGTGGAGGACCTGCTTGTAGAACTGAGCTGGATTCCTGGGCTGCGGTCCAAACTCACAGGAATTATCACCAGACTTGATTTTCCATGCGATAGAGTCGCTCTGAGAGTTATGTTTCATATGGTGGAGTAGACCTCCCCGTGGCCCGCTGTTCTGCCGCCACGGCTGATGATATAAAAATCTCCCATCTCGATGTGTTTCTGAGTTGCTGAGATGAGGAACTGCATTGCTTGCGTCAAGTGTGAAATTCAGCACTCTCTTTTCTCCTTTACTCCTAATCTGCTTTCTCTGGAGCAGGGACTTTCAACCGACTAGCGTGCTCAGCAGCAGCTGCGATATCTATTGTGTAGTTCTGACTCTGCAAAACATTTAAACGCGTCTCCGTCTCCACAGAGGACATTTTTGGATGCACAGAAGGCCGTAATCAAAGATTTCACCATGAATAAAAACAAGAGAGAAAAGGAGTTCTATAGCGTCGACGTGGGGGATTCAACGTTCACGGTGCTGAAGCGATACCAGAATTTAAGACCCATTGGATCAGGAGCGCAGGGTATCGTCTGGTGAGTGGCTCAGCCTCATCCATATTCAGTCAACACCTACTTGCAGAAATAGCGGTCACTGTTTCCATTAGTCCATGAGAATCTCATTTAATGACACCTTCTGTTACTGATGAAACTAAAATTAAATCGCACACCAGTTGTAAATTGTTCCGTTTTATGTTACAAGCTCAGCCCTTGAGACGGTTGAAGTCGAATGTCATGATTTTTTATCATGTCTTACGCCCATTTCTGTTGATTTATGTGCTCCTCAGCTCTGCTTATGACCAAATCCTTGAAAGAAACGTTGCCATCAAGAAGCTGAGTCGGCCATTTCAAAATCAGACCCATGCCAAGAGGGCGTACAGAGAGCTCGTCCTAATGAAGTGTGTCAATCACAAAAATGTAAGTGTGCAAATATTCAGATGCTTTTCACTAGTGGGAGACACGATCACGGCTTCAGTGTGCTTGAATGTGCGTGCGACCCAAATTGTGATTTAATTTGAAATGTGAATGTTGTGAAAATATAATTCTGATTAATGCAATTTTATACCCACAGATCATCGGTCTGTTAAATGTATTTACACCGCAAAAATCATTAGAAGAATTCCAAGATGTGTAAGTATCAAGTTATCCATGCAGTCTGTGACGTAAACTTTGAATTTTACGGTGTGTTTGTTTGAAATGCTTCTCGGCCAAAACTGTAAACGGTTTCTGCTCCGTCCAGATACTTGGTGATGGAGCTGATGGATGCCAACCTGTGCCAGGTCATACAGATGGAGCTGGACCATGAGAGGCTGTCCTATCTGCTCTATCAGATGTTGTGCGGTATAAAACACCTCCATGCTGCGGGCATCATTCACAGGGTGAGCATCAGCTGGCCATGAATACACACACTAATGCCAGGGAGTGTTCTGACCTGTTAAACCAGCTGTGATACTTGATACTGAGGTGAAAGGGCAAACGGTCATCTGGCACGCTTTTAGGTGGTGAATGCAGTCTTTTAATATAGTCTTAATTATTAGACCCCACCAGAAATTTGATTACTTTATAAATATACTGATATTATAAATTATAATTTGTTATAACTGCTAAAAGGCAGCACAAACATTCTTAATAAATGTCTTTGAACAAAACCCTGATTTTCAGTCAGCTTTTGTGAAGCTGACCTAAGCTGATACAGACTTCTCACCTGCTCTAACGGTGGAAGGTGAATCATTTCCTAAATGGATCAGTAAGAAGCAGGTGTGAAATGAATGGATGCGCTGTGATTCACAAGTGCAGCTCATCATTACTGCAAGAAACATGCAGCCAGGTGTGCTTCTTGGCAAATGAAATTACGGCGCTGATAATTTATTGATTTAATTTATTGATTAAACAAGTACTGATTAAACGTTGATCAAGAAAGAAGCGTTATTTTTCTTTAGCGTGAAGGAGCAGCCAGTTGCCACTTGATTCACCTGGAAGGGAGGAAAACGTCTCAATAAACACTTTTCTACTGCAGAGGAACTGAGGAGGAGGTTATAAGCTGTTTGCTGTTTGTTTGCTCCTCTGTAGGACCTCAAGCCCAGTAATATAGTTGTCAAGTCAGATTGCACGCTGAAGATTTTAGACTTCGGCTTGGCTCGGACGGCTGCCACGGGCCTCCTGATGACACCGTATGTAGTTACCCGCTACTACAGAGCGCCAGAGGTTATCCTGGGCATGGGCTACCAAGCCAATGGTGGGTAATTACCTTTGTGCTGTATCTGCCCTCAGTCAGTCTACAGTGCCTGTCATTGTTGATTTTCAGATGTACAAAAATGACCTGCAGTTGCACCGTAGTATGAGGCTTTAATCCATATTCAGGTACCTAGAGATGAATCCTGCTGTAATTGTGCTTTAAGCTGCATGCTTCTTTACATGAAGGGAAATTGCTCACTAACTCACGTCCTACATGTAACTAACCTGTTGCTGTGCATTCTCCTTACCTCTTATTGGCTTTGTTTAGTGGACATATGGTCTGTGGGCTGCATACTAGCGGAAATGGTTCGCCATAAAATCCTCTTCCCCGGAAGGGACTGTATCCTTGTGGCTTTTAGATTCTTCCTTGCCGTTATTTTTAACAGTCTTTATAAAGTTTTTCTGCACACTGTCAGATTTTTCTCTGGTTGGTTTCCCTATACTTTTTCATCATCATGACATTACTTGTCTGTTCAACAATGCTTTCGCCCACTCGGGCTCACTCACACCCGGCTGTTGCTGCGTCATTTGCATCCTAATCATCGCACCCCTTATGTTTACATTCTTCCCACTTTGTTTTTTTTTTTTTTGTGCGCCCCCCCCCCCCCCCTTTCTCTTCACCATTTTGTTTGCATGTCCACCTCTCTGCCGCCTAAATGTCTCCAGTGGATGTTTGGTCAGTGGGATGCATTGTGGCTGAGATGATCAGGGGACATGTCTTGTTCCCTGGCACTGATCGTATCCTTCCCCATCATTGACTGATCACCGCGTCATCACTTCATTTAGTATGAAGACATCCACCATCATCCCGAGAGTTTTTCACTCTGCCATCCCACCAGCATTACCTCTGTCATTCCTTTGCCGCTTCCACACATTGAGATAGAATTCAGGCTAAATTAGATAATAAATGGTGGTAGCTGCTGAGAGTATATACTATAGTTATGTACTGGCTGCATAGAAAAGAAGTGAATGGCCACGCCACCATAGATCATAGATTTAGGTATTTGTGTGTGTAGATTATGTGGGTAGAGATGTTGGTGTGTGCACCTCAAAGAAAGGTAAATGTCATGTTGCCCTTATGGTCTGCTAGAGCATACGTATGCAGCCTTTTCCTTTAACATTTACACTTTAGACATCGACCAGTGGAACAAGGTAATTGAGCAGCTGGGCACTCCATCTCAGGACTTTCTAATGAAGTTGAACCATTCAGTAAGAACGTACGTAGAAAACAGGCCTCGCTATGCTGGATACAGCTTTGAGAAGCTCTTCCCAGATGTTCTCTTCCCTGCCGACTCTGATCACAACAAACTGAAAGGTAGTGTTTCTTGTCATGACCTAAACACGCACGAAACGATTCATCAAAGGACATCCTTGTGATCAATAGCATAGCATCTTATTTGTTGTTTTTTGTTTTTTTTTCTTTGTTAATCCCCCACAGCGAGCCAAGCTAGAGATCTCTTATCCAAGATGTTAGTAATCGATGCCTCCAAGCGCATTTCTGTTGACGAGGCCCTGCAGCACCCCTATATCAACGTTTGGTACGATCCGGCTGAAGTGGAAGCGGTAAGTGGATCGCTGATAGGACTGCGTTAAATGTGTCACATGAGATTTTAATAACATCACTTTGAGTGGAAACTTGGCATCACTCTTGCACCACCAACGCGCCATTTAAACCATTTTCTCCTTCTCAGCCCCCGCCAAAAATCCCAGACAAACAGCTGGATGAAAGGGAGCACACCGTGGAAGAGTGGAAAGGTTAGACCGGCCTACTATGCCTCTTAACACTTGACATTTGACACGCAGTTTATTATTTACCTGCCCCACGAGGCCACAAAGAAATGAACTAAAAAGCTGGGATGTATTGGTCCAAGTTTATTTCAGTTGAAAGTGACATTTAGTACAATGTACACACTCTGACACATTATCAGGTAGTCAGAGTTTATAATGAGCACTTTATGAATGGTGATGTGGTGATGTAATCAAGTACAAAAATAAGGCACGTCCAAAGAGATCCAGAACTCCCGAGGAGCTCTATATCTTCGCTATGGCTGCCAGAGGGTGTATGGTGTGACTTTAAACACCCATTCAAAGCCTCTCAGTTAGTGCTGTCCGCTGTGGGGAACCTGATTCTGGGCATGAGAGGACTTAAGATTGTGAGTAAATATCACTTTCAGTTGTGCAGCAGGATGAGCTCATCCTTATCCCTGCCAGGCGATAATGACCCCTCAATCATTTTTAGAAGGGTCACACCAGCACAGCCAGTCCAAATTAGCAACATGTTGCTGTTTGGACTGTACAGTATGCAGCACACTCCGGCTATACAGAACAGTATATCGCATGCGTGGACGATTCCTCTCTGCCACCCCAGCTGAACGCTTTCCTGTTTCGTTTGCAGAGCTAATTTATAAGGAAGTGAGCGAATGGGAGGAATGGACAAAGAACGGTGTAATAAGAGGCCAGCCACCTCCTTTAGGTGAGTGATCTTGATATCTTTGGGAGATAAGAGCGAGCTATACAGTGCTAGCCAGAGAGTTACCATAGCCTGGAATAGAGTGGAATGACCCACTTGATCTCCTGAGCGTCATTTACTGCAAAGTACACTGTGTTTAGCTGTGATGGTTAAACACCCTATTGTCACCTGAATGGCACTAACCTGTGTATTTTGATGAAACCTATGCGTTGATGTGTGTTTTCCGCAGCACAGGTGCAGCAGTGATTGACAGCCCTCCTCAGCCCACATCTTCCTCTTCCTCTTCGGCCAATGACGTCTCGTCCATGTCCACGGAGCCCACTGACCCAAGCAGTGACCCCACCATGACCTCTGAAACAGACAGCAGCTTAGACGGTCACACCTCTCTGGGTGCGCTGGCCTGCTGCAGATAACGTACACACGCGATACACGTACACGTAACACAGAAACAAGCCTTTTCTCATCAGTACGCGTGATGGGAGAGGGTTTAGGCCGATGAAACTGATCATGTTAGTTTGTAGAGCTGCGCTTTTAATGTACAGGTTGTTTTTATTCTCCCCCCCATAAAGCTGTAAATGATTGTGGTTTGAAATTGTATCATTATTACTGTATTTTTGCTGCAGAGAGTTTTGACGTGAAACTGTGATGAATGTTATGAAAGAGGGATCTGATGGCAGTTTTTTTTTTTTAGCTACTACTACAAATTCAGATGCCATACCGCTAGCACTGCAATATTATGTTGAGTATATTTTTGTATAGTTTTTTTTTTTGGTTTGTTTAATTTTTTTTGGACATTTGAATGAACCTACACTAATGCTGTCTAACAACAGACTATAGCACTCTTCATCTCGGATCTTAATGCAAACGGATGATTTTATTTTGGTATTGTTCCTCATCTTTCTTGTAGAAAGTGTCCCTTGATGCATCCAAGTTAACGTATTTAATTTTCTGTTATGTCAGCTCTGACTGTGTGCATCTCGGCAAACAGTCTAACAGCCTATGCCCTGACACGGTCTCCTTTTTTACTATAGCACACTGTAAACTGATTATATTCTGACTCGTTCTTTTACTTAGATGTAATTTGTAGTTGACGGTCTGAACAAGAACTGGATGAAAGGGAAGTGAACTGAAATGTGGAATAGTAAGGAGTGAGTGATTACTGTTACCGCTGTATCAACAATACTGGCTAGAATGAGTGCTGTTTTGGGGACTGTTACCAGAGACTGAAGTCTAAATTAGTCACTTTATCCTTTATCCTGTCTGATATTATCTACAGCTGTCTAATATTTAAGATATTTAATTTAAGTGTCCTTACTCAGTTCCACGATTTTTAGTTCTCTCCATCACAGATGCTCCTCTCATCTGTGGCGCATCTTTCTGAGTTCTACCTCACACATGCACTCACTCACACGTTTGTGAAGATACAGTATCATGGCACACATCGTTTTGAAAGAAATGCAAAAAAAAAAAAAAAAAAAAAGGATACATTTTTCTCTGTATTTTATTTATTTGTTTCAAGCTAGGAGGCATTGTATGTAATGTACATTTCATCCAGAAGCACTATTTATATGCATTTTGTTTTCTGTGCGGTATAATTCATGAATTAGTATAGTTAGTGACTGATCTGTACATTTTACTGTAGATGTACTGTATGTATGTTTTTCAAGAGTCAGGAAACAGACATTTGCTTCCTGCCATGATAACTTTTTTTGTATAATTCCCAAAATGTCCTTTTTTGCCTTTTTTCACTGGCAGTAACCCCTAGCATCACCTCCCAGAATGCACTTTGGGGAATGTGACGCATGTCCTGTCCCTTTCTTGGCCACAGTTCAGCTAACTGTTGTGGCTTTTTTTTTTCCTGTGGTTTTACCCCTCCTTCATGTCCTTAGAAATAAAACCAGTAGAAGAGACTAAGAATGATTTTTCTCTGAGTAAATCTAGAATTAGTGCAGGTACATGTGGGGGGAAAAAGAGCCATTTAGCACCACTGGTATGATGCATTCTTCTGATGGTTCTGGCCGAACACTGTCAGCAACGAGTTAATCTTTCATGGTGTCTTTTGGGAAGGTCACTTAGCCTCTGGATTAGATATTTCCTCACTAACAGACCAAATATATACATCAGAAAATGGAAGCTGTCTACCTTCAACTCCAGCAAATAAAAGAGTTGAATTTTAATGTCTCACATTACTCTTTCTTTTACTCCAAAGTCGACATTTCTTTCTAGAATATTAGCATTAACAATAACATATCTATGTAAGGACTACCTTATATTTTTAGTAAGGCCTTTTCTGGTTTGTTACAAGGAAATTTCAGTTGCTAATAAATGACCTATGGTGTATAACAGTAAGGAATGACAAATGAGAGGTGCTTGGTCCAGAGGAGTTCTTGTTTGGCACCGGCACTGGTCAGTGTAGGCACAAGAGAGCTGTACTAAAAGATGGCAATTAGTACTGCACTAGAGGTATTTGGTCTTCAAAGCTTTGGGGCTGGTTGTTCGTCCCAGTAACTGAGCTCCTCCTCCACTGATGGACCAGATAAAGGCAGGTTGATCTGGTCTATTTGGTCCTTGTTGCTCCCGTAGTCAGATCTCCGAGGGTTTTGAAGAATTCCTCCATCTCTTGCTGGAGGAGAATGTTTCGATTTTCTGCATCTTGATGTGCCCGCTCTGAGTTCCTGAGTCGGATCTCCAGCATGTGAAACTTCTTCTTCACCTGGTCTAGGTCCTCCTCAAGGCGATTTATCTGGGACTGGTAGTTGGAACAGGACTCCTCCAACCTCAGACAAGAGAAAAAGAGGCTGTAAATAACACATTTTAAATGGCTATTCTAAACAGAATGACAGATGACTCATTCTTACTTGCGGGTGCGGGCCTCATAGCTCGTCCTCTGTTTCTTCAGTTCCTGCTTTAGCTGGGCCACCTTGCTTGTGGCATCTTCATTTGCTCCTGCAAGATCATCCTCACTGCAGCTTGCACTGTGATCTAAAGTATTCGCACTGTCTTTCAACTCTGTGGGTCTCTCTCGACTCTGTTCTGATTTCGCTGCTTTATCGCTCCCTTCTGGCTCAGACAACGAGATCTCGTAGGACGTCCACATGGACGAAGTGTCAGCAGGTAGGCTTAGACTGGAGGGGGCTACGTTGTCATAGGCAGACAGTCTGTGGGATTGGTGGAGGGTTCTGTGAGACAAGGATGTTCGAGAAGAGTCTTCATCAGAGTCTCTGTGAGAGTCTTTGAGGGTAGTTTCTTTAAGAGAGAGGGTTGAATCCTTCAAAGAGTCTTTCAGTCTTTCCCCAGATGAGGTGGTACGTCTGTGAGCTCGGAGGGATGATAGACCATTCATTAACCAATTGCTCCCACCAGCAGCTGACACGTCCCCTGCTGAGCCCCCTATTTTCCCTCTTGGCGCACCAGAGGCGGCACTGCCCTTGAAGGTGCATCTCCAGGAGGGCAAAGCTTTAGCTTGTTTGCTAGGACTAACAGCTACTTCACTTCCTACTTTCCCTTCAATCTGATCTTCCCCACCTTTTTCCTGTGTAACAGGGCTCGCCGCAGTTGGCTTAATGTCTGCAGAAGAAGTGGGAGATTGGGTTTTTTCTTTAGGCGTTTTGGCGCTTGTCCCTGAGGAGGGTGGGTGGGCAGGGTCTTCTTGTGAAAGCCATTCCACCTTGCACCTTTGGATGTCCTGTTGCTTAATAGGAACCTTAATCTCTGTTTCTGGCTCCTCACGTCGGTAAAGTCGGGAGTGTTCACTGATCAGCACAGTCATGAGGTGCTGCACTTGTGTACTTCCTGTTTAGAACGGGAAACAAACAAACAATATTGATTGGAATGTAAACTTTTGTCACAAATTTGCAGTATATTATCAGATATGGACAAGCTCTCTAACCCTCCATCATGGTGACTGGATCCTCCACTCTGGGACGAAGGATATTAGGTCCAAACACAGTGGCCAGGTTCTGGACACTCATCTTATTCTCACTGGAGTGAGACTGGACCTCATCCAGAAACCTGAACAGAGAGATGACCAAAAGAAAAACTTGCTTTTTACATAATCATAAGTGCCAAGTTCTGCTAAAGTTGGTTAGATGAGTGAGAGGCATCATTGTGACTGGTGTGTGGGATTATTTGTATGGTGGAAGGAGGTACAGAAGATGTGCAATTGTGCACACTGATGTCACTTCCCCCGATGAAGAGGATGTGGGTGTAATGAAAGTCTCTGGTTTTGAAAGGCTGACAAATCCTCAGTTGTGAAGCATCAAAAATGAGGACACAATAATGAATCCCACCAGAATCACAATGGCACTGATATATTCAATAGACAAGATGCGGCTTACGTACTTGCAGATGTACTCAAGGAGGTTGTAGTTGACCTGAGGAAGTGATTTCACCTGTTTGCCGAGCTCTGTAATACCCTTGGGGGGGGGGGGGGGGGAGAGACGTTTATTGCCAGGAACAAAGTTCACAATGTACCAGTAAAGTCCTAAGCAGACAATTCATTACCATTTCTTTATCCTTGGTAAGAAGCTGAGCACAAGAGAGAAACTGTGTGTATTTGGAGAATGGGATTATAGGCTCTGGCAGCTCTCGTATATAGAGCTTTAACAGGGATGCCACTGTGTGGACGTCTGTGGAACTGTAAGAGAAAAGGAGTGCACAATATAGAATGCTATTCCATACAGATACAGTAATGGTTTAACATACTGTTGTAGATAAAATGCCCCCCTCCCTCCGCCTCACCTGTCAAACACTGGCTTCTCGCCACGGTCGAAGGCATCCTGCAGTTCTCTAACATGATTGGTCTGTCCGGGGGCCCTGAAAAGACCCTCCTCTTTGAGTCCATTTTCACGTATGAAGCACACACACTGCTCAACCAGCACGGGGACCAGCCTCTGAGGGCCACACTGGGATTCATACAACATTGTCTCCTCTAGGTGCTGCCCAAAGACACCTGCAGTCACAAAACCAAGAAAATGGAATAGCAGTCATGTGACTGATAGATAGATTAGATAGATCCTTAATTAATCCTTTGCAGGAAATGATGTTGTCACGGCAGCGTCAATAAAAAATTAATTACTTATGCAAATCCTGGAAGCCCCATTTTTAAAGCATGTAGAGACTTCTGTGTGCATGTTTGTCTGTACATAAGAACATTTTAAAGACTCAGACCTCCACCAAGTGGAGCCCATATAGCTCTACGTATGGCTCTGACCCATTCTTCCATGTCACTCTGGGAGCTGGCCATCAGCAGGAATGATTCATGGCTTATAGCGGTTCGATCCTTTTCTCCACCTCCTGCTGAAGAGAAAGCAATAATTCAGCATTTTCTTGGTCACTGTGGAAGAATGACTCGCACATCTCAACCCGACTGTGCTTTAAACATGCGGAATCAAACACATAACAGATAGCACTCCTGCAAATTAGACTGCAACTAAATGGGAAATGACTTTGCAGGATTACTCTGTTTACCGATGCCACGTGCAAACAGGTAAACTCCACCAACTACAAATATCAATATCAGTATTCTCAATAACCTCATTAGCTCAAGCACCCCTGTAAAGTACAAAGACACAATCACGCAGCTCTGCCTTTTCTTCCTCTAGGTGCGCACAGCTTGATGCCACCCGGTGTGACATTTCAGTTTGACATTTAGTTCATTTCATCACAGCTTTGATTACACTATGTGAAATTCTCCCCTTTGCCTTTGAAGTGGTGGAAGGATAAATAAATAAATAGATAAAAGCATAAAACTTCATTCTTATATTTTGCATTCATGAAAACCGGATTTTAACAAAGAAACAAAAAAGATGAGTTTTTCAAAAGTGGATTTAGCGAGGGCTGCGTATGGCTCACTGTGTAGGATACACATCAGCACCTGGATTCATTACCAAGTCCTGCACTGTGGTGCATAGTGTGTTGTGTGTGAGACAAACGACCCAGAAAGAGTACGCTTCCCGTGGGACACCAGCAACTGCACCATTCGTTTCACTCTTTTCTCTCTCTGTCCTGGACCTTTCCTCGTGCGACTTTACACTCTGTTTTCCAACAAGACAATCTTTGCCTACAAGGTCAAACTAGACTGAGGGCAGTGCATTTACATATAACAACCCATTTACTACAAATTTTACATATTTAATGGCAACCATTTTCCTAAGCACTTATGTGTGTTTATGTTAATATACTTATCCACTGAGCAGCAGGGAGATACAATCATGGTAAAAAGAAACCACACCCCCTTTAAATTCAAAGTTTTGATGTGTCAGAATACAATTAAAATGATCTACAGGTCTTAAAATCAGGTAAAAACAACCTCAAAACATGACATATTGCACTAAGTTATTATTTATTTAACCAAACTAAGTCGTAATGCAAAAGCAGTGCTTGCAAAAACTGAGCACATCCTTAAAGCTTTATAGGAATCAAGAGGGTAAGTAACAGCCAGATGCCGCTAATCACATGCATTAAATTAATTGATCATCAGCAAATGTGACCACCTCTATAAAGCTGATGTTTTGGTAGTTTGTTGGTCTGGAGCATTCAGGTGTGCGTTAAAATATTGCCAAGAAGAAAACACAGAGATGTAACTGTTGCTGCCCATCAGTCTGGGAAAGGTTGAAAGTTCATTTCCAAACTATGTGAAATATAGAAAGATTATTTAAGGCGGTTCCCCAGGAGTAAAAGTCCCAGCAAATTCACCACAAGGCCAGATTGTGCAATGCTCAGGAACTGCAAAAACCGCAAGAGTTACATCTCAGACTCTACAGGCCTCAGTTAGCATGTTAAATGTTAAAGTTCATGACAGTACAATTAGAAAATGATTCAACGACGATGACTTATTTGGAATGGTTGCTAAGCCGTTAAGTCGACCATTGTCAAATGTGAGGCCAACTGTCTGACAGCTTAAGCTTGGCTGAAGTTGGGTCATTCAACAGGACAATAATCCCAAGCACAGCAGCAAATCTACAACAGAATGGCTAAAAATGAAAAGGTGTTGCAGTGGCTCAGTCTAAGTCCAGACCTCAACCACGACAGCTGTGGAGGGATCTTAGGAGAGTTGTGCATAAATGAATGCCTGCAAATCTCAATGAATTGAAGCAAAGTTGCAAAAAAGAGTGCGACAAAAATTCCTCCACAATGATATGAGAGACCTACAAAAGTCATACAAAAAGCAATTACTTGAAGTCGCTGCCAAAAGTCACTTCAGACTCCTGAATCATGTATTCAGTTTTTCACGTCTATTACTTCTGCATTGTGGCTTAATTTTAGTTAAATATATAACAAAACTGTGTAATATCTAATGTGCTGTTCATTTCAGGACGTATATAAATAATTTTAGAACCTGTTCCAGGTACCAGATATTTTTTTTAAATATTTTTTATTATGTCCTGATACACAAAGCCTTAGAACTGGCAGAGATATACTTTCTTTTTACCATCACTAAGTCTAATATCTAATCAGAAATTCATTCTTTATTTTGACAACATGGTAAGTAGTTTAATATCTTTAAACATATTATTTTATAAACTGATGCAAGAGGTACAATAAAAATGATCCAAAGTACAAAGTAAAAACATGGAGTACAGTGGCTCAAATATCTGCTCAGTGAATGCACTTAGTAATATATCACTATCAAAAGTAAAAGTGCTCACTATATATGAAAATGGCTGCAGTCTGGGCTACATTATATTCTAATTACATTAATTATTAATGCATGCATTACTGGAGGATTTAGCTGTTACATTTAGTTGGAGTGGAGCATATTTAAAGGACTTTATTTACTGTTGGATAGTTTGATCTGTTAGAATCTATTGCACTTTATCTCATTATAAGTACTGTTTCTATATATCTTGAAAAATGACATCGGGAAGGCATCTTAATATCCTAAAATCATTCTTTACTGTGACAACCTCAAACTACCAGATGACAGACCTGCCAAGTACCTTTAAAACCTTTAGTGCCAATGAGAGTCAGTACAGGAAATGTGGTATGAGAGAGACTTGGATCAGAACAGGTTAGGACGGGACTTGTTGCACACAGTTTTGATCACAATTTTAAGCAACATGGAGAAAAGTCTGCTAGTTCTGCCACTCTTTGCTTTTCAACCTTGTGTGCTTTTTTTTTTTGGCAAAAACTTTTACAGCTACGTGAAACATAAATTTTGACATAAAAATCTAAAGCGAGCCGAGTGTGTGCTTTTCTATTTGGCACTCGGTGCTAAACAGATTGCTCAGCATCACTTGAACAAGGCTTATTTACTTACTTGTTTCTTTATATAACAGAACTGTCACCGTGCCAACTCACCTGGAACAATTTCAAAAAGGTGGCGACCAGGCTCGTCCTGATTGGCAGGCACCTCATTGACCTGACTACCCTGAAGAGGAATACAACCCTGCCGGAGAAAGGCAGGAAGGTGTGAGATAGACAGGGGTTCTGGACAAGGGCGTGTAGTGAATGTTAAATATTATAGAGCTCTGAGTACACGGACTCTGGGCAATTGCCCAACAGAGGGAGGCAATGATGATGGAGGGAAGGATGACTCAGGGAAACATCTATTCATCTACTTATCCCACGGGTACTTCCTGATGTACTAGCATTTTTGATCTCTCCAGCACACAGAGGGTCAAAGGTCAAAAACTAAGTGCTTCAAGCACAACCACAGGGTAGGTAGTTACCACATAATTAGTGTATGTGTCAGGGCAGTAACAGCACACTATGGCTTTAATGGAGATTGTGGGGAGGTCTTAATGGAGGGTGGTTTTCTGTATGAAAGATAACGATATTCACCCAGCTGTAGTTTGACACCAAGTATTTTATTTAGTGTGTAGCTTAAAAAAACACGGTCACTTTTATTTTACTTGGCTATTTAAGAGAATGGAAAACATATTTGACTTTATTTTTGCTGGAGACCAGCTCTGGGTTGAAATACTAATCAGATCAGTTCAAAAAAGTTGGTTCAGAAGTTTCAGGTGGAATGGATACATATAACAGAGCAGCCTTGCAACAGGTGACATGCTTTGTGTGCGCTATTTTGTGTACCTGTGCTTTGCTTTCATCCTGATCCTTGTAAAAATACAGAGCTTCCGTCCTCAGGACAAACCAACGCAGCTGCCAGTTTTTCATGATACTCCGTTGTCTCTTGAGCCAGCCCGCCTTCAGTGCTTTCTCATGATCCAGGGGAGAACAGGGCCTGGAAACCCGAGACAACTCTCCAAGAACCATGCTTTTGGACCGTGCTGCAAGGATACACACATTGAGATCAAAAAGAGATTCCATAAAGGCAATAAAGTAATTTTGCAAATCTTTCTTTGTTGTCTCCCTCAGGTACAGCTAAGCCCACAGGATGGGCCGTGCATCATGATTTCATCTAAATTCAGTCTGCAAAGGGAAAGCCTCCATTTTGCGGCAAAGACACCTTGTTTTCAGACACCCATCTATTTCAGTATATTTTATTATGTGTTTCAGATATTAACAAGGGCATATATTATTTCCAGTCTCATTGCTGCACAGAGTTTTGCTTTGTATCAGGCTGTGCTTTGACTGCTGCAGCCTGCCTAAAAATATGGATTATATATTAGCATCTGTATGCCAAAGGAATGGAGCAAAAACAGTGACAGTAGAGTGATCCCTAGGGAGTCAAGCAGCAAGAGAATGGCGAGAGATAAACAGAAGGCAGAGGAGAGAAGAGAGAAATCAATGGCGTCTTTTTTTCCCTGTTAATTGCATTTTGCTTTCTGCTGAGGACAGCAGGGAAGGTATCTTTAAGAGTCTGGACTGAGATCTCTCTTTCCTTTCTCCCTCCCGTTTCTTCTCTTCATCCCTCTCTCTCCCTCTCTCTCGGTTATCAGCTCTCTGTCTGGATTCCTCATTTTTATTTCGCCCCTTGTTGAACATCCTTCCTTTGCAGAGTCATGATTGCTGGGAAGGAAGAAGAGGGACCACATGAAGCAGTCATTTCCAAAACAACCTGCCGACAGCTGAAGCAGGCTGATCAAGGTTTATGAATACAGTAGACTTAACCATATCTCATAGATCTTTATAAAGGCAACATAAAACCTCAAGAAGGAACTGATTTTTTTTAATATTCTGTCAACTGTTACTTGCAAGCATCATATCGCTAACTTTTATTAGTGCATTGGTTACTATAATTACTTTAACTATGACTGGTTGTAGTGGTAGCAGCATAAAATGGAAATACTCATAATCAGGGCAGTATTATTCACAGCTAAACCACAGCCAATTATTCAGTTAATATTAAAATAATTTAATAATAAATTATAACATTTATTGCATGTCATTAACATATGAATGAGATGAGACAGCAATAATACATTTATTAGTGATTATAATGAACACAGTTCAGTATGAGAATGTCTGTATGTATCGTCTCCCTTGTAATTTTGCATCTACAGTATCTCTAAAGGACCATATATTAAAGCCCTTATGCTATCCATTTAAATATTTTAGCAATTATTCGGCAATCCAGATAATGGAGAGGCTTCATCTACATCACACTCAGTTTTACAAATAACATCTTCGGGCATAACTGCAACATAACTGAGTGGGTTCCAGATCCAGCTCTGTGATGCTGTTTGAATTTGCCCTGAAAGATGTTGCATAAAAGGGTCAGTGGAGAGCAGAGCTGGGAATCTAATCAAAGGAGGATACCATTACAGCAAATGAGAGATGGCAAGCGCACAAGGCATGGCAAGCAAAGTGAAGTGGCTACTGCACTCTCTGTGTTCGTGAAGGAGAAAGAGGAGGCACTTCTCCTCCCCATCATTTTTTACGATCTGATTTTTACAGCTTGTCTAGAACCTCAGCTGCCAGGGGAGAGAGAGGCAACATCCTCGCCTAAAGACACACAAATACGAGTCTTCTTGAAGAAGATACTAGACAATATCTTTTGAAACAGTGATTACAATAATAATCAGTTTTCCTGGCGATAAGGTGGTAGCTGTCACAGCTCCCCATGGCACCTGCAACAGTGTGCCAAACAGTGTGCTGTGTGCTATGAAGAGGACAGGAAGTATTTATACACTGCATCCTGATAACCTCGGTGGTGGGAGCTGTTTTTTCTTCACACAGTCATGTGAGAGGCATGTATATTTGGTTTCCCAACTTCTGTGGTCACAAATGGATTTTACCCTGCATTAGAGGAACTATGTTTGACAGTCAGCTGTTGTGATTTGCAGGGGCAGAGAGTCACACGTTGCTGCCTACTGGATCTCTATCACCTGCCAAAAGCCACAGCCAAATAGCTGGAGAAACCTAGTCATGTGTTTGGATGCACACATGTCAGAATATGGCCAATTTTTACATGGAGAATTATCTTTCCAGCAGCCATGTTTACTACAACCTGCAGCATCTCCATCAGAATCAAATCTTCTAGGAATAAGGGTAGTATAATCACCTGAGGAAGACATGTCGGATTACATCACCCTATAGTAAAGCCTGTTAACGCTCAGTGAGCTCTGGACACAACATTTGAAGCCTCTACACTTCAGATCATTCAAGAAAATGAATCAAATTGCTAGTAACAATGGTCACTGGGATGCAGAATGACACTGCTCTGCATGTCATTATCAATGAAATCACTAATGACAATACTGATGATACTCTACGAAAAAGACAGTAGGACAGATGGAGCTCTGCAGAGGCAGCAAGTAAAAAAAAAAAAGAAAAAAGAAAAAAAAGAAAGCAGCAAGACAGGAAGAAAAGACAGAAAAATGAAGCCTAGATGAAGGATGGAGGAAAGGGAGGAGGGACTGTGCTTACCCCGGCGTGCCTGTTTTATCTTGGGGCTCAGCATGGTTACCGTTGCTATACTGCTCCTTCTTACAGAGACATGACCGCATCCCTCTGTTCACACACTATTCCTCACACACACACGCTCTACCGGCTCCTATTGCTGTTGCCTCGCCCTCTTACTCCTCATCCTCTTCGAGCATCTCTCTCCCTGGCTCACAGTCTTGCACTCTGTCTGATTTCACACTCACACTCACACACACACACACATACACACACACACACACACTCTTAACCTCACACTCTCCTCTGCCTCCCCTCTTCCGTTTAAGTCTGACTCCCCCTCTCTGTCCCACTGGCCCAGTACGCTGTTGTTCTCACATACCTAGAGCCCTGCCTACATTCTCTCCCTCTCTCCCTCTCTCTCTTTCTCTTCGGTTTGTCTCTCTATCAGTCACACTGCTTCCTGCTGCACAATCTCAGTATCAATTTCTCACCATCTATAAATATGTCTGGCTTGGTGTCCTCTGTCTTGTAACCCTTTTCCATATTTTGGCTTTCTTATTGCTCCACAGCCTTCACAATCCCCACAGCCGGTCATGGAGATTTGATTATGGGCTCATGTGAACCTGAAGTACAACCTCAGATCAATACATTTGATTTAACTGACATAAGCCTCACCACTAAATGTTTGATGCAGTGAAAGTAGGCATGACACGGCAATGTCTAAGTATAGCTGTAAATCTGGGAAAGTTACAAATTTTGCTGATATTTTCTTTAACCTAAAAACCACCGACTCCTCTAAGATCCTGAGTCAGCCAAGCACCTGGCTGAGGATCTGAAAATGAAGCCAACTGATGCAAGAAAATCAGAGAAAAGCTGTAAAAAGGTTTCAATTTCCTCTGTCATGAAATGTCGTTAAAAATGTCACTTAAGGGGAAGTCAAGACAGGAGCCAGAAACCCCAAATAACCTTTAGAGAAAACTGTCTGCTGGGAAAAAGGCATCGTAAAACTCCTATATACCTAAAAATAACTCACAGAAAGGTGTAACTGAAATAGGAGAGGTGGTGCATCATTCCCGGCATTTCTGCATAAACACTCTTTATGTGGAAGTGTTTTTAGACATCATTACACCACAAGTTGGTGTATGAAGTTTGTGAGGGAACATCTGGGTCTGAGCTATTAACAGATAAAGTCAAACTAAGTCACAATCATCAGGACTTTGGAAAAGAGAAGTATAAAGTATTAGAGCAGTGGGTCCATCTAAATGGGAAAACACTGAAATTCACTTAAAAAGCTTCGCCCCTGGCAAGAGTTTAAACCAAGGCCAATCTTGTTGGGAGGCAACATTGCTAACCACTGAGCCACCCTAACATTAACGTTTAAAAAATGTGCCCTTTTAAATCTTTTTTTTTTTTTAAATCAAAACTTGACAAAGTACGTAAACTTTGGCTGTATAACCCACAGCAGACATTTGGCAGAACTGATAAATTTGGGTGGACATATGTATAAATCAAACAAAACTACACTGTAAACACTCATATTAAGCATTTACTCACCCAGGGTAAGATTTACAGCCAGACAGTAAATGCCAAACTACTCAGTCACTCAGTAATTTGTGTGGTAAAAGCCAAAACTCTCAAGGGTGCGATGTTCTTGTTCCTGCTCAGCCTGCTATAAGATTGTAGTCTGTGATATGGCAGCTAAGTGCTAAAATCAAGAGGGTGGAAGAGACCAAAAAGAGCTGACTGAAATTTCTATAACAGTCTGTTATTTAGAAATAAATAGTATTTGTGATATTTGTTAAAATAGTATTTGTAATAACATAACTTGGGTCTGGAAACAGCTTAGACTGTCACAGGCTCACAGATGGATAGAGAAATACTGCTGACACAGAAGAAAAAAAACAACAGTGCAGCTCAACTTCACCTGAGAGCTCAGGCAGTCAGTTTTATCAAATTTGATAAAATTAATAATAAGTTTGCTTTACAATTCACTACAAAACAAGCTAAAAACTGAGCTTTACCTGCCAGGTCCTTTGTGCGGTCAAACATCTGTGGAGTCCTGTTAGGATTCATGACACTGAACCCGTGTGCACTGTAGGTATCCTTCTCCACTGGGGCCATTTCTAGAGCCATAGCACACGCAAGCAGGCACATTCATGGTCTAAACAATGACAATATTGAAATCTCAGTCCTCTACTTAATAGCCAATCAAATGACATTCACATGCCCACAGAAAGGGGACTGCCATAGCTGCCATCAATAACACCTCTGAGTTGTGTCTCAGGAATGCTGATGTGAACAGACTCTGATAGAGGGAAGGAAATAAAGACTGTCATGCGAGCATTACTTGCCGTGTCATCTTGGATGGGTAGACTGGATGACTCTTTCTCTCTGGAGCCAGCCTCTCTGTGCAGCAAGCGCAAGAATCACATTGTCTGAAGCAGCTGCAGTGATAGGTCCTGCTTTACAAGGAAATAAAACACAGCTGTGGTGCTCTCCCACCGTCTTCGTCCTCATTTTGAGTCTGTCTCTCACTCAGGAAGTGAGTTGGCCCGATGGAGAAGTGAAAACTGCTGACTTCTGTATAAAAATAATGTTAGTTTTTCCTTTAAATAACATCAATGTACGTTTATCCCGCTCGCAACAGGGCAAAATAAATTGGTGTAAATGCTTTTCCAATATGCAAACTGAAGAATTCAGAAAATCTCTTAAAAGTTTTTTTTTTTTTTTGCCATAAAGCTACACAGTGACATAAAACAGAAAAAATATGTGAAACAGATTCTTTACAGCATGAAAACATCATGTTACAAATTACACGTGTCAGTGTGCATAAAATATATCAAGTGGCAACCAGCTGATCAGACATGAGAGACATGACAAAAGAGAAATACAGCAGTTTCAAAAGCCTTTATGTGCTCAACTTGATCACTCCACATGTACAACAGGCACTACAGAAGACACTAAATTATATCACGACATAACCGCTCACACAGTCCAGACACACCAGCCTCTGGGGGTGTGTGGAATATCATCTATAATCTAGAAATACGGTCCTGAGGGACACATAGGAAATGAGTGTGTATAATTGAAGGCATGAAAAGAGCAATGTCCCATTAATGAGAGCAGAGGAAATGTCATGGCGCAAAGGACTTGGAGCAGGTTACAGACGTAATGACATTATGTCAGGAACAAAGTCTTTTGGGCCGTCTGCTGTTAACTATTATCTCCAGCTAATCACCGGACCTGCTAATTTTATGAAAATACAGAGTAAACTTTGATCGGATGTGTTTTTTGCAGTTCACCGTGGCAAACGTTTATTTAGAGCAACAAAAAGAATGACATTTAAAAATTATGGAGCACAAAAACAAGTATAAATGTAGACATTCGTGTAGACGCTCGCTGCTACAACACTGTATCAGAAATATTGAGTACTTTACACAGACTCTGTATAACAATGAAAACACTGTTTCTTGTACTAGTATTCAGTGAGGTCTCTAAAAACTAGGCGAACGTCTGCATTCTTTGTGGTACATACCCTCGAAGTCACTTTGTGAACTATCCTGCTGGCAAATCTACTCTATAGCATATTTAATATCAAAATATATTAGATATAAAAAACATTTAGATTCAAGTACAAGATATGGCATCAGAGTTACTGAATCTAAAAAGGACATTATCACCAACAACTTTACAAGGAGGACTCTTTAAACTAAGAATGTATATTTGTACTTGAGTAATAATGGAACTGTTTTCAATTAAGCTACACAAAGGTCAAAGTGACAGTTTTAAATGTCTATGGCAGTTTTGTCCTCTCTGGTTTGTCTACTGCCCACCCGTCTGCGACCCTCCAGCAGAAACGACAGTGCTATCACCCAACGCTGTGCTAGTGACCTCTGCCGTGCGGAGCTCTCACACTGTCTGAAGTAGGTGGTCGTTCCAGTGGCGACAGCCTCAAACTGCTCAGTCAGAAGCCACACCTCCCAGAGGAGCGTCAGCGCATTCATAATCATCATGACAGCAACCCAGAACTCCTCTCCTAACAAGGTGAGCCACAATGACAAGCTGTGGCTGCCTCCAGGCATCTTGCTGTGCAGGTAACTTATTCCTGTGGCGACAAAAAGAAGGTGGGCCGCCGCCATGGAGAGGATGAAGAACAGGAACAGGCGGTGGTTACCCCGGCCAATGCACCGGTTGAGGAAAAGGCAGTGATGGTCATAGTCTTTAATGCACACTTCACAAAGCTTGCAGTGTTTAGTGTAGTCAGGTTGAAACAGCTGTGATGAGGACAAAGAGAAGGTCAGTGAAATACTAGCAAGAAAAATAAATGGACACAGAACTTTAAACCTGCATTCTTTCTAATGCTCAACGGGGGTCGACTCCTCTGATTTCTGGGTCACTGACTAGAAAGTCTTCTTCAGTACACCATGGCACATAGAGTAAAACAGAGATGGCATGGAGATGTTTGCTCAGTAATAAGAAAATAATGACATCCCATGGGCTGCTTATACCTTCAACACATCCTTTTTCCTTCTTATCCCTGTGATCCCCGTGTTCATGGTGCAGATGTGAATAAAGGTGTGGTCGGAACTAGTGTTGTAGTACTCGAGACCGGTGGAATCGGTCTTGTCTCAGTCTCGGACATTGAGGACCAGTCAAGACCACAACTGTGGAAATATCACTAAATTGCCAGAATATTGTCCAATTTATTTGGTAACATTCTTGCTTTTATTGGATGCGAAACGTACTGATTCAAATCCCAGCAATAACGTGACTCATTGCTAAATATGTGTTTTTGTTACCGCTGTCACCCCCACCCCTTTCACTCGCACGTGACACTCGAAGAAAGTGAGAAGTGGTTGTCTGGGAGCGGGAGAAGATGTCTGCCAAGTCATCAGTTATAAAATTCGGCTACATAAATCATAAAGAATATATTTGTAAAACAACACTGAGAAAAAAAGCTGTTTATGAAAGGCAGAAAAAGTAAAGACTATTGTGATAAACTATGAATTGTTTTACATTCTGTGATAAACGATGGAAGTCACGCAGGAGTATTAAATAAAGATGTTACATTTATTTCAGCTCTGAGTTTAATATCTAAGTGTTTTATGGGAATGTGATTTTGATCATGTTTCACATTTTATTGTGTCGTGTAGTGTGGGGCACTGGTCTTGGTCTCGTACCTAGCTAACACGATGCGTTGCTGAATTATGTTTTTTTGTTGTTGTAAAATGTCTTGCAAAACAAATTGAAGTATACTAATTTTGTGCTATTCAAAGACTGCATGAAAATACTAGTAGGTTTCGTACGGTTTAGTCCTTCTAAACTGGTTAATTTGCAGTTTAATTTTGCAGGCTAAATCTATGGTGAATACTTGAGTAGCAGCACAGGTCAGCTGAACACAGCCTGTACACAAAGAAAACATGATCTTAGGGTTCCCCCCCACCTGTCAAATCCCACTTTAATCCCTGCATATATTAACCGTTTTGACATCTGTGGCATTAACACAGGTGTGTTAAGAACTTTTGTCATTTGAAGGTAGTTGCAATTAGAAGAAAGGTTGTGTATACATTTCTAGATCTAAACAGATCTAGACTGATAACTAGACAGACATCACAGACTACAAACATAAGTAACGTATGGCATGGTAGGCTCTTTGAACCAATACCCATGTGGACGTCTCACCTCACAGTATGGGCAGAACCTCTGAGGGCTCTGGTTGTTCTCCACCAGATCAGCCATACAGGAGAACCGAGGATCTGATTCTGCTCTGTCTAGTGCCCCGGGATCTTGAGTCAGAACCTTACAGAATAACCCAAGGAGTATGGAGAAGTGGACCATTGACACCTGGGTTAAAGCACTGGTTGGCCACACACGTTCACAAAGTTAAGGATAAAACCTAAATCATTTTAATATTCAAAATCTTAGATTACATGTGCTTTACTATGTATATTTAAGAAACCAAAAACACCTGGGATACCAGTGTTGAGTTCACAACTTTTGAATTAAAGCTTGTTGAATATCTTGGCAAATGCCACTGCAATACAAGTAATGTATATGACATATGAGAGGGTCAGGCAGTCACTAAAAATCGGACCTAGAATTACAGGTGGAATACCAAACAATCAAGTTGTAGTTTGTCTGTCGAGATTCATATAAAATTATAAAAATTTCATATAGAAATGTGAAGAAATGTAGCAGGCAGGAACCAAAGATTAGTGTCACCAATTCAAAATGTAAAATATGGTTACAATCTCATCTTCTTCTGCTCCTGAGTTTTTTAATAATGACCCCAAAACTGTGTGTTTGTTTTCAGATGAGCGTCATGCCACAGTGAATTTGAGCTTTGACCTCTTATTCTTCTGCTCCACATCAGATCACCTGCCTCAATCTCACCCTGTCCCTGTCCTCCTCTCCACAAGCTCTCTGCATGCCCTCCTCCACTGCATCCATGAACCTCCGCCATGGGCTTTCTCTTTTCCTCCTGGCTGGCAGCTCCATATTCACATGTCCTCCTCCATATATATTTAAACCTTGCCTCTCTAACTTTGTCTCCAAACTGCTCAGCCTGAGATGTCCCTCTAATATACTAATTTTTAATCTCCCTCTTGGTCACTCCCAATGAAGTGTTAGCATCTTCTGCCACCAGTTTTTTCTTTTTTATTTGTCTCCAAACCATAAATCATAGCAGGTCTCACTACCATCTTGTAGATCTTCCCTATGACTCTTGCTGCTATCCTTCTGTCACAAATCACTCTCACACTTGAACAAGAAGGGGCTCAGAGCCGATCCCTGACTTAATCCCACCCCCACCTTAAACCCATCTGTTGCTCCTACCTCACACCTCACCACTGTCTTGCTGCCCTACAAGTCCTGGACCACTCTCACATACATCTACCACTCCTGACTTCCTCATACACTAACCCCCTATCATACTGTATGCTTTCTCTAGATCCACAAAGACACAGAGCAACTCCTTCTGACCTCCTCTATTCTTCTCACTCTTAAAGCAAACATTGCATCTGTAGTGCTCGTTCTCAGCATGAAGCCATACTGCTGCTCACCGATCGCCACCTCTCTTTTTAACCTAGCTTCAAAAACTCTTTCCCAAATCTTCATGGAGTGGCTCATCAACTTTATCCCTCTGTAGCTACCATAGCTCTGCATAGCACCCTTGTTCTTGAAAATATGTACCAGTACACTTCCTCTCCGTTCCTCAGGCATCCTCACACTCTCCAAAATTGTGTTGAACGGTCTGGTTAAAAGGTACCTTCTCTCCTAAACATCTCCATACTTGACTATTTGAATGTAACGCATTATCACTTCATCATTTAGTGGCAGCCTATTTAGTGTATAAATCTAATGTGTTAATCTATGCATTCAACTGAACAACTGTGCTGAACTCCTCCAAGGCTTTAAGAGACACAATTCCTCTGCCCACAGCTCTTGCTAGTGTAGAGGTGTGAAAATCCAAATGATCAAGAAATATGTATGAGCAAAAGACTTAATATATGCCAGCTATTTTAAGGATATTAGGCATCATTTTCCCATAAAAGCAGAGCAGGGAATGGAACAAACCAGCAATGAGGGTTCCCAAGTAGATTGGGTTAGGCAACCTAGAAGGAAGACATATGCTATATCAACAGATAGATATAACAAACAGTAAAGGATGATTATGTTTTCATGCACTGCAATTTTTGTCAAACCTTTGGTACGTGGTCATGCGGTGGTATTGTGTGAAAATGCTTCTGGCCAGCCATGGAAAGAGCAAACCACAGATTACCCCCCCATAGCCACCCAACATGGCTGCAATCAGCAGGATGGCAGCTCCACTCAGTGATGGAAAAAACAGCGTCCAGTAGTATAAAACTGTTAAGAAATAACACATAACACCAGTTTACCCGTGTATACAAGTACATATAAACAGCCACAAAGCACCTTACAGCTCTGTTACTAAGACTAGTTCATAATCATTATCCTTATGTTATTGTAAAATGAATGGAGCAAACTAGACAGCAATATGTACCATGAGACTCTCTGGGCTTGTGGTGGATTGGTTCATTAATGTACCGACTCAGTAGTTTGGTGAGTTGCTGATGTCTAGAGAAAAAATACAGTAGAGTAATAATCAGCATCATGATCCCAAGAGAAAAATCCAATCAGGAAAAGGTGTGTGGTGCCAAAGGATGCTACAATCTAATGCAGTGCCCTACTAGTTTGTGTTTTTCCACATATTTCTAGAGACAGCAGATTCACCTGAATGTTTTGCCCTGTTTGCTGAGATCCAGCGGTGTGAGGCCGCTATGATTCTTCTGATGGAGCATCCTGCACCCTGTTCTCTGCAGCAGTATCCAGCACACTTCCACTCCACCCCTCTCTGCTGCAACGTGAAGTGCTGTCGCACCCTGCTGGTCAACTGCATCCACAGCACACCTCTGAAACATTTTTTGCAAATCCAAAAATGCACATTATTTAAACCTTTTTTGCTTATTTAAAACCTGGAAATCACTGCTCAGCTTTCTGAAAACAGTCAGTGACCACAGTCTATAGCTGCATCCACACAATGCAAGGTAAAACCATGCATGCATAACACTGAATAAAGAGGCAGACGCCGAAGACTGTATCATACCTGGTCCTTGAGCAAATACAGAACCACTTCTGTGTTTCCAGTGGATGCAGCCAGGTGAAGGGGTGTCACCTGGTACATGTCTGTGTCTGTGAACCTAAACATTCCTGTCTCCCACAAATAGTGCACTGCAATGCTGGGAAAAACAACTAACAGTTAGTGCATGCATAATACAGTACTGTGCAGAAGTCAGCCCTCATTTCTTCAGATTTTGCTACCAAGGAGCCAGACTTTCATGTCATTTTTAAAGTGGTCTTGAGCTGAGTTCTCCAGTTCTCCAGGCTTTCTGAAGGGTTTTCTTTGGACATTGGCTACTACTTTTTACTCTTTTCCAGTCCAGTCCTAGTACCTGAACATTTTCAGAGGAATGTTTGTTTGTTAAGCCACTTAACACTGACCTATTAAACATTAAAGTGTCAAAAAGGCGCCTAATTCAAGGGATGAACCAGTGTTGTGTCTACACATGACAGACAGCTTAGCAAAGAACCAACTTTAAGCTGTACCTTCAGGCACTTTGTTGCTAGCAACCTGTCACAAAAACACATCATTTTTTCCCATTTCTTTAGTTAAATCTACAAAAAAATGCCAATGATAGCACAATTTAATAGGCATTTTTTTACACCAAAAAGGTGATTCCCAAAGAACTATTAGCTTCTTAAGAAATAGGGGAAAAACTGCAGCAAATACTTGACACAGAACCTGAGAGATCAGTCTGGCCCTTCAGCTGATCACTGAAGGGTGGCTGCAAAAAAGGCATTCTTAAAGAAGGGAAATGGTGAGAAAAGGCTTAGCTGTGCCAACTTACACAAGAACTGGACTGAAAATCAGTGGCAACGGGTCTTATGAAGTGATGAATGCAAATTTGAAAGTTTTGGTTCAAGTCGTCCCCAACATGTAAGGAGGAGGTCAGGAGAGAGGTACAACAGTGAGTGTCTACAGCCATCTGTAAAACATGGTGGAGCCTCTGTCATGCATTTCAGCCAGTAATGTTGGGGGATGTTGTTAAAATGTATGGAATTTTAAACACAGAAAAGTACTGTCAGATTTTGCGCCACCATGCAGCACCATCTGGAAAGTGTTTGATTGCCAACAGATTAATTTTTCAGCATTACAATGATCTCAAACGCACTGCCAATGCAGTAAAAGCGTACCTAGATAGAAAAATGCACAGTGGATTGGCCTCCCCAGAGCCCGGACCTCAACACAAAGCAATGTGGGGTCATTTTGACAAAGAACAGAACAAAAGGCAGACAACATCCAAAGAAGAGCTTTGAACTATCTATCATGAAGACTGGAGAACTACTCCTGAAGGCTACTTAAAGAAATGACTGGAAAGCTGCCTAAAACTGCTCAGGTTGTGTTGAAGAATGAAGGTGGTCCTACCAAATGTTGACTCTGAAGCTCATTAGGACTGTTCACACTCTGTAGGGTTGGTTTAAGACTTTTGCACAGCACTGTATATATAACTGTGCAGTAGCACACAGCAAAACCAACTAAGTTTATGGTACGATGTTTCATCCACTTACATGCTTCCCCCAGTGACTGCATGATGCAATGATGTTTTCCCCTGTAGGTCTATGACACGTAAATCAGCCCCACACTGCATCATTTGATGTATGATGTAGATATTCCCTTGCCTGATGGTAATACAAACTATTATTAGACACACTGAGTAAAGAACAAAATGCACAGTGCTCAAATCACACTCTCACCTTGATAATCCAGGCTTGAACTAAATATGCAGCTGCTACTCACCTACAGGCAAAATGAAAGGCTGTCTGTCCTGCATCACATGTCAGGTTAGGATCAGCTCCTGCACTGAGGAAAAGGTCGACCAAGGCGCGGTTACCATGTAGGGCAGCATAGTGGAGCGGGGTGAAGCCACCCCAGCCTGGATGAAGACAAACACATTTACATCAAAGTCAGGCTTGAAGAGGTTGACCTTCAGCCCTGGCTCTGTGACTAACAATATGAGACTGACACAAATTCACGGACTGTCAGCCTGTTGATGCTGAAAGCCCTCTCAAGTTTGGGGTTAGGAGTCCTTCAGCACAATGTGACTTTGTGCTGTGTTGTCACAGGATCTGTCCATCTCTCCATCACAGAATCTGTGCCAGACCATCTCACAGAGGAGCTGCAGAAGTGTTAGGTTTCCCCTTGGTATTGTGACAAAATCAAACCAGGAGACACCAGAGAGTGATCAAGTATATAATAACATCCTGTAAAATTATAGCTATCTAATGCTGGCACATTTGCACATTATGCGAGAGATTAAAAGCAAGGTATTACACACAACATAACATAGATATTTCCTCCTTCGGAACAATGTTGTCAGCAGTTTTTTTCGCAATAAAACCAGGAAATCAAGAAATCCCGACACGATGAGGTTAAACACTGACATTTACAAAAAGGCAGATCTTAACTTTGCACTGTATTTGTTTCTAGCTTACCTTTTTGCTTGAGCATGGATCGGTTATTCTGAACGAAGTGTATACACTGTTCAATATTTCCTCTCTGTATACAGTCAAATATGTCTCCATCGCTGACGGAAGACACGGGCATCGGATGCATTATGATGGGTGCACAGAGGCCGCCTTCTACTATTTCCACCGACAGAAACTGCAAAGGAAGCAAAATCAGCTCCTGGGATGGAGCGCTACAACATCATAATGTAAAGTGAGAAGGGATCTCATGTGTCGCTACAAAGTAACGGAGATCTTTCATTGTGTCAAAGTGATAGAGGCAATCCACGCCCTGGACACCTCATTGGCTGCAGCGGGTCACATGGCCTCTTTCAACGGAGCACGTGTTCGCCATAAATACGGTGACGCCTCCAAAAGTAAGCAGTATGAATGTAGTTATCAAAGAATGTGAAAGAAAATTATGTGGGGAGCATATTAAAACCATTCGTGGAAAAGAAATATAAACGCCACATTTAAAGGAAGTGTTAGGCATTAACTGAAGGAAAAGAGGTCATGTTTGTGATTATTTGTCCCTTGCAGATTTGACAGCTGTTGATTTAGTGGTGAAAGCTCATGTTACAATAACAGTGAGAGTTTAACCTGTAGTAGCGGGTTGGGGGTACGTTTGGGACCGGGGCTGAAATAAGAGTCTAATTTTTTAACCTCGGAAATAGCTCGTCTGTGTATCCATTACACAGCCTGTCAGCTTACAAAGAAGTCTTGAAAGCGGCAAATGTGTCGGCTTGAGTTTGGCTGTAAAGACAGCAGAGCTTCCGTCAGAAGAAATGATTTGAAAATGGAGTAGCATATAATGCGCCGCAAAGAGAGGGTGCTTTTACTTGGGAGCGAATACGGCAGGTGTCATTTCAATTGTCACACTGTTATCTTTAGTATTTCATTTGCATTTTCTAATTCTGGAAGCCCCCCTCCGCCCCTTAGTGTAGGCGTGCTCACCATTCCCTGTTACGCCTGTAGAGTTCCTGTTCTTTTCAGTGAAAAACTCTGTTGCACTAACTTATCAAGGTTTGTATATCTGTCTGTAATTCTGAGCATTTTTTTTTCTTATTCTAGCTGCTATTAGCACATTTACGTATCGTTAATACTCACAAGATGGCGCCGTTTAGCCGTTTTATCTCTAGTGCTTCACCAGTGCCACATTACTTCAGTTTGGAGATTTTGCTGCTGAGTTGGTCTTTAATTACAAAATGTGTAGTTATGTTTTGTAATGCTGCTAAAGGCTTGTTGCTGGCTGTGAAATATTACTCCAATATATGATGTATCTACTAGTCCACTCATCTGTAAAAGACTTGTTGACCCTGACCCTAGTGTTTCAAAGGCTGGTTTTGAAAGGCTTTTCCATAATTTACTTAAACGCAAACAGTCCTGTCATTCTGTCAGCAAACAAACAAAAATCATTTTGTTTATAATTGTCAATTCCTTCAACTGCCAACTTGTGATTAAGACCCAGGCTTGCAGATTTTGTCTGTGACTGCGTGGGCTTTTGTCCCTGTGATTCAATATCATAACAACCTGACAAGGCTGGTCTATAAAAAGAAAAGGGACTCTTCTTTGAGCTGCAGTGGGAGGGCCCCATCCAACCAGCTTAACAACTGTTATTTCACTTCTGCTTCTCTAAGGAAGTGGGAAAGCACATGACTCAAACCAGCTGATTTGAGTTGCTCAAAGTTCAGTCTACTTGGTGCAGATTAGTAAGGAGCGGGTAGTTTTACAAAAGGGTCTGCACAGTGTGCACCATACGTGTCTTAGCAGGTCTCCTCTTGTCCTTTTCTCCTGACATGGCAACAGAGACAGACTACTCAGCTAGTTGGAATAACACCGCACAGATGACAACATCCCCTTAGAGCCAGGAAGACCTCAGATGGCTCTTACACAAGCTCAGGTAAAGAATTGTCTGTTGCATTTGATATTTTCTCTTCTTCTGAAAAGCCAATTAAAGAGGCAGTTTACTGCGAGCATGTATGCATTTTTCACTCAGGTGTATTTGACTGTGTGTGAGTGAAAAACTCAAGAAGCAGGTTTCACTTTCACAAGTTGGCAGCAATTCCTCCACACTGGAAAAACCCCATCAAAGTATTTATGAATATCAAGGGAATGTGAACTGCCTTTTACTTTACTTACCATCTTAACTGAATTTACTGGCTCTGGCTTATCAGTTAAGCCCTCTGATTCTCACCACCATTGTTCATTATGAGTATGTGATCCAAAATGGAAAGTAGTCTAGAGGGACTGTAATAAAGAAACAGTGTTCTAGCTAAGATTGTCATGCAGAACAGTGCCACGTTTTCTTATCGGTAGAACTCCCCACGTCCTGACATGCTGTTAAACAGAAGTGAAAGACATTGTTTCTCAGTGTCTAAATAAAGAACTTGTTCAGAGCCACTGACCTCCAGCAATGCTGTCCTGAACTGCTCATGTTGTTAGTTTTACAGCAAGGATCTCCCTTAAATGTTTGCCAAAGCGATGGTGAATGTGAAACGTGAAAAGTTTCACTCACACTCTGAAAAATACAGACCCTTCACAAGAATGGCAGTCAGTTGAGAATGGCACGTGACTGCCAGTGGCTTGTCCTTCTGCCTGACTGTTTCTGAATGAAGACAGTGTGATCAGTGGAGGGGGGGCAGAAGGTTTAGTTTAAGTCACATTAAACTGAGTGACACAGCTGAAGAAAGTGTGATTAAACAATATTGTGAAGATTGTATAACCTTGGGGTATCTTAAAAAAAGAAAAGATGGAACAGTCTAATTTTCCCCCCTCCAGGAGCAGACCTTTAGAGGAGACAGGATCAATAAGGAAACTGGAGAGTTGAGTGCTTCAGGAGAGTTAACCGCCTCTGTGGAGCTGAAGCCAGAGAACGTGGAGGGCTCCTGTAACAACCCTCAGATCACACAGGTGCTCCGAGAACAACTGCAAGAGCTGGGAATTCATGCAGCCTCAACCCCCGACCACAGACCTGTTCCTCTGGAGCAGAGAGAGGACCATCTGCAGCAAGTCCTGCCTCTCTACATACAGGTATAGACAACTGAGAACAAACGAGTGCATACTTATCATAGACTGTTCTTCTATTCGTTGTTTTCCGACTTATATCTTGCAGTTTAGTGTTCTACCGTGCATGTTATATATTTCTAAATATTGTATAACTTCTCGTGAGCTGTTAATAGATTATGCCAGTTCAGTTTACAGTGGGGCCTCAGTTCAAATTTTATAATCAACTTTGAAACGGGTAAAAGGATTGCTGGGGACAGCGTGGCCTCTGGAAATGCGACAAACCACTGGGATGAAGAGTTAAAGCAACATTAGATGACGGTCGGATGTTTGGCCCTTAGATGATCTTATCACTGGTAGTTCCCTGAACTAATGTGTGTGTCGTTTCTTTATAAATCTGCACAGTTTGTTAAATTGTTGCATTAAACAGTTTGAAATCAATAGCTTCATGCCTTATTTTGATTAACCGGCTAAAGAGTTGTTTTTTCTTTTTCTTTCTCAATGCATCTCAGTTATGAGGAAATCTCGTGGTTTTTGTTTTGTTTTGTTTAACCGGTGTGTACACTAAATTCCACCACTGATCTTTGTGTGTTCTTACTCTGGCTTTTTTTGGTGTTGGTTTTTTTTTTTGTTTTGTTTTGTTTTTTTAGTGGTTGTGTGTAAAAACCTCATGACCCAGATTTCATCACACTGTGAGACCTCACTTAAGAAGAACATATGCTGTGTGTTATTTATAGTACAGCGCATTAGCTAAAACTTACTGCAATATGTCCCTTAACTTAACATCAAGTACTTTGTTGATAAGTCTTGCAACTGAAGGGGAAAAATGAGTTGCATTTGATCTTACTCTTACACATAGTTCCCCGATTATTCAGAGGTAACGCTTACTAATTGAATCAGTTAAATCAAACACCTCTGCAGTTCATCAACTCTAAATCAGTATTCCAGTTTTCAGTTTTTATTTAAAAGTTTTTTTAAGAGAGGTGTCGATTGAACTCTAGTGATTTTGGGCACTGTAGTTTGTTGAATAGATAGGGACATGGTGTGGTCAAAATATGTCATTGCACGGCTATATTTGGAAAAATCAGCATCTTCAGTGATGGTTTCTATCCTCTCTGATCCCAGGTCTGTGAAGATGGTGGCAGATTTGAAGGATTGGACATAAAGGGGCTTGCAGCTCTTACTGCTGACACTGTCATCGGCAATGTTCACAAGAGACTGGCAGATAGACCTGCAGGTACTGCTCATTTCAGTAACTTAACACATGGGGACTTTCCTCCACTTACTTCTGCTATTTTTGGGTGCTATCATTTGTTTCAGTGTAAATGCGATCGGTGTTATTGACAATCTAAAGCCGGTGCATGCAGTACAGTGCAATGCAGTCTGCTCTAAAACTGTGGAAACACTGAAAAAGGAGTAACTGCTTCTCTGGTTTAATGTTTCTCTGTCTCTCCTGTCTCGTTCCACGTTCCCGCTCTTGCTTGTTGTTTGTGAAATTGTATTTTTCTTTAGGTAAGAAAGAGAAAGTTATTTTGAGGAAGTAAATACTTCTTGTTTTTGACCCAGAATCAGTAATTTAGAAAAGGCTGGCGTGCTCCCTGTAGGAGCTGGTTAGTGAGTCACAACTTTTTAATGCCACAGAAGTGTAACCTTCATGCCATATTTAAATATTTAGAAACTGTTGTGCAGTAAAAAAACTCTATTCATTATATATTATTATATATATACTATTTATTTACTGAAACACTGAAATTTCTGTCACTGAAGATAGAAAATATATATTTTAAAACATCTATTTATTTTTTAAAAATGTTGGATTTCTGATTGTTGCCAAGTCAGTAGGTGGTATAGAGCTACAGTATGTGGCAAAATTGCTATCTTGTTTTTGACTTGCACCGAACTCTTTAAATTGTGGCATTAAATCTGTTTTGTTTTTCTTTTCCCCAGAGGCGGCTCGTGAAGAGGTGGTTCAGTTCTTTAAGAGGCCAGATGACGACAAAAATCATGAAACAGAGCAAAGTTTAGGATGGCTGCTGTTAAAGTCTCTCTTGCTGCTTACAGCTGACAGCTCAGTGAGTCGCTAATGGGTTTTAAAGTAAAGAAAATTTTCAGTTGGATTTTTATTCCGTCTTTCAGTTAATTCGTTGAATTATGAATATTTTTGTGTGTTTGTTTGCAGGATGTGTTGTTATGTATAAATCAAAGACTCCCTGCTGCTTTGGTAAAATGTCTGTACCTGCTAGTGTGCCTTCCATCTAAAAAGGAGAACATGAAAATAGAAGAGACCTTTCAGGAGACATTAACACAGGTTAATACCATCTGACTCCTCCCTTTAGGGCAATGGGTTATTTTTATGTCTGATATTTTTTTTGTTTACTCTTGATATTGTTGGCATTGTGCAAGCTATACTTACTCTCTTCTTCCCCTTTTTAGGTTCTCCTTCAGCTCTGTAGGCTGCCGGTCAATGTGGAGAAACTGGTAGAAACTCAGGAACTGCAGTGTCTTATCATCGGCCTCACATCATTATGGGATCAAACCAGTGCCCCCTGGAGGCATCAGGCCTCCCGCATCCTCAAAGCAGTCTCAGCTGTAGCAACAAGCAACACTGTCCCCAGCTTACAAAGTAAGATAGCATAAAAATATTGTGGATAATTAGCATTTTTGTAGAGATTATAGTCATGTAATTGCTTTGCTTCTTAGTTATGGTATAGACCCCAATAGACCCTTAAGTATTGTGCCCAAACAGGCTGAATAGGAGCAGATTTCATGAAGGAAAGTTATTTGTGCGCTAATGAGTTAATTATATCAAGAAGCATGACCAAATGTCTCGGCAGACTTGTTCTGAAAGTATGTGTCACATGATGCCTTAACAAGCTCAAATAATTCATTCAAATGTTCCAGTATACACGAGTTTACTCACATTCATTTTGGACACCAAGGTGTTATCAGGATTTTCCTGCATAGTATTTTACTCCATTGACTCTAAACCTCTTTATTATGGAATTTTCTTTCCATAGCAGCAAAAGGATGTTATTAAATCATACTTTAAGACTCTGATTTTCAGTGATAAAGATGTGGTTGAAACATTACTTGTTTGAACTGTAAACGTTTGTGCAAACACAATTGCACAGATATAGTTGTCACTTAATTAACCAAGAACACTGTCCGTTTCTCATCAGGCAAGAACTGTGTTCGTATCTGCATCCAGAACCTCTTACACATCAGTGGCGATGTCTCGGGATCACTGCTAGCTGAGGTGGCAGTGGCTGTGTTTAGCTTCATTAGAGACACCTATCACCTCAGTCCTGCCCTCTTCATCGAGTTTGACACAAACAACGGCTACAAGGCCCTTGAGAATATCCTGAAATGGTGAGATTAAAGGGCAAGGACAAAAGGAATGAAACAAAAGTTCGAGTTAATGAAACTCAATTTAAAAACCTATAAAGTGGGCATGCCTGTCTAAAGACATTAAAAGAATCGTGTTCTTGTTTTGTTGGCCTTCTTTTAAGGCAAGAGTAAATGCACCTTAGTGGAAATTAAGTGGAATTTAATAGGCTGTAATCGCTTCAAATAGTGAAATGTTTCATATAAATTCAGTTTGATTGCTCTGAGAATCGGCACAGAGATTTCTTTTATTTTTCTCTGCTCTACATTTATGTTGTCTTTTGCGTCTCCTGTTTTACAATCATCAGCTGTGAGGAGGGTGTGTCATTGGAGCAGTTTCAGCCTGTGGAGGAGTTGCTGGCTCTCATTGGGTCTTTCACGCTTCTTGGAAAATCTGAGCTGAAAGTGGCTCTTTGTGTCACCAACCCCCAGCCTCCAGGCTTTAAGTTTGACCCTCCACTCACTAAAGGTAGGCCAAGCCTTCATAATAAACTCTGTATTGTTGTTCTCGGGACACCTGTCCCTAATTATCTCTTAACAGCTGATTGTACCTTGAGGATAAACTCTGAAACATCCCTTCCAAATACATACTCCAAACCATCTAATTAATATCACTTGCATGGCTCAGCAAAGAGAAACTCAGTAAGGGCAATGTCCTCTCATAAGGACCACACAGGTCACCCCTCCCTTGCACTTCTGCTTTCATATAACCCACCCAAACTACACTACCCACTTCCCATGATTTCCCACACATCCTGACTCCCCATACAGCTACCCCCACTGCAGCGCACAACACCCCTCAGGTTAACAGGAAGCTGAGGTGATTATGTCTGGGATGATGAAGTGGAGGCTCCCTCTCTAACTCTGTTAGGATGCCCCACATCCATTCACCACTGGCCTACAGCAACCAGTCATCTATCATTGATGCACACACACCTCTATCAACACTCATAAATAGAGTGTCCATAATAAACACATACATATCATCCAAGCATGCACACAGACACACACTCAGCACTCATCTATCACATCAAGGACTAGATCTGCTTCCAGCTGAGGGGCCAGGGACTGTTTTTATGCTGACCTTATTTGGTTTTGATACAATTTTGTCTAATCATGAAAATGAATTCTATTACTAACCAGCCTTTTATTTATTCATGACAAACATAAGTGTGTTTTGGCACCCAAATCTAAGGTCTTCTCTTAATATTTTGACAATACAGAAAACAAACTCTATCAAAGTAAATCATGCTACTTTTCTTTTGCACCTACGCATGTGCCATTATCAAATCTTTGCTCGTGTAACTCAATAGGTTTGCGAGATTGAGCATGTACTCTGTTGTTTGTCTTTGGTTTCCTATGACATTCACTTTTTGACCATGCCAGAGTAAAATCTGATCATTCAACTTTTAAATTCAAACCGTCTTTTAGCTAAATTGACCTCAAGATGATATTGTTTTGTACTGCTCTATGACATAGAATGTAAGAGTGCATTCTCTCCCCATCCCCATAGTGCATATTTTGTTAAATATGATCAGATCTAAAAGCAGAAACTTTATTTGAAAAGTGTTCTAGTCCTTGGACACATTTTATTTTCCCTCTCTCCATCTTCAGGTTTAGCAGTGAAGAACCTGCGTGCCTTCCACCTGCTGCAGGCCGCCTTGATGCGTTCTGAGGATTGTCTGTTGGGTTGCCAGCTTCTTCGAACCCTACAGACGATATGGGAGAGAGACCCAGCCAATTTCTTCCTCTTGGAGTGGACTGTTCAGTCAGTGGCCCAGCTGGCTACTTGTGTTTGGCGTAAACCAGCACCTGTCCAAAATCTATTCTTTTCCCTCGTAGAGATGGTATGATTTCTGATGTTGACAGAAAATCCCATGTGCAGTCTTTTCCTCAATGCCACATACATACATGGACTGATTAAAATACTTTTTTTTTTTTTTTTTTTTAATAGGTGATATTTAAGTTGAACTACATCCCTCATGAGACCTTGCAAGCACTGCTGCATGTGCTGAAGCAGACCTGGGCTGGGACTCTGGCTGCTGGGGTGGCAGGGATAGAATTTGGAGTGCTGGTTCTTAAGAGTTTTCACAAGTAAGTAGTGCAATCTATTAAAATATTTCTCAGAATTGTTCAGGATGCTCTTCCTTAATTTATTTTCCATCCTAAATTTATCTGCTGGATCTAGTCATTTTTTTTTTCCTCCTTAGAGAAGTTAGTTGTGTTTTTGCTGTATTCTTTTTGAAACTATCTTTTAAATGCAAAATACTCAGATTACTCAGCATTACCCAGATCACTTAAACAGACGTGCACTAAACGCTGCCAATTTAAGCTGTTTGGATAAAATCTCTTCTGCTTTGTAGGATGACTGTGCACAGTGTAATGGTATCTGAGGTGCTAACTGACTTGGGTCTGCTGGAGCTGCTGCTGGGGGAACTGCGCAGGAGAGCTAAAATCCTGAGGAAGGCTGGAGTCGTATCTTGCCCTAAACTGGGTATGAATGATTGTTTCAGTTTCCTCAACTTATGATGTAATCGCAATTGTACAACTACTAAGTGCAGACAAAGCGTGCTTATGTGACATAACTCCTACCATTACATCAAACTTGGGATTGAGCAAAACCCTCGGCCATGAAAGAGAACTTGGCCTTTTAAAGTGTGTCATTGCGAAATAAAATTTGCGTGCTTCTTAGTATTTGGGCATGCATCTTCAGTCCAGTCTTCCAGTCTCTTCTGACCATAACATGAGAAATGCGTCATTCATCCTGACTATGTGCCCTGTAATTTGCAGCTGAAGTTCTTGTGCTCTTTAGATTCTCAGCAGCTGCCATGTGTCGAGGACAGTGAGAAACTGCTCACTACCTGCATGCTTCAAGTTGTGTCAGCCCTTACTTTGCGTTCAATCAAAAACACAGGTACATGCAGTCTTTTTGTACCCAGTTACTTGTGTACTATCCATAATAACTGTCTATTTCTTGAATTTATCTTGTACCTATACCCTGTTGTTGTAGACTTAATTTTTGCATGTGTGTTCCAGTGTCAGTGCGAGACCTTGGTATGATCCCCTACATCAAGATCTTCTTGGATGTGGATCAGTATCGAGGCCCCACTTTGAGCATTTTGGAGCAGCTAGCTGAGATTAACCCCGAGGAATTCATGAGTACAGCCATCGGAGCGCTCTGCTCCTCCACGCAGCAGGAGCTTGGGTTAAAGCGGGACCTTTTGCAGGTACTTTACATGAACCCTCCATCAGAGACATCACACACACATATCCAGTGATCTCAGCTGAACTGTACGTGTAGCCTCTACATCAGATCATAACAAATAGTAATGCACTTAAAACATAATAAGCTTGTGAATTTATTTTCTTAGCATGTGGGACTCTGATTCCATTATAGACAAATGCAGATTGATTTGCTAAAATGCGTTTAGCTGTTAACTCTGGACCGATTTGATTAGGCCAGCAGCCTTGTGCTGTGGCACTCTGAAGATTACCACCTCTATCAGATCAGTGAATGGGACAGATCTGATTAAGCTTAACCAAGTTACACACCTACTGTATGTGTCCATTTTTATAGATGGCAGCAAGAAGAGCACTTACTTGCTGATATTATGTGTACTCTGTGTGAGCGTGTGCACTTGTGCTTGTTTGTGCACACATGCAGGATTTTCTCGAGGTGCGTGGGTGTGTGTGTGTGTTCTTTGTGCTAACATGGTTATAGCAGGTGGCAATCAGATTGGGTGCGACCTGGGCTGGCAAGTGTTGAGAGCCATTGTGATTACTCCAGTTTCAGTTAATCACATTTCCGCCTGCGTTCTGTCTCACACATTACCTACCTGATGGATTAGCTCTCTAAATTTGATAAAGCTAATGTGATTTTGTTCACCTCCAAAAACTAGTTACCAGAAATGATTTATGATTTATCTATATGTTTCATCTATTTTTCATGACACTGTTTTAATTGAATGGGGAGATCTTTTAAAAGCCAAGATTTTAGGCTTTGTGTCTATTAAAATGCTTTAACTCACAGGTATATTAATCAGAATTAGCTGCTTGAGTGTGTTTGAGTCCACATGATTGGACAGTCCAAATGATGTCAGTCCTGTCTTTTGTATTTCAGTCCGTGTTGAAGGTCCTGGAAAGCCCCAACAGCTGGGAAGCTTTTAGGAAGGCGGGAGGCTTCACTGGACTGTTGTCTCTGGTGACAGACATGGAAGGAGCCCTGTCTGATCCTCCACAGGGAGAAGTGTGGAAGACACTGGGGCATCAACTGCTGCTTGACCTCCTTCTCCTCACACTGCACATCTTGTCCATGGCTGTGCACCTTCACACTGTAAATGCACACCATTTTGAGATTGGTGGCTTTTATGAAAAGCTGGCAGAGGCTCTACTCCAGCTGGGATGCTTCTACACTGAAGCCTCTGAGAATGAGAAGTGCTCCTGTCCCAGGAGTGCAGAGGACAACCAAGCTCCTGGAAAGAGCTTCTACCAGTTTGTTGAGTTAGCAGAAGCCCTCGTAGCTCCTGCCTCTCCGTCCATCACACCACAGCCCAATCTGCCTCTCACTCTTCGGACATGTATAAAGCTGCTCTCCTTTCTTGATCAGTTTGCCACGGGGACATACTCTCCTCAGGAGTTAAGTTTGAGACCACAGCCTGAGGATGGGTGTGATGAAGATAAAAGGAAATTAAATGGAACAGCAGAGTGCGAAGGAGTGTATTCAGAATCAGGTTCACAGTCCATGGAGGACAAACAGGGAAGTTCCAGTAACACCGTGTCCAGTAGTCCTACAATTTGCACAGAGTCTCAAGACAGGTGGATATTTTTATTTGGAGGATTTCTATGATATTAATTAATGCATTCATGTCTAAATTTTACAGATAAATGTGCTAAAGATTGTCTGTGATGTCAAGACCCCCCCCCCCCTCCTTTCTTTTTTAAATCAATTAATCTGTTTACAGCAGGTTCAGCTGTGATCCAGTTATTCTTCATCCAGGAGCAATCAGAGTTATTATGACTCTCCTTCCATCAGTTTTTACTCATGAGGATCCACAGGTACCACTATAGACTGAACATTTTACAATCCCTGTGCCATACTTTTTTATTTATTTATTTATTTTTTAAATTCTCAAAGAGGCCTCGGCATGAGAGAAATTTATTTTCCTCTTTCACAGCTCTCAATGGAAGTCCAATTCTCACTGGCACACCACATCCAGGCCATGGTCAAATCTGAGCGAAACCGTCAGATTATGTGCGAGGGTGGGCTGGTCTCCATCCTCCTGGCCCACTGTCAGAGCATCTTGCTATCTTCAAACCACCCATTACATCTACCTGTTACACGCATCTTGGAGAAGCTCTCTTCCCAGTCCATCACTCTTTCAGACTTCAGGTCAGATATGCTCACTAACTGAAGTCTATATTCATGCATTTCTTAACTGGACTGAGCTTACAATATTTTCTATTTAACTTTTTCATCCTCAGAAAATTCCTGTGTTTAGGGGACCCTCTCATGTGCTTGGGAGAAAAAACGGCAATGCAAATGCAGCCAGAATGTAACCCACCAACCAGCGCACCTATTTCAAATGGTACACGTTTTATTATCATTTGGCTTTCTGTTCTCTTGTCTGTTTTTAAATCAGTACATATTTGATTTAATCCTCTTCAGATTAATTTTTATTATTCATGATGCAATTTGTACATTGGATTTTGCTTGTCTTGACTAAACCAGGTCAGAATACAGGTGTTAAGCCACTGAAGCGCACCTTCAGTCTGTTGCAGTCTACTAACTCCATTGGTTCAGCAATCCCTGTCCATCAGATCCTCAGTCTCGTGTCCATAACTTCACCGCGGACCTTTAAACCACACAGGATCTCTTGCTCACCTGCCTTTGTAGAGTTTGACATGAGTGAGAGTGGATATGGGTGAGTTCTTACTGCACTGAAGAGTAGATTTAAAAAAGCAGCTGTTTACTAAATACTTGTCATGTAACATTGTGCTTTGCAGCTGTTTGTTCCTACCCTCTCTGGCCACAGTGAAAGGTGTGACTGCTGATTCAGTCTCAACAGGTGGAATTGGAGGAGGTAAATTCGTATGTTATTTTTACACATTTGTGAATAAACCTGAGAAAATGTTTAATCAGTACCCTCTCATATTTTAGACTGCAGAGGTTTTCCACCTACAGCTGGTCTCTCATTTAGCTGCTGGTTCCAGATCAACAGGTTCAGTTCAGCCTGCGATTCCCACCCTATCCGCCTACTGTCTGTGGTTCGCCACATGTCGCGGACTGAACAACACTACATCTGTTTGTCCATCTCCTTCTCAGCCTATGATGGCTGTCTGGTCATCTCTACTGAGGAGGAGGCATTAACATATCTAGGTGAGAGTGAAAAAAATTTGTACACTGTTCTTTGCTATACCTTAGCAGGATTTATTTATTTTTTTAAAAAGCTTTTATACTTGTTCGTTATCTCATCAACGGTTTGCAGTGAAGTGGCACAATAGTTGCATCATTCATTTGTACTACAGAGACTGGCCTATGTCTCCAACAGATATGATGGAGCCAGAAGTTGAAGTTAGCAGTCCCACTTCTTTGCCCACATCACTGAGGTTCCGTTGCTCCAGCATCCTGGTCCCCGGTCAGTGGCACCATCTGGCTGTGGTCATAGCCAAAGACGTGAAGAAGAGCTGTCTGACCTCAGTCTACTTCAATGGCAAAGCAGCGGGGACAGGCAAGGTATGGTGAGAGGAAACAGACTTAGGAGCTGCACTGATTCTACCTCTTATCGTAGCATTCATGTATCCATGTATATATCCATTTTCTGTCAGATGAAGTATATTCAGCCATTCCCGGGTCAGTATGTCTCCATGGACCCCTCAGCTGTGATTGATGTGTATGGACTGATAGGGACACCAGCTTTCTGGAAGGAGTATGCTGCTCTAGTGTGGCGAGTGGGTCCTTCTTACCTTTTTGAAGAGACTTTGAGCCCTGAGGCTGTGGGTGTTATATACACACAAGGAACTACGTACCTTGGCAACTTCCTAGCTCTGCAAAACACAGGTGAGTCACAACAACTTTGCAACAATTTCACACGTCTGCTCTTTGTTTTCTTTTAATGAGTCATCCTGAAAAGACTCTTTGAATGTAGCCTGATTCTGTATTTTGTTGGGAGTTTTATCATGTGAACCTACAATTGGATAAAAGTTATTTTTAAATCAAACATAATTTTGATAATGTTACACCGGTGCTCATTGTAATTTAAAGTAATACGTCAGTTGCATGTAATTTCACAAGTTATTTTTCTTGTACAGTATTTTGAAGTTTATTGTGACACATTACATGGATCAAGTGTGTATTGTTTAGCTTTACTCGCTGGACTTTATCTGCTTTGCCTGCCTGTGTCTCACCTCTCTGCTTGTGTTCTGGCCATGGTCCAGATCATGAGTCTCTCCCTCTCAGACTTGTTCCTGAGGAGAGGATCTCATTTGGCATTAACCCAGCAGTTTCTACATTAACAACTGTTGTGCAGATCAGAGAGGATTACAATGAGGTGGATTGCAGACTGATTGCTAAAGAGGTAAGGGTGAGGCGAGCCTTTGTTGAAACTAAGTGTCGGTTGTGGTTTTAATGGATTGTGGTAATCCTTGTGTCTAATTACAGATGGGGATAACTTCTCGCGATCAGTCCACTCCTGTGTTCCTTGCTCGAAACATCAGCCAACACCTGAGCGGTACAGCGCGCACCATAGGAGCAGCCTTGGTTGGACATTTTGGTAAATCAGATGTTGTTTTGAAAAGTGTTTTTTGTGTGTGCTCTAGTTTCCTCTCACAGGCACACTTTAAAAAAATTTTTTTTTTTAATTTTGACCTCTTCCTTCTGCTGTAGGTGTGCGTACATTCACCCCTAGTGCTGCATCTAATGGTTTTCTGTATGTCGGTGGGCCTGCCGTTGTTCTCAGTCTGGTTGCTATGGCACCAGATGATAGCTCTTTGTATGCAGCAGTTAAAGTTCTTCATTCTGTTCTGGAGACCAGTTCAGCCATGCAGCAGGAAATGACCCGCATAAATGGATACAAGGTCTGTCAGATCTTTGGTGCAGCACACATGATTTCTAAATGGACATAAATATCTACTGTTTACAGTTGTGATCTGTTCTTATGTGCATAAATAATTGGCTGTCCTTTTAGCTGTTAGCTTTCCTGCTGAAGATGAAGAGCAAACTGGTCAGCCACCGAACCTTTCAGCTGGTTCTGTATCTCACAAGTTCATTAGAGGAGAACTATGGATCTAGTTCCCTACAGAACACACCTGCTTTCCAGGCCTTGCTGTGTGACCTGGATGTAAGTATCCAAATTTTATCTGACTGTTTATTTGGAAGGTTAATTGGACGCTAAATGTTGTTATAATTTTGTTCCCCTCTCTGTTTTCAGGTGTGGCAGAATACTGCAGATGATCTGCACCTTTCAGTTCTGAACCACTTTGCTGAAATCCTGGAGTCCTCAAGGTAATTTCCACAGTTATCAGCATGCGACCCAACCACACAGTGTATATATGCGTTAGCCCTAATCTAATTTATTATTAACTCACATGGTAGACAAGTTATGCAACACACTAGAGGCTCTCGTTGGTGACAGACTTTATCGGCTGTTCTGTCAACATTTGTAACTGCTTGCCATCAATATCCTGGAACTGTACGACAGCAGGTCGAGAGAATGTTCAACAGAATCGGTGACAGAGGCTGAAGAGAAGACTGAATGTTTGAATGGATTGCCTTATTAGATTTTCTGTCTGTGGGAACAAATTGGGATTGAGATTGATGCTGTATCCCTTTTCCTGACTATATCTTCAACAGTGACAGCAGGAATGCAGCAGTCTTCCACAGTGTGGACATGTTACCAAAGCTGCTCTTTGAGTTGTCTGACCCTGCTGTGACCATTCGGAAGGTTGAGGTTATTTCTCATGTCATCACATCTCTCCTTAAGGCTCACTTAACCGCCACTGACATGAACAGGTAGAGTCAGGGAATGCACGGTTAACAACAAATTCACAAATTGATGTCAGGTCAGTAAGGTTTGTAAGCGCTCATCCCTTCTCTGGATTCCTTTTTATTTGATTAGGCTCGGTCTCTTCCTAGTCTACACCCTTCCTCCTTCTGGTAATGTAACTGAAAGTGGTGAGATATCTGACGATCCTTCACAAGATGTGTCAGGTACAGTATAAAACACACAACTACATCTCATATAGGCTCATGTTTAACACAAGTTGTTACTTGTAGTGACCCAGACCCGTCTCCCCTGTGCTGTAGCTCCAAGTACCGGTCCAGCCAGCCTCATCTGGATCCGCAACCAGATGCTACTTGTGCTTTGTGAAATCCTTGAGTCAAACAGCCTTTTAAACAAAGAGTGAGTCTGTTACTTTTTAGCTAATCAAAACCAGAGTATAAACACACTTTCGTGTACTATAACGTTTAACCTTGAATTTGTCATTGGTTTTTCCCCCACTAGTCAACAGAAGGTTGTATTTGATGCCTTGGGCAGTGATTGGTTCCTGTTCTTCCTTCAGCCCCACCTTCACCCTTCCACATTTAAACTGGGTCTTGTCCTCCTCACACACTTTCTGTCAAGTCCAAGCCAGCAGAGCACTTTCAGAGAGGGAGTAGTTCCAGGAACACTCACTGGAGGCATGGAGGAACCCTTTGCTGTGATAGGTACATAAAGTTGATTTAATAAAGTTGATTTATTTATTTTAAACAAGGAAATACAGAAAAAAAAAGCATTATATTTCTCCCCTTGTACTAGAATCAAATTGTGCTATAAAGTCTTTTTAGTGCACATTTCAGATTAAAAAGGATGTAGTGAAGTATAATTGTATTTAAGCACTCATACAGCAATACTAAACAGCAGTTTTTATTATGGAGAATGTTACTTATTAATTTCATGTTACTACTTCGTCCCAAACCAACTAATATCAGTAATTTTTTATTATTATTATTTTTTGCCATGCTACCAGACAATCTTGTAGCCCATTCTTGGTCTCATGAGTGCCTTAGCATCACGTGTCCCGGCTTTGACGTTCTGCGGGGGCTGCTGATCAGACAGTCTCATCTACCTCACGTGTATGAAGCTCTGGCTGCTCTGCTCCAGGGGAAGAAGGCCAGTCATACTTCAAAGGGAAAAGTGGGTCATTTTTTTCCTTTTTTAATGTAGTTATCTGCCATCTTCATCATCTTTGTCATAATGCTCTTATTTATAATATACTGTAGATGCATTTGGATGATATTCTACAGTCACTGATTGACAACCAAGTGGACACTCCTGCCCAGCCCCTCTGTGTTGAAGCTGCTTCAATAATGATGGAATTAGTCAAAGTCATTGTCACTCAGGTAGACAAAACAAGAGCACAAAAAACCAAAAGCAAAACAACAATAAGCATAGCTCTTCAGTTTTTCACCAGAAGTAGCTCATGTTTAATAAATTTTCTTTTGTTTTAACAGCCTATTTCTCCATCTAAGGACATGTCAGGCACTGATGGATCATGGGAGTTGCAGCTTCCAGCAAGTGTGATGCAGTTTCTTTGTCTCATTCATAGCCTCCGGCCAAGAGACCCACTGTGGGTATCACCCACATTCCTGCACACGCTCGCTGGTGTTGTGTTCCCTCTGGATATTTCAAAGGTTTGTGTGTTTGTTCTAGTTTTGCAAAACTCTCAACAGTTCTCATCTCTAGTCTTATTCGCTCGTTTTCTCATACCTTTCAGGGTGTCAGAATAATGAGTAAAGGTGAGGATGCAATCAAGAATCATCCAGCCAGGAAGCCGGTGCTTGATTTCATCCGTATTCTTCTGATGGACAGTCTAATCAATGTGTCTGCCAACACCAACACACATCCCTTTGTCCTGCTGCTGGAGGTGAATTCACATGTATCAGAGTTTAATATAAAAATACAGACATGCATGCATCACAAACAAAATGCATTTTCATTGAAAAGGCCTCTTCATTTTACTACAATACTGTAAAACTCTCATTTCTCCAGAAGGTGCCACTCTATACTCAGTTACTCATACAAGCAGAGTCAAGGTATTCTCAATTAAATTATTCACCACTAGGAGGGCAAGAACACAAAGAGGGCAGGCACTGCAGATTTCTACACAGATTTTCAGCTAGACAAGCTTAACCTGCAGTTACACAGCCTGCCATCAACATCTGCACTTGAACAATAATCAAGTAAAAGAAGAAAGAGAGCTTTCACATATCAAAATGTCAATCCATATGTTGCCTCACTGGTTTCAATAATTTCTGACCACTAAACCGGTTAAATGTTGCAGTTTTTCCCTGATGGTGCATCGCTGGAACAGAGGCAAAGTTTTCAGACCGAGTTGCTGGAGCTAGTCATAAACATCATCCACATGCTCAGCGACGAGGACGACAACAACACTCATCTCTGTTCGCAAGGTAGAATTACAGTGCATGCTTTCTACAAATGCTCAAACTCTGCACAAAAACAAACACAAATTCACTCCTTTTTTAAATCTGTCAGACCCTAATAATCAGAGGCCTGAAGGACAGATGGCTACACTGATGGAGAATGTGGTGCTTTTCAGTCACACTCTGCTGCTGAAACTTTATGTTGGAACTTATTTGGGAGACTGTGAGAGTTTGCTCAACTTCCTCACAGATCAGATTGTGGTGGTGAGACAAATGCACACGCACACTCTTACATGCAGTAGTATTTTCACCAAAAACTACACATATTAAATTAACAAAACTTGTAAAGTTACTCTATAAATTGTTAATTTAGAGATTATAATCAGTGGGAGCTTAAATTATGATAGTATAGCATCTGCCCACAGTGCACAGATTACTCATACTTCATTTCGGTTGAATTTTAACTGACGATAAAGACACTGCTCTATATTTCTAGGCTCTGGACAAAGGTCAAACTCAGAAAGAGAAGATTGTGTCTGACCTCTACTCATGCACAAATAAAGTCCTGCTTTATTTCTTGTCTCAACCACGACATTCCCAAGAACAAAAGGAAGTGGTCATCAGGGCATTGCGGACCTTAATGGAACGCTGGGATGTCATAATGGCAACTTACAATGGAAATGCAAACTTTGTTACTTGCCTTCTCCACTGTTTGTTACTGATACGTTCTGGCAGGTAATAGAGAAAAACAAAACTCACACACTTGCGCGCGCACACAGTGAAACCTGACTCAGTGGTAATTCACACACACACGCTTTTTGCAGCTTTCCTGAAGGTTTTGGGTTTGTGCCACAAAAACGCAGAAGCTCATCCAGCCCGTTGGCTCCCAGAACCAGACAATTCAGGTCTCTTACCAACGGAGCAGACGTTTTGACAGGTGTGTAAATTGTTCTTTACTTTTATCACTTTAGTCTGACATTTTGTCAATTTTAAGTCCACTGGGTCACTAGACGGTTTAGAACGTGTGTGTGTTTGTGTGTTTCAGATGAGAGCCAGCTAGTGTCCTTAGTGGAGGCCTGCTGGTCAAAGGTCATATCAGAGCGGCAACACATGCTTGAAGAAACCTATAAGATAGAGATCTCAGCGAGCCACAAAGCACAGACAGAACCTGTCAGCATGACCGACATCAGTCCTCTCTGGGAGGAGATGGCACGCAAAGCCTGGCTTCTACACACAGGTTAGCTCCTGCTATGGGAGAAGATGCCTATCAGTGCCGTTACACTGACATTTAAACCTTTCGCTTTCTTTCAGAGTATCAGAACAAGAAGGTGGCCAGCAGCTCTCACAAGAAGTTTGACATCAGCAGTGCTCTTCGCTCAGCTTTGGGGAAATCAGTCAGTCAGTCAGTAACTGCAGAGGTAAATATGCACTTACATTGTCTCGGTGTTTGCTTCTTCTGCACAGAGCAGGACCGAGGTCTGTATCCTTGCAACTGTTGTCCCCTGAGTAGTGTGGGGTTGTTACCTTTCCCAGGTGTCTCTGCATCCTTGAGTGCTGTGCCAAACACTCATCCCAAAGTCACCACTATCCTTGTGCTGTGGGCCATCCAGCCCTGTGGGGGTGTTTGATTATTTCTTTAAATAGATTTGGATTATCACAGCTGATTGCCCCTGAGTGGGCATTGTAATTGATATCTGTTAGGCCAATCCATGGGAACACTCACTACAACACACTGTTTGGAGCTGAAGGTTAAAGACGCGTTTATTGTTGTTTTTTCCCCCGAAAAACACGTGGCCCACATCATTAGTTCCCCCACAACGCTTAAGACGTCGAGCCATCTGGAGCAGGGAGCAGGGACATATTACTCAGGCACACAGGCATGAAATTACCGCGTCTGTGTGTCTGTCTCACACCCTTAAAGTGTGTGTGTTCTTGTGCACGTCTCTTGCCCACAGAAATCGGGTTGGCAATTATAGTGCTACCAATCTGATGAAAACATTATTCATTTGATGTTATTCTTTATCATATCAGTCTTTGACAGGCTATCAGAGAGGGTGATGAATTGTTTTTCCATCTGAGATGCAGGGAAGAAGAGGGAGGAGTATTTTTTTTCTTCCTCTCTGCAGTTGTTGCGCCACTTCGCTCCAAATAGGTTGCAGCATGCAGTGAGTGCTCAAAAAAAAAAAGATTCTCAAATCATCAGCTATGGTCAGCCAATCAGCTCCTTTTTTTTCTCTCCATCCGTTCTCATGATGAAACAAGTGAGTCATTAATTAATTTCTGGATCATCAACTTATGACCTTTGTTTGACAAGTCATGAGCTTATGGGGAGTCTCTTTTCAGACACAGGATCCATAGTTGCATAGAGCACTGAGCATAGTTTCTTGGGCTCAAAAATCTACATTTATTGAACAAAAAAGAGTTTTAAAGCCCACTGTAGGTAATGAATGAGAGTATAGAGACTGATAGGCAGACTGTGTCCTCAGTCAAGCTTCAGTGCAATCCTTCCAGAGATTTATTTCATCAGCGAATGCAGTTTCCATAATCATATCTGTGTCCTCATATTAGAAAGATAATTAACAGCACTAATGATCACGTTAAGTTCATTACACATTCACTGCCAGCTCAGAATGAAGTTGACATTATGTTGCCTTATCATCAAAGGTGGCGTATTGTTGGGAAGTCATTAAAATGGAAATGAGTGTGATGTTCTGATGTTAATTGCAGAGGGAAGAGATGAGTTATGTATTTAATGCAGCATTTAAAAAGCCAATGAGGTTCCTATCTGCTAAATAGGGTAATTAATGCTATATATTACTTATGTTTGTCCAAATGAAGGAATGAAATTAGGAGATGATGACGCCGACTTGCTGTTTATCTGTCACAGCACGGCTCTAGCTTGCAAACTTCATTATTACTCTCTTTTCTGTCTGTAATATTTCTATAATCTCTCCTCAGATTACTCCTTTATTTCTTTTTCTGTACAACTTCTCATTTCGATAGGCAGTCAGTCATTTAGAGAAACAGTTTTCATTCTCTGGTGAGCTTGTCAAAGTTTGTCAACTTTTTATGCTTGCCCCCCCCCCCCCCGAAATTATCTAAAAAAAAGTTTTGCATCTCTTGTAACGCAGAACTAGTTGTTTTCCTTTTATTCTACTTGAAATCAATTATTCCATTGGTGGGTTTATAGTGCACAAAATAGAATTAGCATCTGTAAATAAGACTCGATATAAAGACTTACCGCATTTTCATTCAGTCAATTAAACGGCTTTCCTGGGTCAGCTGTGAGGATGGACACATGTTGTTTCACTAGTCTCTCAGCGAGCACTGCTGTGATGATGGGCTTAATGAAGCAGTTAACAGTCAGAATATGATCCCAGTGTGTCTGCTGAACATGAGCATCCTGCAGTGTCAACATGGCTTTGCTTTATTATTTTTTTCCTCATTTTTCATTTCTTTTCTCTTTTAATCGACACATAAACTCTGACTCGCACAATATTAAAGCATAGACACACACTTACCTTGCCCTTTATGGTGGTGTGGCTCAGTGATATTAATGTTTATGTTAATTAGATCACACCAACAAATGATTACATTTCCAGACAGGGTTATTGTAAGACTGTAGCCACTAGCTTATTTTGCCCAGTGAATGCAATTTAGAACAGATGTAATTGTATGAATGCATTGTAATTGCATGAGGAAACAACAATACTATTATGTATATACAATTTATGTGAACATGGTGTGTGTGTGTGTGTGTGTGTGTTTTGTACAATATGAGCTAGGGGAAGAGTGATTGTGCTGCCCCTCTTTTCATTTGCACCCATCAGGTTACTCTTGTTTCTTTGCAGGAGTTTATGTCCAACATGGAGTCACATCGACAGAGAGGCTACAGCATGTTGGAAAAAATGAGGGCAAACCACTTACAGGTTTGACAGAAAGTTTAACATGAATACACTGCAGTATATCTTATTGCAATTTTTAAAATGGAAGCTTTAATATTGTTTATCTCTGTTGCATCTTTTCCCTCTGTTCTGCTCCGTTTCTCAGGTTCGTGCTTCTGAGTGGGAGCGTTTGAATTCCGCGTGGCTGAATTTGGAGGCCGAGCTGCTGAGGGAAAGAGCCATTTTCGGGCCTGGCCCAGGGGTGCTGTTGAGCAATGGCTGGGTGCAAGATGCTGCCGAAGGACCCAATCGGACGAGATTACGCATCCGCAGAAAGTCTTTGAGACAATCCAGACGGGTATAGCATTTTTGCGTGAAGCATAGTTGATGTTCAGCTAGTTCACAGCCTAACCTGTAACATTGTCATATGTGTTTACAACAGGTGCTAGGAATGCTGGATATAAGGCCCGGCAGGTCTGAAGTCACTAAAAATAGAACAGAGAGTGACACAGGTAAAGACGATTGCTGCTTGTTGTTTTTTATTTTATTTTATTTATTTATGATGCTCAGCGGGAAAATTTATTTCCATTGTAACAGAGCCCAAGATCTTGTGTGAAGTTGCCGCTGAGGTTAAAGACGATGAAGAGGATGACGGACATTTATGTAACCGACTGACTTTCTTCCCTGTACTGAATGAGACACCTGCTGTCACAGAGGATCTACCCGACTCTTCAACTCCTGCATCCTGCTCCCTCACGCAAGACTGCCCGGATATACGTGTCATCCTGCAGGAGCTGCACCCAGGAGAAGAGGTACTGTGGAACAGGAGGCTCTGTTGGTATGCTGGGCTGAAAACATGAGCCTAAAAATGAGCACAACTGCTTCCCACCCTACTAATATTCACAATGATAATTATCTGATGTAGACTAAGGGATTCCAATTGCCCAGTGCTGCTATCAGAATTTCATCTTTCCTCATTAGTATAATGTTTTAATGCTGAGGCCCAGCACAGCTCTTCTCATTCTTACAGTGAGTTAGAAACCAGTGCACATGTTGACAGGGACTCTCATCGCTCCGGCAACCAGCCGCGGCTTTTAATGTTTCTGACAGAAGTATTAATAAAAACAGTAGGAGGTGATGCAAGCTGTCTTACATCCGCTTAGTAAGTGTGTGATGTGTGCAAGTGTGTCCTGTTGTCTTGCAGTGGTTGAGTGCATGAGTCCTGCTGAGCTTCCTGTCAAATGAACACAGTCATTAGCTCTGAAAAATGCACACACATGCACAGACTTAACACACACACATGCAGTAACACACAAAGGGAGACCCACTCATAATTAGCTTGCCAGCGCCAATAGTGTGATTATGACAATAATGTGTGTGGGGAGAAATCAATGGTCTGACATTAGGCTCTTAGTCAATAAAAGTCCTCCTTTTCTCTCCTTCTTCCCATCATCAGCTAAATCACTCTCAGACTGATAATGCGTATCTGTCCAGCGCACAGTAAGGAGATAAGGAAACAAGTTTATTGTTATGTATTTAATCTTTGATAATAATAAATTCAACTAGTTTTTTCTGAAATATAGTCATTGTTTAGGACAGTAGGCTGAGTGCCAGTTTGTTTTCACTGATGGAAACTGCTGCACAAGCCAACCATGATATAACTCAGTGCAAGATTTCTCTACCATGTCGCTGAGACTCACTCACCTTGACTCTTCTTAAACGCTTTCACTTAAGTAATATTATTCATCATAGTGTATCTGTGTGTGCATTCAGACAAGAGGGTTCTGATCACTTATCAGGTTTTCTATTGTGTGTGTGGCAGTGATTAATTCACCTAATAATGGCCAGGCAGGGCCTTCTCCTTCACCAAGTGTGTGTGACTCTGTGTCTGGGGGTAAGGAGTCTGATTTGATTAGTATAAAATGTGAGGAGCCTGCGGGTATGTTAGGGCCCCATATGGTTTTTGGGCACTATGTCTCAGAGGGCCTGCAGAGGGGCCAGCACATGGAGACAGCCAGGTGCATGCACTCATTGTGAAATGAGGGGAGACAATAGAATTATCCACGCATTATCACAATGCAGTTAGCATTAGCTACAACCAGTGCTGAAAGCAGCATGTGGGTTCACTTTGGCACTGGATGGAACACACACTGCTGGAAAAAGGGGGCTGTGCCTTCTACACCCCATCAATCAGATTAGATAATGAAGTGTTCAACTGTGTCTTTTTAATAATGATTAAAATATGTGATTAAAATGATCAATCAAATAAAGCCTGAAGTGCCTGTAATGCTGCCGTGTCATGTCCTGAGAGAGAAAGGCGCTGATGTGGATTGCGCCTCTCACATAGGGCTTAATGCATATCTCCTTCTCTATGCTCAGTTGAATTCAGTTTAAAAGGGTTCAAAGTCCAAAAGAGCTAATAATTTGTCAAGTACATTACACAACAACAATAATATAAAAATTAATGCAAGAACTCTTTCTCTCTCGCTGTAGGTGAGCTCTAAGATGTGTGTTGTGATGGTGAGTGGCCTCAGAGTCACAGAGGGATTGCTGCTGTTTGGGAAGGAGAGCCTGCTCTTGTGTGAAGGATTCACTCTCGGCCCTGCTGGAGATGTTTGTTGCAGGAAGCACCACCCCAGCAGGTTTGTTTACAGATCTGCAAACCATGGCTGCTCACTTGTGTCAGTGTTTCATCATCATTTGTGTCTCTTTCTGCCAGTGTGAGAGATTTCTTTATTTCCACTGTGCTAAGTGAAGACCTGCCAGCAGCCAGTTGCAGATGCTGGCTGTACGAGGATATCAAGGAGGCTCGCTTCACGCGTTTCCTTTTAGAGGTCAGACAGCTGCACACTCCCATCGATACCAGCCACATTTAATGTTAAAGTTCTTCTCTTGGCACGCTGCATTTTATTTGCTTTCGTATCTTCATTAATTGATTCTGCACGTGGATAAGAGAATCAGCCAGCATGCATGTTAAATTGTTTTTTAAAAATAGATGTGATGAGGTAAACATATGTACTGGAAACAAATATCACTGCATCTGCATTACTAAAAAAGCCACTATCTCCTTCTCTGCAACTATAAGGACAATGCCATCGAGATCTTCATGAAAAACGGACAGTCAGCCTTCCTTGTATTCCTCAATAAAGACCATGTCTCTGCTTATAAAAGGTACCGTGTGTGTGTGTGTTTTTCTATAAAAAATAAAATAAAATCTGGATGTTAAGAATTTTATTTTTAGTATCCTGATTCTGATCCTTATTTATATATTTTTATTTTTTTATTTTTTATATTTTTTTCCTTCTCCTCCCTTTCTCCCTACAGGTTGAGTAGAGTGGTGCCTGCATTAAAAGGCAGAGGAGTTGCTGAGGTCATTGCTAATGCCAAGTAAGTGTCATGAGTTTGTTACGATCACCCAAATACAATATTTCAAGAAATCTGTTTTTATTTCATCAGTAGAAACATTAGGTTTACAGCAAATAGTCATGTAACTTACTATAGTTGATATAATGCAGATATTATTTACTGTGCAGCTGCCTTACAATATATCCTTTCCTGCTGTTTTGTATTTTGAAAAGGTGACTTCAGGAGACTTGTTGGTTATTTGATTGCGTGTCTTTAGACTTTTCTCGTATTCTCCACAAATCTTGATTGACTCTAGCCACTGAGTTTGCTGACACCAGCCCAGGAAATGTCCTTTTCTCCTCAGATATGTCACCAACACTACCTCTTCCTCCTTTTTCTTCTGTTCCTTCTCCTTTTCCTTCCTTTCCACTCTCTTTCACAAGCGTTTCTCTCTCTGCATCACACTGCTTAATGCATGTCCCGCACAGACTGCTCTCATGGACCAGATGCACATCCTCCTCATGCTCTGACTTTTCCTCCAGAATACTCTCCCCTTCATTTTGAGCTTGAGGTAGTGGATTTCGTTTCATGTTCAGCTTGGTGAGGTTGGGTAGGCCTTCCACAAACTCTGGTAGCTCTTTGAAGAGGTTATCAAACAGGCCTAATTCTTCAAGATTTTCTAAGGCCACCAATGTGGGAGGCAGGGCATCAAGCCGATTCATTCCTAGATTGAGACTCTTCAGGTTGGTGAGGAGGCCCAATGTGGAGGGTAAACGTGAAGCGGTTAAGCAGTTGTTGGTGAGATTGAGGTGGGTAAGTTCTATCAGGTTGCCGATGGACTCGGGCACAGATTCCAGCTTGTTACTGTGTAGATCCAGCCATTTGAGTGATGAGAAATTCCCAAAGTTTTCTGGGAGTTTTTCCATCAAGTTGCGGCTTAAGTCCAATTCATCCAAATAGGTTAGCTGGAAGAGGCACTTTGGGAATATGATTATTCCCATGTTGCTAAGAGTGAGTCTGCATCGTCCATCTGGGGTCATACGTATAGCCTCTTTTGCAGCTTTGAGGGTCACCTCTGTCCCGGTGGCTGCCTTTGCCTTTGCCTTTGCCTTTGCCTTTGCCTTGGTCTTGGGCATGGTTCTGCAATGCACAATTTCTGAACAGGTCAGTTAAAATTTCAGCTCAGCCTTCCTTTTGAGATTGTTTCACCAAGAGACCAATTTATAATAATTTATCTAATCTACACCACCACACAGTACTATAGCAAACAAATGCATTGTGTGTTTATGTGTAAAGGTGTGAGTGTATGTGTGAGGCTGATGTGATTTATTCAAACACATGGGCTTATGTATGGCCTCGGGCAGTGAGGAAAGCATGCTCTCTGAGGAATGAGAGCTTGAGCAGCGTGTGTGTCTCCATGAGTGTGCATGTATCGCAGTGTTGTGACTGCACTAGTGCGTGCTCACCCAGTGTTGCCCATGGGGGTATTTAAGAGCATGACTCTCTAATTAAGGCTAATGCTGGGGAACAATAGGAGAGAGGCGACACTGGGTAATACAGCAAAAACAAATGAGTGCTGATGCTCCCTCACCATTCAACGGATTGAGTTGCTTGGCTCTTCTCAGGCAAGAAAAGTGTGCGCGTGTATAACACATTCACATGCAAGTGTGTTGACAGACATGGATGTACTGTACTACTGTGTGTGTGTGTGTGTGTGTGTGTATACAAAGGATCAAATCAGGACTTTGATAAATGATAGTTGGGGAGTGTTGTGAGTGTAATGAGGGCTTCGCTCTTCTCCCCTCCCTGTCTAAAAGAGCAAGGTGTGTGTCTGTTTGTGTCTGTGTTACACCCCAAGGCCCTCTCTCGCCTCATTCATCATCCTCAGGATGAGAGAGGTTATCCACTGGTGCTTGTTCCCATTATAACTCCTATAGAAAACTATTGCATGAAATTATTGCCTGCAATTAGATAACACGTACTGAGCCAAATGCAATGATTGATTTAGTGTAGTTTTACAAAATATTTGGTCAGGAGTTATTGGTGTTTGAAATGGACACACTTTAAGAAGCTCCTGATCATTTGAACCTCTTTGCTCTGTGCATCGTTATTTCATCTTTCAGTTATCTGTGCTATAGTTTTAAGACTTTCATCTACATTTTCTTTTTCTTGTAGGTGCAATATCTCTTTAATTGCACGGCCAAGTGAAAGAAAAACCCAATACTGATCATATTGCAGCTACTAGATACAGTATTTAAGGTATTTGATGTCAAACCATACTGCAAATGACATCTACACAGCATACTGTTGCTCAATTTTATACTTTTTTTAAAAAAAATTTTTAATTGGTCTATTTTAAGCGTAACTAATCTAGAACTTGAACTGTGATGGTGTTTTCTATATTTGTGTTTACAGCGCTCTCAAATTTGTAAATTCAATTTATTTTCTCATTTTCAAATGTATTTTGATGCTTTCCAGTAGTCATTTATTTCTCACCTGTATAGCTGCGTATGATTTGTTCTGTTTTAGGTTTAGTCAGTGCGTTATTTCTTCATACGTCTACTAGTGTCTAATGAGTAGACTAACCCAGTATAATGTGGTCATTAGCAGTGTTGTTTTCGTTAACGATGACGAAATTATTTCGTTGACGATCCTTTTTTTTCATGATGATAACGAGACGATGACGAGATACACATGGCTCTTTGATGACTAAAACATGACGAGACGTCTGTGAGTTTTCGTTGACGAGACGAAACTAGACGAGAAGGT
>JAVDPK010002093.1:564971-589482 GCA_034780415.1 Cichlasoma orientale
GTGTGTGTGTGTGTGTGTGTGTGTGTGTGTGTGTGTGTGTGTGTGTGTGTGTGTGTGTGTGTGTGTGTGCGCGCACATCTGTCACATTGTGTGCAGTTCTGAGAAGCATACACAGTAAAATGCTGAAAATGCTTTTCCATCACCTCAGTCACTAGGAATAATGCTCATCTTGCATCTTGGAGTAAAGGCCAAGTGCTGCTGTTTATTTGTGGGATTTTTGTATTTTTGTGTATGTGTGCACGTGTTTATGCATTTATGTGGAGGCACATTTGTCCCTGTGTGTGTGCTGGAACCTCTCCCAGCTGCTGGACAGAGTGGCATGGGCTTGTCTCTGGATGTGGTTGTCAAACTGTCCCAGTGGTATGAAGCCTGCTGCTTTATTGGGCAGGCTAAACTGCTGAGGCAGGGCTTCTGCTGGCGCTTTGAGCTCTGCCAAAGCCAAATGGAATTACACAACAGATTTAACCCTTAAAGATGTGTGCAGGATTCTCTTGAAAAGCACTGAGTCAGTGGGAGGCTACTGGCTCGGTTCACAAGGTGGTTTAATGTAAAATAAATCTTTCGGCATAATTGTTTTGAAAAGACAGACACTGCTTTGTAAGTTTAAGCCACAGTACACATTTTATAACTTGAGGATTGTGTGTAAAATGTGTTAAAAAATTATAGTCCTGTTTTTCTGACTTCTTAACAACATCTTGTACTTCGGGTTTCCCTTAGGATTTTCTCTACCCAAGTCTTAATTTCAGGTCTTTGCTCCAGCGGAGGAATCACTCTGCTCTGCCCCACAGTGGTCAAAGCAGGTTACTGCTTCTCAGGGGATCAGCAATACTTGAGGTTACCATAAAACTGCAGCGTATAGGCATGCATCCTCACCACGGCAGTGTACATTTAATTGGAGTGTGTGGATCAAGGGAAATAAAAGAGCACATTTTCACACTCTCATGGGTGTAATATTAAAAGATTTAAACATTTGGATGGTTTCATACAGTGAAAAGGACACAAAATAAATGTCATCAAAACACATTATTTTCCTTTTCCTCTCAGGACATATTAGTGCACATTACAATAGCACATTGTAATTGTCTTACGCAATCATAAAAAGACTCTTCATTTTGAATCACTCAGACCCAGGGTGCATTTCAAGAGTCAGTGCAGGATGTCATTATATCATATTATAATATAGTTGTAAAATCAAATCAGCCTTATGTTTTCCTTTTGTTTATTTCTACCTTTTACAGGGTGGTTTAAAATACAGCCATTGTGATGAGAAATGATTCATTAATTAACTGAGGCGTGTTTTTATTGTCTGATTCAGCCCGTGTCACGCTACCGTTTCACAGCAACCCAGAAACATTCTTACAAACTTTCAGCTTAAAAATAGACTACGGTATGATATTAATTCTTAAAGGTAGCACCAGCCACATGACCACGTGTTCACTTCATACATGGCTGAATACAAAAACTATGCTTTACAGCATCTGAAAATCTCCCATTGGCGCTTAAAAGTTAAGCAGTCCTGTCAGTAGCAGAAATTTATCCAAGCAGCTTAACACTTTTGGTATACTGTTGCTGTTTGATATATAATAAAATATGACTAGGTTGAACAGGCAGTGGGATGCTAATGATATTGTTTACACAAGAAGCATACCTTAGCTTCTCACATTCAAAGTCAAATGGAATGGTGAACTCTGTAAAACAATAAATAAATCAACAGCAAATCTCCAAAAGCAGCAACAACAGTTTAACGGTACGTCATAGACACTTATTAAAACTACAAACCAAAAATATTCTGAGACTATTTTCAATTGAAAAAGTCATTTACAACCACTTAAAATACTGTATATTATGATCCATTCATTCTTTATTAAATGTCTAATATCCATTTTTATTCTCACCAATCAGACACCTCCATAAAGTCCTCCAGTTCACTCATAGCTATTATATCACGAGGATGACATTGTGAGTGGGCTGAGTTATCATTTTCACAAACTGAGCTTCCTGCAAGCTGGCTGTTTGTGTCACACTCTGGGAACGACTCATACGAGCCGTGTGTGCTGTAAACTGTGTTAGATGTTTTGTCTTTATCATTAACCGTGTCCATGTACGGAGTCTTCTCTGGACTGTAGCGATGCCCTTCTGAGTTCTGTCCCAGTTCAAAACCCGGATATCCAGGCTGTTGGTTCTGGTGGAGAGCTGCAGGGACCTGTGACCGATTGGGGTGCAAGGAGTTGATACTTGCAGGTTGGTAGCCCTGGGGATAACCATGGTAGCCTTGATAAAGCAGAAAGGGTTTGCCAGCAGGAAAAGTCTGGGAGAAGGGCTGTTGCTGCGGCTTGATCTGCATTTGGGGCTGGAGCTGAGGCTGTGGACACGTTTGCTGGGGTTGAGGTTGCAAGATGCTCTGGCCAGACTCGCGCACATTCAGTTGAATATACTTCCCCGTCTGTGGGTCAAAAAAAGTCTTCTTTTTCACTTGAACAGGCAGGTCCACTACAAAATATTGGCCAGAACCAGGGTCTTGCAGCACTTTGCGCTGGGTCAGAGGGTAGGACTGGGGATAGCTTGACTCTACATGGTACTGTGTCACTGGAGCTGGGTGGTTGGCATGATGGAGAGTGGGAGAAGAGGGAACATGAGCAACTGTCTTAGGAGCAGCAGCATAGGAAGCAGGGCCAGTAGCACAAGGAGACACAGCAGGGAGGGAAACAGCCGCAGTAGAATGAGGGATAGAAATGGGACCAGTGGCATGAGGTGAAGCATGAAAAGAGTAGTGAGAGGACTGGTGCTCTGTATGAGAAGAAGGCAAGCTGGACCCCAACACAGGAGCATTAGCAAGGGAGACGGGTGGGGAAAAATGTGGGGAAGCCATAGCATGGCGACTGGGAGAGCGTACCTCAGTGGATGAGGGTGAACGAATAGTGGAGGCATCTTTCTCAACTCCAGCGGGGCTGTCTGCGGCAACTTTGGACAGCTCTTTCTTCATTCTCCGAGTAGTTAACCTTTGAGCTCTGCGCAGGGCCTTCTCACTCTTTGGGGGAACAACTGGAGGCTTGCCCAAAGAACGGGACGCATCACTGCTGAAGCTACACGCTGATTCTGGTCTCTCATAGTCATACAAACCTCGTGTCTCCGCCAGGTCTGCTGCACTGGTCGCAAAACTCTCCACATCTTCTGACATATTGCTGATGAGAGAGCGTGAGTCATCTTCATCCATAACAATGCTTCTCCTGGAATAGGGCCTGTAATGAGGGATGGGAGTTGAGTGATCCTGTGATGAAGATGCTGACTGGAAAGTTGAAGATTCAGCAGTGAGTCTATTTAATCCTGTGTCAGGATGAACAGGAGTTCCACCACTGTGTCTTATTTTCTCTTGCTCATTGGGTGAGCCCATCCTGAAATCGTCTCCAAAGCTCTTAAAGAATCGTGGCTTAACTGACTTGGTGGAAGAACCTCGGAAAGTGTTGTCCTTTACTCTGAACATTAAGGGTTTGGCTCCTAGAGCAGGAGAGGAAGTGTTGGATCGGGGCAGAGATGATGCTGGAGATGCAGGGGCATGTGGTCTGCTAGGTCTCATGTGGGACTCAGGTGACTCATGCTCTGATAGATTGTTTCTTTGGTGGGAAGGTAAAGGGGAGCATAGTTGCCTTTCTCTGGGTTTCTTTTCTGATTCTGTTGAAGTGATGGCATAGTACTGGAGAGCATCCACCTGTGCTGCTCTTTTTTGCTCTACCTGAGCGTTTCTCACATTCTCACTGTCAACTGTTAAATTTTCTTCTTTTCTCTTATTAGCCTGGATGTCATCATCTCTTTGAGCTAGCATGCATTCTTTTGCCACTCTCTTCTCCTCTGTCAGTGCTTCTTGGCTATTCTCAAGGACTTTAGGCCTCTCTTTGACTTGGTTTTGTTCTTTTATGATTTTTTCTTTTTCTATAGCTCTCTTTCCTGCCTCCCCTTTTTGAGTTATCCATTCTTCGTTTTTCCACCTTTGTCTCTTCTGCTCTTCAATCTGGATCTGGTTGATCCTTTCCTTTTCTGAATTATGAGTAACTTTATCTTCCTCTCTGTGTTTTCTGTTTTTTTCTTCCTCAATATTAACAAGTATCTTCTCAGTCTCCCTTTGTTCCTCAATCAAAGCTGCTCTCCTCCTCTGCTGAATCTCTTGAACTACTCTCCTTTGTTCCTCTCTTTGAGCTGCTCTCCTTTGCTGCTCTTCAGCTTTCCTCTGTTCCACTTCTTGGGCCACTCTGTGTTGTTCTTCTTGTACAGCTTTCTTCTGTTGCTCTTCTTGTGCAGCTCTCCTCTGTTGCTCTTCTTGTTCAGCTCTCCTCTGTTGTTCTTCTTGTTCAGCTCTCCTCCCTTGCTTTTCTTGTGCAGCTCTCCTCTGTTGCTCTTCTTGTGCACTTCTTCTCCATTGCTCTTCTTGTGCAGCTCTCCTCTGTTGCTCTTCTTGTGCACTTCTCCTCTGTTGCTCTTCTTGTGCAGCTCTCCTCTGAAGCTCTTCTTGTGCAGCTCTCCTCTGAAGCTCTTCTTGTGCTGCTCGTCTCTGAAGCTCTTCTTGTGCTGCTCTCCTCTGCTGCGCTTCTTGTGCAGCTTTTCTTTGCTGTTGCTCTTCTTGTGCAGCTCTCCTCTGTTTTTCTTCTTCTGCTGCTTTTCTTTGCTGCTCTTCTTGGGCAGCTCGCCTATGTTGCTCTTCTTGTGCAGCACTTCTTTGTTGCTCTTCTTGTGCAGCTCTTCTCTGTTCCTCTTCTTTTACAACTCTCCTCTGTAGCTCTTTCTGTGCAGCTCTCGTCTGTAGCTTTTCTTGTGCAGCTTTTTGCCATTGCTCTTCTGCAGCTCTCCTCTGTAGCTCTTCTTGGGCAGCTCTTCTCTGTTGCTCTTCCTGTACTGCTCTCTGTTGCTCTTCTTGTTCAGTCCTCCTTTGTTTTTCTTCTTGTGCAGCTCTCCTCTGAAGCTCTTCTTGTGCTGCTCGTCTCTGAAGCTCTTCTTGTGCTGCTCTCCTCTGCTGCGCTTCTTGTGCAGCTTTTCTTTGCTGTTGCTCTTCTTGTACAGTTCTCCTCTGTTGCTCTTCTTGTGCAGTCCTCCTTTGTTTTTGTTCTTGTGCAGCTCTCCTCTGTTGCTCTTCTTGGGCAGCTCTTCTTTGTTGCTCTTCTTGTGCAGCTCTCCTCTGTTGCTCTTCTTGTGCAGCTTTCCTCTGAAACTTTTCTTGGGCAGCTCTTCTCTGTTGCTCTTCTTGTGCAGCTCTATGTTGCTCCTCTATGTTTTTCTTCTTCTCCTCAGTTTCTTTCATTCTCATTTTTTCTTCTCTTTGCTTTGCTCTAATATCCTCTTCTTTCTGCTTGACTTTTCTTTCTTCATCTGCTCTTCTCTCTGATTCTCTCTGCTTGTCTCGCCTCTCCTTGATTTTAATAGCTACGGCCTCGCGCTCTCTCGCTCTCCTCTCCTCTTCCCTCTGAGTGGCTCTCCTCTCTTCTTCAGCCAAAGAAGCTCTGCTCTCCTCCAATATGTGCTTTATTTTCACGTCTTCTTTTTTCTCCTCTTCACACCTTAATGCTTGCTCTTCCCCCCCTTGTTTTTTTCTGCCTTGCTGCTTTACTTTGATTTCATCATGCTGTGTTGCAAGCCTTTCTTCTTTTAGTTTATCTGTCCTCCCATCTTCAGTATTAGCCTCTGTATCTTTATCCTGTTGTTTTTCAACTCTCTCATCTTGCATTTGTTGTGTCATGTTTTCTTTCCTGTTGTGCGTTTGCCCCATGGTTGGATGTAGAAGAGAATTTCTAACTACAGATGCTGAAGTTGCTGCTTGCAAAGAATGACTGTTTGGCTGACAAATATTTTGATCTTCTTGACATACCCTTTGGGAGTCTGACATTTGTACTGTCTGAGTTTTTGGTGAATCATTCCTCTCTTTGTGATGGGTATATTTTGTTGCATTGACTACTGGGTCTTCATTCACTTTGGCATCTTGTCTCTCTTTGTCTCCCAGTTTGAACATCCCTGTCCTTTGGTGTTCCTTGTCTGTAATGGGAAACACTACCGCTTTGGGCACTTTGTTCACCTTAGCACTCATTTCTGTCTTATTTGGCAAACTTTTCTCCTTTACAGAGAGCTCTTGTGGGTCAGGAGTAAACACAGGACGTCTGCTATGACGGGTCTGTATTAGTGGAAAGAATCCTTCCTTTTTGTTGGGTGGGTATTCCTGAAATGTATTTTCCTCTCTGTCCTCTGAAACAATTACTTTTAACCTTGCATAGTCTGCAAGTGCTGATATCTCAGGTACTGTGGATGCCTTTCCTTTTGGTTTTGGTTTAACTTCAGGTTTTTCCTGAACTGTGCTCTCCCTTGCTGGGCGTGAATTTCTTGAACTTTGTCTTTCGGTTGCTGATAAAGTGGACTGCTTCTCCATTTGTTTTCTAACATGATTATCTTGATCTGCTTCAGTATTTTCATTGCTGCTCCATCTTTCCCTGAATCCATCTCTCTGTTTTGATGCCAGCTTATCTTCTGCTTCTGCTTTCCTTTTTGCGTCTTCATCTTGAATTCTTAATGTACTTGAATCCACTGTTTCTCTTTGACTTTGATCCAAAGTGAACACAAAGGCTTCAGTTTTTCCTCCCTTGTGTGATTCATTGCTGACAGCTGTTTTGTTTGGTGGTAACCCTGGAAGTTCCCTTCCCTTTGATGCATCTCTATCAGTTATGCTATTGTGCTGTGGCTCATTACTGTTTTCTGCTATCCCTTGTACTTGAAAGTAGTCTCCTTCTGCTGGCTGTTCATTTGATTCCCCACATTTCTTTACTTTTTCAAGCTCTTCATTCTCAGATTGCATGTTCCCGCTGGTTGCATTGTTGCTGTTCTGTTGATTGCTGATTTTCAGTGAATCAGACAGTTTTCTGACACTGGACAGCACATGCTGTACACCTAATGTGTCCTCAGAACTGTATTTCTTAGTGCTTGCTTGTTCTTCAGTGTTTAAAGTCTTAACTTTTTCTTTACAACTAGATGATGCAACTTGTTTCTCTTCATTAGATTGCACTGCATCATGTGGCAAAGTTGCACCATGTTGTTTTCCCACTTTTTTCAGGCTATTTTCAGTTACTGGTGGCACAACTCGGATGGCAATGCTGTCAATATGCACATCATCATCCTCTTTATTATCTTGAAGTTTGTGTGATTCATGTGTCTTTTCATTCTTGGTTGCTTTGTTGGAAGGACTGGTGTTTAAAGTTTTTGCAGTTGTGGAGTCATGTTTGTTTTCCTCCAGTAAGGGTGTCGTAATACCATCTACACTGCTGATGTTGGATTGATTGACCACATTTGTCATATCTTCTTTCACAGTCTGTTGAGTAACCTGTTTTATCAGAGTTTCCGCATCATTCGCGGTGTTGATTCCAGTGTTCACTGCCGTGACGGTAAAGTTCTCACTGGTATGAGCTGTTTGTACATTTTGTGCAATTTTCTCTTCATCTGTCCTCAAGCTTCTTGCTGAGTTCTCTCGTGGTGTTTTAGCTGTGTGATCTTTTCTTTCTCTTGCTATTATGTCCTCTTTGCAGAGAAGGGGTTGAGTTTCACCTGGCACTTTATTTTTAGCAGATACAGTGACTGTGAAGAGCGCACCTTTTTCGGTCAGGATTTCTGGTTGTGTTTCCCCCTGGGGTTTTATGTTCATAGTGGAACTCTCCTGCTGAGGATGCGTCCTTTCCTGACACATATTGTTCTTTACTGCTTCTGAGGGTGGTGTTTCTTGCACATTTTCAGAATGATTTTTTATAAATAATTTAGCCTGATCTTCTGTTTCCTGTATGTCCTTTGTTTTTAGGAGCTCATTTGCAGAAATATTTCTCTCACTTAATTCAAGACCTGAGTTGGGAGGATGCTTATCCAGGTCTGAACTGTTGCTCTCTTTCTCTGTTGCATTCATTTGATTTTGAGCGCTGCAGCTCTCCTGACCAGCGTTCACAGTTGGCTTTCTTTCTCGTACAGTTACCATTATTCCCTTAATCTGCAAGCTCTGATTAGCTGTAGGGTCTTTTTTCTGGCCAAAGACAACATTTAGTAAAGGGGATAAATCTACACGAGCTGCTTCTTTACTTTCAGCATTTCCTGTCGTCGCAGGTTTGGAGCTGGTAGCTTCGACACCTGTAGTGTGCGCAGGATCTTCTTCCTTTTTGTCGAGATTGTCAGTGTTTGCGGCTGAATAGTCTTTAAGTCCATCTTTTGGTTTTCCAGATGTTTCTGCATGATCTGCTTTCTGTTCTCTGTGGTCATTCATGGGTGGCTGCTCTTTATTTTTCATCGGTTTGGTCTCCTGCTTTTGATTTTGTAGCAAGCACTCAGTTGTGCTAATGATATTATGAGTGGTGGTTGCTGCAGATTTAACTGGTATTGCAGCAGAACTTGTAGGTGAAACAGACTTGACCGGGTCCACCTGTACTCCTGAAGGTTCCATCTGAGGCTTCGGTTTTATATTACTGGGCACTGAGCTTTCATGCTTTTTAGGCACTTCCTGCGATGGCGGCCTCTGGCATGTATTGACAGTCTGACTACCTGCTAACTGCTTGGAAGAACTTTTGGATATAAACCCGTCTCGTATAGCACAGCCCTTTTCTTTAATAGCTGAGATTTCTTTTTCAGCATGAGCTTTTATCTTGGAAGTCAAAATCTCTTGCTTGGTCATAGTTCTTTCTTTATGAGACAGTGATCTGGGAGGGATGAAATGTTGATCTTTACCTGGACCTACATTGTGCTCAGCTGACTTGGGTTTTCTTTCATGGGGTAGCAGTTTGGCCAAATCAGAAGCTCTTTGCTGTGAAACATCGGTGACTTTCACAGGGTCACATTTTTCCAACTTTGCGACACTGTTGTCCTTCACTTTATCGCTAACAGTGTCACCATTTATTCTTTTATTTGCACTGGTTGGAGAATAATTTGCACTGGATAACTTAAATTCTTTGGATGAGTCACTGTACACACGCTGACTCTCAGAGCCTTCGCTGGGTTTAAAGCCACCTACTTCCTCTATCTTTTCTTTGTTAGCTGTGGTAAATCTGCATGTAGGACTGTGTTCTTCTGTTGATTTCTCCTTAACTTTCTCAGCTTTATCAGGAGATAAAACTTGCGTTTCATTGGCATCATTCAAAGAGATATTTTCTGTCACTGATTCATTGTTTCTGCTAGCCAAAATTAAGTTAGTAAAACCATATTTCTCTCTCAGACGCTGATAATCATCTGCCCCATTTCTGATAACTGAGTCTTCCTTCTGCTGATGCATTTGAACTGTCTTATCTTGCTTTAGGTAATCCTCATTTTTATGTACATTTAACTTTAAAGGAACATCGTTCTTTGCAGCGTCATCATCTTTAGTGATGACAGTATATTTGGCTTTCTCCTTTTGCCCACCTCTCATTTTCTCTTTTATTTTGGCTAACTCTGCTTTAGCTTTAGCTAACTCTGTCTTCACCTGTTCAACTTTATCGGGCTCAATTTTGACCTGGTGTGTAGCTGTGAGTTTAGCTGTGAGTTTAGCTGACATTTCCTGCATGCTTTCTGCTTTTGTTAGCTCTGCTTTAACTCGTTCCTGCTTTGACCATTCCACTTTTCTCTCTTTAGGTTTGGCATCTTGCATTGTGCTTATTTCTGCTGTAGACCAGTCTGTATTTACTCGACCTACATGAGCTGAAGCTTTTCCTTCCTTTGCTTTTTGAAAATTCTCAATTTTAATGTGGTCTGTCTGGACCTTCTCCACTTCAGCTGCATTTGTCCTCACCTCTTTCTCTTTGGTTTGCTGCTCCTGTACTCGCTCTGTGTTTGTTTTCTCTGCTCCGGCCTGTTTTGCATTGACCTTTTCTGTTCCAGATTGTTCCGCTTCCGTCTGCTCTTTTTTAACTTGTTCAGTGGTTACCTGCGCTTCCTGGATTTGTGCTGCATTGATCCTTTTTTCTGTGGCCTGTTCAGTTTTAGCTTCCTCTATTCTCGCCTGCCAAGCCTGCTCGGTTTTTGCCAGTTCGGTTTTTATGTGCTCTTCTTTTAGCTTCTCTGCTTCAGCTTGTTCTGCTTTGACCTGCTTACCCTGCTCCTTTTTAATGTGCTCAGCTCCTGCTTCCTCTGTAATATTTCTTGGCTCATCTCTTGCCTCATGTAGTCTGGTTTGCTCAGCCTTTGTCTGCTCCTCTCTGGCAAGTTCTGGTTGTTTTTCTCCGAACTGTCTTGTTTGTTCTCCTTTTATCTTCTCCCCTTTAATATGCTCTGCTTGGGCTTGGGCCTGCTCTGCTGCAACTTTTTCCAAATCATTCTGCCCTGCTAAATTTAACCTAGACGATTCTGCTTTAGGCTGCTCTACTTGAGCCCACTGCTGAACTTTTGCCACCTCTGCTTGGGTGTGGTGTGATTTTATGTGTTCTGCTATGACCGGTTCAGGCTTGACCTCAGCAAACTGTCTATCCTTCATCTGTTTGGACATTTGTGGGGCAGATGTATTGTCAGGGTTAAATGAATTTTTGTGTATGTTTTGTTCAGACTGTGGTTTTGCCTCTATTGGCTGGAGACTATGGACTTCATGCCCCTTTGGAATTTGCATATCTTGTTTTCTTGTTTCATCCGTGTCTATATGTTTGTCTTTAATAGAAGAAAAAGTCTGATGGCTTATGTATTCATTATCATTATGTTTGTTATAGTTCTGTTTGAAATAAGTATCTTTCACTTCAGTTTTCTCATTATCATCAATACTAAAAGGTTGTTTAGAAATATTAGTATTGACCAAACCAGGCTTTTTATCAGAAGGGCAAACGGCAAAACCCTCCCTCATCTCTACCTTCTCAAGTTGTTGATCTATTTTTTGCTGATTTTCTCGCCCTGTCTTTTCCATTACAGCTGCTGTTTCTTGTTTCCATGGAGAGAGAGTTGCTTTCACTCCGAGCTTTTCTGTGTCTTGGCTGTTTATCTGTCTCCTCTTATCCTGTGAGGACACATTATTGTAATCATGTTTGTTGTGTTTGAGCTGCTCACATTTCTCCACCTTTGTGAATAGCCTTCCCACTGTTTCATTAAAAGGTTGTTCAGTGTTTGGCTTGCTTATTAAATATCCTCCACTTTGATTGTTGTCAGCATTTAGCCTTGGTGTTTCTGTAGCTGAGTAAGGTGGGTTATTTATGTATAAATCCCTTCCCGAAGTTCCTGCATCAGCCATCGTGTCTTGCTTATAGGGAGCAAATGATGCTAAATCTTCGTGTAGATTCTGTCCGTTAGCCAGCTTATTGCCGATGTAGTTTTCAGGTAAAAAGCCAGTGAACCCAGAATGATGAGCCATCTGACCTTGCATCTGAACTGTCTGGTAATCACTTAAAGAGTATGCTGTATATTGGCCTGTAGTCGTCATTAAAGGTTGAGAATTTGACACTGTAAGTGACAGTTCTGGACTGCGATACCGGTTTATAGCAGCACTTGTCCTGCTGGATTCCTCTAGCTGGGAAAATTGAATTTCTGCATCTGGAAAATAAGGGATATCTATCGCAGTCTCTCTAGGCTCCTGTTTGTTTTTCTCCGGCGTCTCCGCTGCTTTAAATTTGGCAGGACTGTAGGTGCTTTTTACTCGTTTTCTGTTGTCTTTGAGATTGAAGAGCAGGCTCGTGGCTCGGGATTTGTAGGTGGACATCCTGACGTCAGGAGTCGCACCCCTGCTCTCTGCTCGTACCGGAGGATGCTCCACAGGTTGAGGAGAAACTGCATAATGTTGGAAATCAGAAGAAACTGCCTCTGGGGGTGCATGGACCAGAGGTGTCAGCATCTGGCTGACGTTAAATGGAGTGGTGCTTGTGTTACTGCTAACAGTATTAGGCGCCACTGTTACCGTGTTGTTACCAAGACTTACATTTTCATTGCTGCAAAGTACTGCATGCTGGTTTTCTATCACTCCCGTTGTGATATTTTGCTCTGTCATCATTTTGATTTTCTGCTGGAGGGCTTTGACAGAGCTGATTGTGTCCCTGACACGTCGAGACATCTCAGTGGTGGGCGACGCAGTCGACGGGCGATGGGACGGAAGCCTATTAGTTCCCAGACTCTGGGTCCTTTTCCTATGCGGGTAATGAACTGCCAGCTCTGACTCACAGCGTTTCTCCACGGCTGAAGCGTTCTGTAGCACTGTGGATGTTGAGGTGGAACGTGGAAGAGCTGGTGAAATCATGGGTGCCACGTTACTCCTTGGCTGTCTGATACCTGTATAATAACCCTGCGGCTGACCCATCTGTGAAGGCTCCTTGTACATGGGTGTCTCGTACCATTTAGGGAACTCTGAACGGTGCATAAAGCCCGAGACTTGTCCTTGCTGGAAGGGAAACCTGTTATGGTCCCTCCACACCTTGAAGGGACTAAACTCACTGTGTATAAAGACATTAGAGTTGCAGTTGACCTGTGTGAACATGCTCTGTGAGGATCTCATGAATGAAGAACTGTGAGACGCTGCTGCTATATCAGATCCAGAGGAGTAGACGTTGGTGTCTTGGTATGAGAACGGGCCAGAAGAGGGGAAATGACCACCGTGAAAATTTTGCTGGTATGATGTAGAGAATTCAGAAAGTTCCCTTTGGATACTCATTAGAGCTGATTTGTCCCAGCTTGTCTCATCACTCCACTCTCTGAGTTTGTCATCCGTTCCTACTCCATCCCTGTGCCCCTCAGAGTTAAAAGCTCTGATGAGAGAGGAAACTCTGGAGCGGCTTCTGCGTTGCTGTGAACTCAACTCTGTGGCTCCATTGCTGAGAAAGTTAAGCTCCTCCCTCAAAGACTTTTCCTGTTGAGAGGTTTCCACAACGGAGTGCTGGAATGTGGCAGAAATCCTCCCCTGTGCCCTTTCTCCATAAACCTCCCATCTTGGATCTCTGTGGATCTCACCTCCATACCTTCTTCCGTGGATCCAGTCTTGTCCATACTGCTGCACCTTGAGGCTGAAGTTCTCATGTGCAGCTCTCTTAAGTTCCTCCCTCTCACTGTACTCTCTGTCTCTGTACTGTCCTCTCTGGCTAAAGGCCAGCTGCCTGTCTTTCTGGGTGCAGGGTGAAGACAAACTTAAGTCTGAGTCATTATAAACAGCCTCGTCTCCGATACAGAGACTCCTGAATGCTCTGTCCGTCAGACTGCTGACCTCACGGTCATTATCATCCAAGAAGGACCCACCGCTGGAGGTGTCGCTGTAGCCTCCATCGCTGTGCCTTCGATGCCCGCCGCTCTTTCGGCCAGAGCGGCGCTTCTCAACGGAGGTCATGATGCAGAATTGCAAACAGAAATGTCTGCCTTCAGTTGTTCAAGCATTCATGCAAACGTAGACCTCAAAATTACACACTCTGCCTGCTGCTGGAGCTGCTGCACCCAGAATTTTGGATCCTGGGTCAGGATTTTGTAAAGCAGGCGCTCCTAAGGCATCATGGCATTTAGCTGGGCTCTGTCCAAAACAATCCCAGAGTTTGTTGGTTTCCTAAAAAAGAAAATAAAGGAGAATCAGCCCAGGGTGAACCATATAACCCTTCACTTTATAAGACACATTATTATAACAGCAATAATAGGATTTTGCTCACTGTATTGCAACCTTGATCCAAAACCTAAAATATATTCAACATTCTCTCCTATGAGATCATAAAAAACAAACAAACTGTAACTCATTTGTTCTGGTGCATAATATATGATAGCTGGCCTTGATAGGGCCCATATTTCTCTTGCATTAAGCCACTATGTACTGTATGTGGTTCTGAAAACGGCTCTGTAAATCCTTTCACTCAATCACTGTGACCTTCAGAGACATGTTGTGAATAAAACTACACTGTTGCTAGGCACAGCGAAGACAGCCTCACGTGAGTTATTTAGGGTAATCAAGATGCATCAGTACAAATTTAGATGGGCACACACGCACCACATATTGACTTCGGAGTGAAAGATAGAACTTGAGTAATCGGAGCTTGAAATGAACACATTTTTAAGTTGCTAACGCTGCTGATCTTCAATCAGCCCGTTTCCTGTTTAGTCAAAGAGTAAAAACATCTGATGAGGACTTTCCAAGTGTGACACTTGCATTAGAAGCCCTTTTCTTTACAGAGAGGGGTGGAATTAAACATATTACAAAGTCTATAGCCAATGAGGTACATAATCCTTTATCTAAAATGATTTCCCCCTCAAACATACTGTATTTTATTTAGACTCCTTAAAATTAAATACAAAAACATTTCTTATAAATAAAGCCACAAAACCTAAATCTAAATCCAAGGCCACAAGTTTTACGTAGGACCATCTGTTGGCGCGGAAGCTTTTCTTTGCAATAATATCTGCAATAATATAATGTGTGTCTTCTAAACTGGAGGATATAGGTGGCTTTTCACATTCTTCTTTTGTCATACTGTAAATGGGTAATACCATGAGTATATTTACTGTACAGCTGCCAGGCAGCCGTCATCTTGCTTAGAATATCCAGTGGTTCATTAATATCTTTAGACCTGGAGGCTCTCCATCTGATACACAACTATCGAACAGTTACTCATCACACTGCTGTACCGACTGACTGCGTCAGCATCACACAGGAGTGGCGCAGAAATGAAAGGCGGTTCAACAATATAATGCAACCATTTTTTCCTTAAGCAGAAAAAACAGCAGCTTGAACAAAGCCGTGTCTTCACATTCAGCTTGTCCCTGTGCACTCATTGTAAGCATCTTCTTTCAGTGCATTAAAAGAAACACATGCTGGCATTTAAGTTTCACGCCACACTATCTTTACTCAAACAAAACATGTGTTACATAAAGAGAGACTTCAGACATCAGAAAGGAGCATTAAAAACATACACAGTTATGATAGCAGTCCCTCACTTGCAACGGTAATCTCTTGTCAAACTGTCAGCGTGATTTCTGTTCATTCTTGCATGTGACAGGTTTATTTTTGTCCAGTGACGGGTCTCCAACTAAAACCTGACACCAAAGAAGACTCGTTTTCAGGAGGGACTCTGGGCCAAAGGAAGACTGAACAGGAATGCATCTATCTTCTCAAAGGAGAGCAGTAAATGTTTACTGATGTCAGTAACTTCCAGTGGAGCAAAACTAAATTCTGTAAGTGCAGCTAAACCCTGCACAGTACCTTCAGTAAGGGAGATCCTTTTTTTCCCTTTAAAGATATCTCTTTTTTTCTGTGAGAAAATCATGGAAATTGCATGCTTGAAAGCAAGATTATTCATATGTGTTATTGTAACCTTTTCTGGTCTTTTCCGTGTATTTATGTCTCTCGTTCTAATATGAAAAAGAATGCACACCGAGCTTCTTGACTTACCTTTGAGTTTTATATTCCATAATTTGTGCCTTGTTGCAAACTCCTCAAAAGTGCTTCATCTCCCCAAAAAGGCCTTGATGCTGATCTGATCCTGCCCTGTCCCCCTCACACAGCTCGTCTCTCACAGCTCAAGCTCTTTCTATTAACAGGAGTCCAAATAAAAAAAAAACTCTATGTAGTCCACTGTCAGGTCTTCGAGCGTCAAGCAGCAGGCAGGACTCGGGGCTGGAGACTAGACAGAAATAGAGGAGTTATCCCAGGGAGAGTGTCCACCATGGGGGACCAGAATGAGGGCTTGAGCTAGCATGCGGGTCTGTGAGATCCTTTGGTGTCGAGTGTCAGATGCATGAAACAAACAGCCTCTCGACTATTTATAAATCTGGACAGCTACTGTTGGCCATTAGCAGCCAGAACTAACTGTCAGTAAACTGGAAACATATTGCAACTTTATGATGAGGTTGTGAGATCTAAAGCAGTAGAAAAACTAATTTCTTGAGGATGTGCTATTACAGTGGGTGTTTGAGAGGGGTAGGGCTGCATGGAGGGGCTGTAGTTTGGGTGCTCTTCTGGAGGACAGAAATAACTTAATTGCGTTACACTCGAGTGCCACCTTCTTTGTTTAGCAGAACTGGTAAGCACTATATTGAGTGTCAACAAGTGGCTCCTGGCCACTTCACTCCAATGAAGCTTCATACCGGAGACCAAAATGAGGGAAATGTTTTTCCAGCATTAGTTCGTTTTTTCATCCATTTCCTTCCAAAGAGATTTTTTTAAATTATTATTTGACGCATCATACCTGAATTTTCACTTTATTACAGTACTCAAGCCATGGAGGATCTAATCTCCCTGGCTATAGCCTCACTCAACCCCAGCAGAAAAGGCCATAAGGCAAAGGAAGGGGAGGAACTGTACCTCCCCCTTTCACCCCATCCCTCCCCCTCTACAGCCCGCTGCTATAATGGGAGATTGCTGCAGCAGATAGTTTCCTGGGATTCTTGGCGGGTGCAGGGCTGGCCTGATAGGATGATGGACACACACACATGGGCCTTAATGGAGATGCACTCCTCCACACATGCCTCCCCCCACACACACATACACACAGATGGTTTTACATACAGCTCACTAAACTTTAGAGAAGGCTGATGTAATCCCTTTTTAACTAATCTCTTTCCGCCCTTCTAAAGAAACTCCACCCACACGCCCCTCTCATCCATTTTCCTCTCCACGCAGTCAGCCTCTGACATTCAGCTGTATATTCCATTCATATCAATAATCAGCTCAACAGATCCAAGTTGCTGCCATAAAAATCTAGTTTTGCTGCTTACTTTGGGGCCTTCGATTCTTCTTAAAAATTGTTTTGATTGACTAATCAAAACAATTTTTTTTTTTTTTTGCAACATCCCTCAGCAAAAAGAATCTGCATGTGTTAAACCAAGTGGCTCAATTTTCCCACTGAGGTTAGAAATGAAGCCAATCATGTCAGTTTCCTGCTCACTAAGTCCCTCTAGTGGGCAAATTTATATTACAAAGCACCCAGTTCTGACAGTTCTTTGCAGAAATGTGGACTTTTGATACAAACCTCTCACATTTCTGTACAGTGCAAGTCTCCAGCTTTGCTTCAAAATAGTTTTATTGACAAGCTGCGAGGACTGTGGGCATTGATCACAAACGCTGAGGATGCTTTTCCTTCTGCTGAGTAAGGGGGAGCAGAGCTGTGGTTATGTGGCAAACAGCAGACAGGCACATTACTTGCTGCATTAAGATATGCTTTGTTTGTATAATCTCCATCCAGAAATGGGCCTAATTGATTCTAATTGATTGGGTTATTGGTCAGCTCTGTTGCAGGAATTAAAAGCAGAGATGATACTTTAGCAGGTTGTTTTGGCCCTTCACTGGACCCTCAATTCACTTTATGTCTGACTTTGAAAGCTGGAGCTGTAAATAGTAAAAAAATTCAGTGTTGCAGCTAATGTCAAGCAAAAAAAAAAAAGTGTATGTATGGATGACTCTTTCTTGAGTGCACGGTGTCTTTCTGTCTTATATTGTCCGCGTGTCTGTGGATGGGTGCATGTGCGCAGCGTCTCCCTGTTTCAGGACATTTTTTTTTTCCCCACGTCCCTGCAAAAAATATTTCATTACTGCAACAAAAGAAGCCCATTAACTGCACTGTAAGAACAGAGTTCAACTGCTGTCCCCCGTATTCACCATGTTTGTCTGCTTTTCTGGCCACTCTCCAGCTAATTTGATATAACAATGCTCCACAAAACCGCCTCAGGACTTTTTTTAGGTGACAGAAAATTATCAATGATGCCACATGCACAGCTGAATGTCAACACCAACTTGACTTGTTTATGAAATATTAAAGCAGTGAATTATGGGCACCATGCAGAACTTAATGATGATCGGAGTCATTATAACTTCAGCATCCTTTGTTTTGGCTAATGATTAAATTCCACAACTGCTGTATTCAATTTTGGAGAGACTGAATGTGTTTTTCTGCGTCTTTTGTATGAGTTGGCCGGATTACGTCGCCCATACTGGTACATTTTGGAGAAGGAGCTGGTTTGTATAAGGATATTGTGTTATCATTAGCTGCCATGTCACTGGGCGCAACATTTTTGCTCTGGAGCTCTCTCATGCACTTAAAGATAAAGCATTATATGAAGGCACAATGTTTTTGGTAATAATGTTTGGGCCATTTTTAGATCCAGGACAATATCTGCTATATGACGCAATATTTTTTTTTTACCTGCACTTATTTGTGATATCAAATATGTTTAAAAAAAAAAAAAAAGGGCCCGTAGTTTTAAACTTTTGTCAAAATTTTGGGATTTTGTTTCAAAATTGAATATGAATGGTGTGTGCGTTTATAGAAATGAGGCCCCTCATAAATGAAAACGCCTATCAAAAAGTCTTAAAGTCACAGTCAGTAAAAGCATCACTTTATTGGTATACTTTTCAGATATTTACATCATGCACACACAATGGTGTAAAAAAAAAAAAAGAAAAAAGAAAAAGCTCTGTGTACAACCTGACATTATCTCCCTCTTCTGTGTCACCAGGGTGTCGCCTCATCAATTATTGAACCAGTACTTCATGGTAATACATAATTTCTTATCAATTATTCATGATAATGTGTGTGTAGTTTACTTAATTGTGTTATTGACTATCAAAAGTAATTTCCTGAAAATCCTCAAGGACGCAAATTGAATCAGCCCAACTACTGGTTGTGCGCTCTGCGGTTAAGTATTCTCAGTCCGATCAGTCGATCCTACAGTCAAGAGTCATTCTGGTGAGGAGAGATATTTAAGAATAATGAATCAACAGATATATTGCGCGTGATAAACTGTGGTGTGAAGAGCCCTGAGGTGATGATAGATGATGTTTTTTAAAATGTAAATCCAACATTAACAAATAGCATATATCATGTTTAATGGGGTTTATTATTTTAAAAAAAAAAGGCTCACAGAGAGGAAGAGAGCGTGTAAGCGTTCCTAAAAGTAAATAAATAATAAGAGTCGCGAATACTCTCCTCTCCCGGCTTTAAGGGAAGATGATAAATAATGTATCAGAACAGATGGCTGGAGCGAGAGGCAACAGGAGAGGTACATGAGCGAGTACATCTTTAATTGTTTTAAAGAACATGTCACAACAGGAGTGGTGTGTTCCCTGTCTGCTGCCACTACAGATGTGCTAACCGAGTGGAAGGGACAACTGCCGCTCTCTCACCGAGTCTGCTTCAGCCTGCCCGGGGTTCACACGTGAGCATACGGTAGTCTGGCACATGTACACATTTACAGTTAGAATGGCTGATTAATATTAAAGTGCACTTTCACTTTAAACTCAAAAGAACGAGAGGCGATTGTTTGACCTGAAACCATAAACGTTATATTGCCCAAAATCCTGCAAAAATCCTCGCTGTCCTGCCATCACTTGTACACTTACAGTTTACATGCATTATTGTTTACAATGTAACCACCAGTCCTCCTAATGAAAATGAGAGGAACAACATCGGGATTATTTAAATTCACATTATCAAATATGTCTTTGCTGCACACATATTGTATCTATGTTAGTCCATCAAAAGAGTCCAAGAGTGCATGAAGACAGACAATAGATCCAAAACCACAGTTGTGCTTTTACGAGGGGAACGAGGCCCCAGTTACTGAGCATTTCTCACAATCGTAACTTACTGTCAAATAAATATTTAAATGTTTGCATCCATACAGTGCGATATCAGAAAAGTCTGTCCCAGGCTGTTTCTGGAGTCAGTCATTTGTGCTTAGTTTCTCATACGACCAGAGTAGAGTAGTTAGAGCAGGCACAGTCACACAGATTTAGAGTATCAGTACATCCAAGTTTGTGTCCAGCACCTCACTTTTTCTCCAGTGGTTCCTTGGGGCAGTGAGGGTGCTTCTCAGGACTGCTTCCCAGGACCGGGACCTTAGAGGCCAAGGTGGGACTGGAGCTATCGCCCCCTCTTCCGACGGCGCCGGACACCTCAATGGGAGGACCCACCGAGGGTCTTACCACCCCGGCTGCGCTCACGCCGACTCCAGACAGGACTCCAACGCTGGCACCGGGACCGGTCGCCGCGCCAAGCAGGTTGGCAGACTGCAGTACAGCCTCGGAGTGCTCACGGGCCTTCATGCGCAGGGCGGCCACGCTGGCTGTGCGGTTGCCCTGACAACCATAGGGTGGCAGGAAGGACAAGCCCATGGGGTCCGAAACGCAGCAGGAGCACAAGCCATTACCTGAAAAATGAGAATTAGTGGGATTTATGATAAGATTACAAAAAAAAATCTTTATTGCCGTCTCTATTTGCCAGTTAATAAGAATGAGATTTACCTTTCAGAGTGGCGACCTGTGAGAGAGCCTGGGCGTAGGTGGCAGAGTTAAGGAGGGTGCCTGGTAGGCAAGATGGAAAGAACGGACCACCAGGACCCACTGTCCTGTTGATACTGGAGAGAGAAGAAATACTTAATATCTAGGAATAACTTTAAACAGACAGTTTATTCTATTAATATATATCTAGAAATATCTACAGCTATTTCCTAAATACACAAATGAATTAGGAATGTTTGTTAATGATATGGTGTTTTCCACAGATGTCACTGATGGCTATCAAAGTTTTGAAAAAATCTGAATTACTTCTTATTTATTTCTAGACTCGACCAGCAAACTGGCCAACAATCCTCTCCAAATTCCCCCTTTAATAGGACACTGTTTCACTACAATAATTGTGACATCAGTCGTCTGTCTCTCTCTTCTCACCTTGGCTGCATCTCCAGTGGTTCTTTCTGTTTTCTGCCCTGGTCCACTGGGGACTGAGAGTTGATGCTGCGAGATGGAGGAGTGCCCTCACTCATCTGCTCTTTCCCTCCTTCAGGGTCTGAGCTCCCTCGTTCTGTCTTCCTCCACTTTGCTCTGCGGTTCTGAAACCAAACCTGCATTAAAAAAAAAAAAAAGCAGACAAAAAAGCGCACACAAAAGTTGAATTAAATCATAAATTAAAACTGGAATTCTGGAATCAACCTAATGACACACTGGCAGATTTAATAATTCCAGTTCAGTTCCTTGGATTTAGGTTTAGAATTTATCTGGCATATTCGTCAGAGAAATGGAAAGTACAGTAAACCTCATTCTTTTTATTCTTATTAACAGAAAAGTTAAAAGAAATGTTCTTTCTTTCCTTTGTTCTTTGACCCCTCTTATCAAGAGGCAAGTGAATCTGTCACAGCAGTGCTCTGATTTCCCACAGTCCCTGACTTATCCCCAAAACCTTCACCATCCATACAGCTGAGAGCACATATAGCCAAGTTCTGGTATCTTAATCGAATGAAGGTCAGTGCCTATAACAACATTTAATTGAGCAATTTTTCATTATCATATTTTAATGACTTCCCACTGACAGTTGTGCTGCCCAAGAGAGAGGCGGCAATGATGAAGTCGTTTATTTCCCTATTTAGTGATTGTTTGACAACATCAGATTCGATTAGGACTTGGTTCTAGCAGGCATTAATCATGATGTGTGAATGGAGGTTAGAGTCGGTGTGCATGTGCTCTGCATCCCTCCTATTGTACCCGGGGTATAAATGATGTCAACAGCCAAACAAAACACATGCATTCATTCGGCATAAAGAAAGGACAACATTTTGGTGGCAGGACAACAATACAGCCGATGGACTTATCTCACCCCTGCACCTTCCAGCTAGAAGTCGCGCCCCCCCACACACACCCATCTCTGAATGGGCTATAATTGCTCCATTAATCTCAATTTGCGGCGTGCTCTTAATGCGGGGGAGGCCCATTGACACTTTACAAAAAGGGGGGGCAACAACACTACAACAGAAAGGAAATTTATTTTCTAATAATAATGTAAGTTTAATATCCCTGCATACTGCGGTGGATTCATGTTCAGATTTAATAATAGGAATGTGGTAATCGGATTAGGAGGGGAATAATTTGTTTACAATCCCTAATTTACAGCGCTGGATTCCATTATCAACCCAGCCATTGGGTTTAAGCGATAGTAAGATGACCCTGGGGAACAAAAGGCAAACTATTATATTTCCCACAATTAGATCTGCGCGCACAACAAAACCCAAAAGCAAATCTGGAATGCAGGAAATTACATACAGGACACATAACTTAATTACATCTGGCCAAGTTTATAACCGCGCATATGTGCAGGGCAGGAGCGGAATATAAATTGCCACATTTAAGGTGCATGCTTGTGTATTTGTGCTTTTATGTGTGTGTGTGAGAGATAGATTCAGCGAGAGAGAGAGAAAGAGAGTTTTGGAGGCTACGGACTTTTGCCCTCTTTTCAAACACACATGGTTTTTCTGGCTGCGTTACGAGAGCGAGATCTGCACGGATGATGTATTCCTACCTCAGAGACGCGGACAAATTAGTGAAGAACATTATCGCTGGTTAATTATGAATGACCGATTAATCAAGCTAATCTAATATTCACCATTATGTTGATGTTATTAAAGTGCATAGCCAGAATGACAGAGTGCCTTAATTTACCCTCTCTTGCATGGTCAAACGTGCCCAGGACACATCACACTGCTGCAGCCTACCTGCACCCTGGCCTCGGTCAGGTTGATCTTCATCGCCAGCTCCTCCCGCGTGAACACGTCCGGGTAGTGGGTCTGGGCGAAGACAGCCTCCAAAGCCTCCAGCTGCATTGGCACAAAACAGCGGGCATACTTTTAATTAAGAAGATGATTTGCTATTAGTTGATTTGAGTGTAAGCAGTCTTTCTTTCTTGGAATACAAATGGATAATTTAAAAATGTAAATCTTAAATATTACACTATAATTGTAAAATGACAAATAATAACCCACAGATCTTTCCTCGTCCTGTATTTTCATATAAAGTTATGGCGTTGTTGCCTTTATGGTTTGGTGATAAATTTTGATAAAGGCCTTGTTTTGTTTTTTGTTTTTTGTTTGTTTGTTTGTTTGTTTTTTTGTCTGCGGTAGTTATCAGGAAAGACCAACTCTTGCCAAAGTCCTTCATTTCGAAAATTTGCCCAATTTTGCCCTCATTTCCCACTTCTGATTATAGGCGCCCAACGCCTGCTTTGCTTTGAGAGAAGTTTTAGTTAGGCCCATTTCTTTTGCTCCAATATATATATTTATTTGTCCTGGAAAATTATTACCTGTTGCAAAGTAAATGTTGTTCTGTTTCTGCGCTGTTTCCTTCGAAGAAATCCATCATCAAAATCAGTCGGAGCGTGGTTGCCAAATCCGCCTGAATTCACTGGAACAAAAGACAAGAAAAAAAGAAAAAAATTGGAAATAATTCAATTATTTAGAAAAAAAAAAGTGTGTGTAATATGGGGTGAATTGCGCCATGTTGTATTTCAGTCAGTTCAGTAAATGATAAAAGAAAGCCTAGATTTCGTGTGCTAAAAATGCTGAAAAAATACAAGTATTGGGACAAAACAGACGCATTTTGTGCTTCCATTAATTGCATGAAACATTGATGTTAGGTGTCTAAGGGGAACCATGACGGACTAAAAGCCATGACACCCAACATCTGTGCCCGGGACAAAACGCCCCTTCTGCCCCGGGGCCAAACCACCAGCTCTTCTCACCCAAAGAGAGCAGAGGGAAAATCAGCCTTAACCCTTTACATTCATCTTTGAATTTGTGGGGGAAAATATAGCGGCTGCTTTGGAGTTATATGAATATTACCGGAGATACATAAAAGCAACCAGCACTTTCAAGTTAAAAATGTAACAGATAAATAAGTTAAACTTTTTTTTTTTAGTTATTTAGTTTTTAGTTATCACAACATTAAAAATTTACTTGTGTTGTTTTAATTAACAATTGATGACAACTAAATATGTTGTTAAATTATCATATTATAATAATTTAGTGAAAGTAAAGATCTATTCGGGCCTATTCTCAGGTCTCCAACAGCACACACACTTGACGCGCAGAAAGCAGCCTGCGCTGGCTAAACATTAGGAAACTTTACAGAGAACAACTATGAGAGTAACGTTAGACATCATTTGTAGCTGGAAAACAGCGAGACAGAAAACTTACGCGTGTTGGAGCGACAGCATTCTCCGTCCAGCTGAGGCGGACAGTGAAAGTAGAACATCTTTGCGCGTTTAAGAGCTCCGAACGGAACCTGGAACAAAGACAAAAGTTTCAGCTTAAACCCTCAGATCTGGAGTGATGCAGATCTGTGATGAGACCAAAAATAACACTTTAAATCGTCAGCAGAAGGAACCGCGCGGGACTTAGGAAGACTCAAAGTGATGTGAGAGAGCATCCTACCTGCGGTGAGGATGCTGATGTGAGTGAGTTAGCGCTCCGGAGAGAAGTGGCTGCTGCACTTCCACTGACTCTCTGACTCTCTGTCTGGGAGTGTCCAGATCTCTCCCCCCACCCTTCCACCACCACTACTCTCTCTCTCTCTTCTGCACATATACACACACACTACTTACTTCTCTCTCTCTCTGTCCGTCTCTCTATTTCTCTCTGGGAGTGTCCAGATGTCTCTATAACTGTATAACTGTCTACGGAGTGTTAAGGCTTTCAGCTAGTGTCGCAGAATCTCACGCCTAATTGGTCCTAATCGGATTATCACGGCTTTGTCTTTCTCACCCCCCCAACCCCTGGTGTGTGTGTGTGTGTGTGTGTGTGTGTGTGTGTGTGTGTGTGTGTGTGTGTGTGTGTGTGTGTGTGTGTG
>JAVDPK010002093.1:589582-604027 GCA_034780415.1 Cichlasoma orientale
TGTGTGTGTGTGTGTGTGTGTGTGTGTGTGTGTGTGTGTGTGTGTGTGTGTAAGAGAAAGACAGAAAGAGGGAGAGAAGAGACATACCCGGGGTGGCAAACGGCAGCTCTGCTCTTGTGCCAAAAAAATTCATCACAAGTGATTGTTATTCCAGAGTCAAGCATATTCCCTAACCATAAACATGCACACATACCCACTGCACTTTTTATTTGGTTCTTTCATATATTAAAAAAAGGAGGATGACTGCTTTTGGGTTTTAGATTGACTGTCGGGTGGTTTAATTGCTCGTCAGGGTGTGTTAGGGGGTCCACTTTACAAGGGGTTGCGCATGTAGAACACTCACAAGGCCAAATTTTTGATTTTGTTCACAGCAAGGGGTCCAGCGATTTATTTCGCTTCCTCAGATAAATGATCTGCTGCGGGACCCTTTCAATTAGTTTTAAAGCGCATCTGGGACGGCAGAGCGCAGACGCCATGCGTCTCTGAGGTGGAGGCAAAATGAGGCTTCGAGAAGCAGCTGAAATTTAGAAGAGGAGTGCGGGATTGGACTAAACCACATAAAGTGCAGAAAATCCCTTCTAATGGTGCGTAATTGGTTCTGTAATATCATTACAGGCGGATAATGGCCAGTTACAGGGCCCCGCGCTATTAAGGGTTTCCCTGGCGTGCAGCGTTTATGTTATTAAAGGGGGAATATAATGATATTTTAGTTATTAAATGCGCGTAATTAATTTATGCACCACTGAAAATAAAGTTGTTATTATGACCTCGGTGAGGTGCGTGGAGAAAATTGAAATCAAATAACGGCTGATAACTTTATCCCAATATTTGGTCTAGACAACTCTTGACAAGAGTGCAGGCCCAAAGTGTGTGCGTGTGTGTGCTTCCTGTCAGCGCCTTTCCTCTCCATCCTCTGATGATTGCTTAAAAGACTAAATGAAATTACTCATCTCATTTCCGCAGGTAGAGACAATTTCACAAATAAACTTTAACTAGTTCGGGTTTTGCAGATTTTGCATACCATGTTTAGGCCTGCGTAATTTATAGTAATCGACTATTTCAGGACCCCGGTCAGCACCACGGTCATAAAACACAGGTCAGCGTTCCATCAAATTTTGATTTATCGCGTTATTTTAAAATCCCCACATTTATCAGCATTCTTGGTCCAAAACTGTCCCACAGCTCCTTTATAATTTGCATTGATTTCCTTATCTGTGAAATACAAATAGTTAAAAAAATATATTAATATTAATAAGTCTTCATTTTCTTCTATGTATTTTCAAAAAAAACACAACTAGAGAAGCAGCCAGCAGATTTATTACATACAGTACATGCAAGTCAGTGCATTTATTTATTTATTTATTTTTTTTTATAAAACAGCTGCTCATCCATGAATAATAAAGAGGTAATATGAATTTGTTGATCCAATACCCAAAATCCTCTACAGTGTACAAGAAAATTATAAAATCTACCAAAACATTTAGTGAGGTCTTATGTACAAAATGGCACCTAGTCCATTATTACATTTGATATAATCTGACACCACATACGCTGTCGAAGGACAACGTTTGAAAACAAACAAATATCTGAATATGGCATTACACCGTTTCAAAATAACTGAATTCAAGTATCACCAGGTACAAGTGACAAAAAACAGAAATAGAACAAGCACCAAAATTCTGTCACAGAAATTACCTTCAAGACTTGGTTAACTGATAATTATGACTTCATTAGCTAACCCAACAACTCCACTGTACTGCAAAATGTCTTTCCTATTATATGTTCCTCCCATATCATCTAAACTGAACATAAGATAACAAAAAGGAACAAAATGAAAGTTGACAACAACTGTAAATTTGATCTTGACAGACTTGAAGCTCACAAGTATTTAAATGTTCTCCACTCAACGAAAGCATTCTTTGAGTCTCCACATGCCCTCCTGACCAGAGGTCCTATGAAAGTCACAGATACTTCTGAGTAGCTCTCTGAAGACAGGTGCCTGTTTCTGGGTCAGTCTTGGTTTGAAATACTCGAGCACTTCCTGGGTGGTGGCCTGTCCGTCCACATTGGCCTGGAATGCTACAAAGTTGCGCAGATCCACCAACAGATCATCGTGCTCAGTGGACGGCGCAGCAGGAAGACTCGCTGGAACTCCTGAGCCACCCTCCTCCTCCTCCTCCTCTTCTGTTTCTCCTCCCCTGGAGGGCATGCTAAGGTGATTACGGGCCTTCATCCGGGCCAGCAGAGAGGAGGATGACAGCGGGGCAGAATTTGAGTCACTTTCTGCACCCTCCCCACTGAAATGAGCTCCTGAACCTGGTTTCTTTGACACGGACTTCTTTACAATAGCAGCATCCTAAACAAAAGAAATCAATGAATGCACCCAAAATGGCATCACAAATGAACAGAATATCTTTTAATGAGAACCTGGCTGTTACCTTGCATTTGACTGAAGTGGGGGCAGCCTGAACAGAAGACGCAGCTAGGAGAGAATTCTTCTTTTGTCCAAAGCGTTTCCTGAGAGAGAATACAAGAGAATAACTTAGATATGTTTGCTTTAAATGACAATAGTGAAGCTCTAATAAAACCCCATGTCAGTGTGCGATTACATACTTAGCGGGGGGAGGAGTAGGTATGCTGAAGGACTGTCTGCATTGCTGCCGGGAAATTTTAAGAGCTTTAAGGGCATCTTTAGCCACCCTGTTGGCTTCTGCTTCTACAAGAACATAGTCAGGATTGGAGGATTCCATGATGGTGTCATGCTGCATTACACTGTGAATACCTGAGAAATGCCATGGAAGAAAAGTGACAGAACAGAAAAAGGAAGCTTACTTTTTTGCAGGACTTATATACAGAAAAAAATAAAATAAAAAGTCTGATATTGCAGATGGGGCCGGTGCACAAAAAACCTACCAGATTTCTTGAAGAGCTTTGCCAAGACATAATCGTCTGATTTTTTCTGGTCCTCTGCTGCATTGTCTTCACTCTCCGCTTTCTTATACGTGCTTTTCTTTACCAAATGAGAGATGCGGTGGCCTTCAAATCGAACATCCCGGGAGCGTCTGCGTTTCTTATGCTTGCGTTTGTCCGAGTCAGCTGAGTCACAGTGCTTCCTCTTTTCCCTGTGTTTGTGAGGACTGCTCAGGGCAGAGTTTTTGTCTTTGTGCTGGTGAAAACTGGGTGAGTTTGAGGTATTCGTTGCTGGCTTGGCTGCATCCCAGTCTCCGTTATTATTTTGTCCCGCAGGTACTACACCTACACCATCTTGGTTGGTGCTTTGGCTGTCTATCGGGACGATTTTTTTACCCTGAGAGTTTTTAGTGCATGGAGAGGTGTGTCCACCCCTTAATGCAGGAGTGTGCGTGCTGTCTGTACCGGTATTGCTGAAGTTTGATGAGGAGTGTTTATGTGCATGGCTGCTGTGATTTACTTTGTGTGATGGCTTTGGCCTTTCGGGTTTCTTGGGTGCTTTGACATCAGAGCCTGTACCTGTTTGAGGGTGAAAATGAACCTTGTCAAATGAAACCCTTCAAACTTAATTTTGGAAGAGATTCTGGTAATTGAATGATTGGACAACAAAATGGACCAAATAAAAAAAAAAAGAAAAGAAAAAGAAAATTCTACAGACCTGCAAAAATAGCACTGGTCTCTGTTCCCTGACCTCCATCTGGATCAGCTAGAGTAAAAAGCTCATAGACGTCATTTGACTTGAAGAACCGTCTTTGTTTGGGATCCTTCAGCACTCGATTGGTGAGGAACTGTTTGAAGATCTGCCTGAATTACAACAGATATAATACAGAATTACATACTCGAATGAAAGCTGCCATTTTAACTCAGCAGGCAGTCCTGATCCGCTGTCACCACAGAGTAGTTTGGCTGATGGATGAGAACATTAGTTAACCTCACCACTGTAGGTATCAAAACAGAATGCCTGCAGTTTTTCCAACTTGCTTTCTGAAAGCACTTTACAGACAAAAAACAAACAGAGCAACAGTTTAGAAGTCCTCAATTGGCCATTTAATAATGCAGGAATGCTTTTCAATTACCTAGAACCGGGACAGTGCAAGTAGTAATATAGCAGTGATGTAAGCAATTAGTCACGTCATTACCAATACTCATGAACGCGTGAAATCAACAGAAAGAAAACTAAAACAAAAGACTGGGTGAGAGAAAGGACAATAGCCAACAGAGGATTTAAAATTTTATTTATTTATTTTTGCAATTGAATATTATGCTTATAAAGTGCTTAGATAAGAAAGCTGCTGTCTGACCTGTGGTAGATTTTCTCTTCAATGGTCCCAGCAGTCAGCAGTCTGTAGATTGTTACTTGCTGCTTTTGACCGATCCTCCAAGCTCGTTCCCGAGCCTACGAACGGCGAAACACATTCAGAACAAAATGATTAAGAAATGAGGAAAAGCAATGTTACAGTGCAGCAGGTAAACTGGGGAGCAAAAAATTGGAAACGCATGAAAAGCTGGCATCCAACAGGAAAAAAGTAGGCAATTTAACATGACAAATAACACCTCTAAGGAACATTAAGACTCACATGAGAAATAATACACCAAGCCAATGTTTTTAATTATTTTACGTGTGGCTGTCTTACCTGTGTGTCAGTACTGGGGTTCCAGTCTGGATCATAAATGATGACTCTATTGGCTCCAGTCAGATTGACTCCCAGACCTCCGACTTTAGTGGTCAACAAGAAGATAAAAATGGATTTGTCCTGTTTGGAAAAAAGAAAAAAAAAAAAAGAGAGAGAGAGAAAATGAGAAAATACTGGTGATTAATGAGCCCAATGTGCAATTTTATACTCCCTTTGATAATCACTTTGGGGTATAATCCGATAAAAAATTTCAGTGGTAAACTGTGAAAATTAATGTCAGATAACAATCTCCTGCTCTCAAATTAAACCCTATTTAAAGAGAATAAAGAAGCTTTATCCAAACGCAGTCAATGTTGACCAGATTTAGAATTAGATATAAAACATTCAAATTTTAAAAGACTATTAGTTTTAAGGACTGCTTCAATGCTAAGTGATATTTCGACATATTACGCACACAGAAAAATTGAGTATATCCACTTTGAACAACAGATTTTCTTCAATTAGTGTCTCCACCTCGGGGTGGGAAGGATTCCACTGAAGCATTTGGTCCCTCAGGACAGGATTTTCATTGGAAACACATACAGTCATTAGAGATGACTAATCCTTACCTCATTGTAGCGAGCGATGAGCGGCTGTCGGGAAGATATTGTAGTCGTGCCGTCCATTTTCAGGTACGAGTAGTTATTCTCCCTTACAAACACCTCCAAGATGTCCATCATCTGGATGGAGGGGGATGACAAAGACAGCAGAAAGAGGAGGTAAAGACGGGGAAAGAAGGGCTGAGGTTTGGATTATCGCTAAAAGGATTAGAGCAGATTAATATTACATGGACAGAGATACCGACAGGGAGGGTCTCAGGTTCCCTCTGAGGTATAATCTCATTGGTATTGACTGCAACAGCTGGGGCCTCCATCACATATACACACTCTCGCACTTGCTCACTTTCTCCTTCTGTCTCTCACACTCGCAGACACACAAAATTTCACAGGCGTACAGGCAGCTGGCAGCACGTAGAAACATATGACATCACAATTTATGATGTAAAGGAGGGAAGAAATGTCTTGCCTGGATCCTCTGCATTAATACAAACCATTGTTAATCTTTCGTTAATACTGGCGGTTATTTCAGCAAAGTGATCCAAAATTCAGAGCCATGTGTTCCTAACCTGTCTAGACTGAGTGAAGAGCAGAACTCTGTGTCCCTGTTTGAACCAGAGACGTAGCAGTGACTCCACAACAATCAGCTTGCCCGAGCGTTTCCAGTAGCCAAAATGTTCCTCTTCCGTTAGCTGGTCCTCAGGGATTCCCCTGAGTATCCGGGGTCCGCCTGAGAAAAGGTCTGGGTGGTTACAGATCTTACGGAGAGCTATCAAACCCGAGAACACCTAAATGATACAAAAAGGAAAAGGAGATTCCTTCATGAGCACAACATTGTTGACAGAACTGACGTAACACTTGGATAGATTTACTGAATTTTACAGTGTACACCTATAAAAAAAATATTTACTTTAGTCTACAGGAATGAGTTACATAATTTATTTACAGACAGTAAAGCCGGTTTTCCTGATGAAGGCCCAGTGGTCACTGCATTAGTAATGGTGGTTAATGGACTGAGAGTGACCACTGAATACGTCTGTAAGAGCGCGCGCGTGTGTGTGTATGCACGATCTGTGGTCACTTCTGGCTCTCCAACCACGTCCATTTGGTCAGTGGTGATAAATGGTAGTCTCTCTCTCTCAAGGGTCTCACTAATGTGAGAAACAACGCTACATCTTTCTTAAAGCGAACCTCTTAAACAGTACTAAAATCAAGCTATTAGGGGTTTAACATAATTTATATGGCAAAATAATTCCAGTTCCACAGATTCCACTTACAGGTGGTGATCTGTAATTGTACGAGAGTTCATAAAAATCCACACAATGTCTGTGGGAGAGCGAGCTAAACGGAAATTCATCCGTTAGGTGGTTAAATAATGAATGTCTTGTTCCAGGAAGTCTCCTACTTCAGCTTTTCTTATCCTCGTAAAGTGTGTGTCAACCAAACACTAAAGCAAAAAAACAAACTATCAAGGCTTACCTGCATGTCCCCATTTAGTATTTGGTAGACCTCTTTGGAATCTAAGAAGCTTTGATACACTTGACGCTGCTCTTCTGTCAATCTGCAGAACAGAACCTACACACAGACACAAACACATAACAGAGGGCAGTGTAAGAGTTTATAATGAGCAGTGAACATCCACTTTAAAGCCCCTTGATGAAGTGAAATGTGTGAGAAGAGAAATTAGAAGGAAGCAACGGTTTTTTTTGAAGCCCCTGCAGTCCTGAGGGACTGACTTAATGAGCAGAAGTGGACTGAGAAGTCCACCAGCGTCAGCCGCAAGGATAGACCAGAGACCAGCCACCTTAATGAATACCTGCTTCTTTTACTTTACTGGGACTTTATTAGCTGGTTTCACCTGACAAGGGCCATGCACATTCATCAAATACTCCTTAGACGTGACACATAAGAGTCACATCCAATCAGATAAACATCTCCCCTGTTAAGAGATGCAGGCGTTAGAGGCTGTTCAATACTTAGAGCAGGGTCAAGTGTCAGAGTATGATGAATACCTGTTCATTTTTGTCAGGTAAGGAGAGGTTAGCCTTGACGTCTGCCTTCATTCTTCTGAGCAGGTAAGGATTTATGGTGTCCCTCAGCACACACGCGCATTTAAACGCCGTCTGGACCTAAAAATTCACAACAGTTAAACCTTTAAGGATAAACAAACTGCTTTGAAACAAAAGCAACCTTCAGGCCAGCGTGTCAAACAAACACATACACACTCACTCCTGTCGCTGCTCATGTTTCCTGAGGCACGGCTGTTGTTTAGCCACTCATCTGCTATCTCTCATCACCTCATGTTGCTGTCCCTCTAAGCGGTACAAGCCATTCAACATTGATCTGAGTGCTGCCGGTCTCGAGGGACGCAGCCCTCTTTTATCAGTACTGCTGGCCAGCTCCAGTGGAAACAGAGGGGGAGTTTGAGACACACTTGGTCCACACTAGAAGCCCTACTGAAAATGGCCTGCTAAACTGTATGTAGGGTCAGTGCTAAAAGCCAGTTGGCCTTTTAAACATTAACTCACTGGGGATCCCGGGAGGGGGATCAAAGACACCTTTGGCAAAGCTGGAGGCGACAATAACATGATGGGATCTTGAGCTCAATGGAGGTCAAAGTGGGGGGAAAAAAATACAGGAGGGCAGCAGATGATCCAGTGATCTCGGCACAAGCTGCTGAGTGGATTCACATGGGGCTGCAAATACATGGCTCAGTAATAGACCCATATCCACATGCTCATAAAGCCCCACCCCGAACATATATGCTTTTTTTTTTCCTTTTACATACATCTAGCTGTACATACAGGCATCCTATGTATCATTTGAGGGCCTGTTTTGTTGCCCTGAGAATTTCGAGAAAAAGATAAGGCAGCAGAGCTTTGCCCTCTCTGACCATTTAATAACATTAATAATTAGTAAAGGTTTTTATTATCGACAGCGGAAGAAGCATCAATAGCCATCTTAAATAATTAAATCTATTCAGTCAGTGAGTTATTAACGATTGGACACTAATGACAAAGGGCTACAATTTAGCTCCCTGGCTTTCTACTTTAGCCTCTCCCTCTCTCACACACTGGGGATGCACTGAAGTTTCCTTGCATGGACCTACATTATCCTGCATGGGCCTTAATGGCTTCCATCTAGCTTTCCAAAACTGTGCATACATGAATGGATCTTATTTTCAAATTAGTGTAGCCCTTTATCGCTCCACCCTTATGCTACGTTTACAGAAATACTAGAGTTGCTGGATTAACTGGCTACTTTCTGGAATAGCATCATCAGCCGCAGTTCAAAGAGGAAAAGGACCAAGAAATAGAACTGAAACAAAGACTAATTTCACAATTGTGTGTGTTTGTGTTCATGTACCTGTACAGGTGATGCATTACTGTATCCTCCCATGGTAATTGGTACGGAGAACTGCTCCATAAATACAGGTAATGTGCCCAGTTTGCCAGGAAACACAAAGTCAAACAGAGACCACAGCTCCTTCAAATTGTTCTGCATAGGTGAGCCTGACAGGATGAACCTGTGAGGAGTGCGAAACTAGAGGAGAGGAAAAGACAACTAATTACTACTGCATGAACTTTGTACATATTCATGCATGTGTATGTGTGTGTACTATACCTGCTTGCAGGCAACAGTAACTCCAGCATTTGGATTCCTGATCTTATGGCCCTCGTCCAATATAACGTAGTGCCAGTCGTAGAGCTGTAGGGCGTCCTGCATATTCCTAACAGCTGAATATGAAGTGATAACGATACCATGACATGCTGCTATTTCTGGAATGAGTTTTTCCTGAAACACAGAAAAAAACAACAACACAATCTTAAAAAAAAAAAAAAATAAATCAGTGCCATTCCTAACCATGTCTGGCATTCTATACTTCAAAGAATGTGCCAAGTAGGGCAACTTTATCAGTGTGGCTTTAAAAAGAGAGGGGAAGAGTGGGGCTGTAAGGTCAGGAGATAATACTGTGAACAGAACTCTAGTGCCCCCCAGAGGAAAAAGTCCCTGTATAAAACTTTTAGCTAAATTATGAATAACACCACACACATAAACACTTACCTTGTTGCTGGTAAAGGACCCAGTTTCATGGAGGACTGCCACTCGGAAAGGAGGCCACCAGGTATGAAACTCCTTCACCCACTGGTGCATGACTGTAGCTGGGCACACAATGACTGTTGGACCCAGACCAGCATACCTACAACAAAACAACACAAGGGAGACCTGTTTAATCTCAAACCCAAGACTGAGGTGGGTAAACAATGAAACTCTGTTCATTAAACTTTGGATAACCTCGGCAGATTTCATTAGCAAATTACAGCAATCCTTTTAACACGGAATAATAGAAAATAAAAGATTTTCCCCTGATAAGTAAAATAATGGATTGCAATGACAATGTGTGATGCATTCAAGGATGAGGAAACAACAGTGCACAGCAATGATCCAGCTACAAAGTCTTGCACTTGTAACAAATAAATCAAAGAAAGTGCTCGGGCATATCCTCAGCTCCTCTGTGAAAAATTACAAGAACTTTGTCAAACGCACACTCAGACACACACAAAAGATGCACTAATGGGCTGGTATGAACCTCTGCCTGGTGGAAGCTATTGATACTGGGCCATAATTGAGTTTGCAAGCAATCAATTTGTGGGCGTCTATAGTAGACAGAGTATTGACCATCAGGGAAGCTCCACCCAATAAATGCATGAGTGTTGTTCGAGGAAGTAAAACCCGATTATCAGCAGCGCTCCTTCATGTTTTCGGTAGTTGATACGTTGTCACATCCCCCCACCTCATGAGCCTGAAATTCATTTTTAGGGCTCATGCAGACACTCACTCTAACACAATCTCACTTTCAAGCACACCCCCCTCTAACACACACACACACACACACAGTGTTAGTGATTTCTCTGATGTCCACAGTAAAAAAAAAAAAGAAAAAAAGTGAAGAGTCTGATAATTGAAACATGTTTAATAATTCAGATGAACACTCTCAAGCAGAAATCCCCCTAATCAAATATTCATACCATACAGACACACAGTCTCTGGACACAGTTTGTGTGTGTGTGTGTGTGTTTGCGTGCGCACGCACACCTGTAGTTGGACCCTCTAGTTCTCAGTTTGCTGTAGCTCAGCCCAGCCAGAAAGCTGATGACCTGGATGGTTTTACCCAATCCCATCTCATCCCCCAGGATGCCGCCCGCCTGCTGACAGTGGAGTTCCCACATCCACCGCACACCCGTCTGCTGGTACCTGAAAAGGTCATTGACATGCATGCAAAGACTTCAAACACATGGGTGTGAGAGCAACCATGGACAATCCAAATAAACACACATAGCGTTGCCTAGGAATCACATGGTGTCACAAGTGTCATTAATCCCACGAGCTGAAGGGACGATGAATGATGTGAAGATTAATGTCTGCACTTGAAAGCTCAGTCAATTTTTATCACAGTATTATATTGTTATTAAATCCATGCTAAAAGTGTAGGTGTGACAAACACGCCAACCAACAACTGTATAAAGACATAATAAGGAGTTAAAATTATAGTGAGAGTCTGGCTTAGCAAACTTATATAACAATCAAGTAAAACTCAAACTGATGCCTGTTTATTAGTCCTCGTTCTCACTTTCTCAACTGCTAAAAACAGTTTAAAAAAAATAGCTCTGTCTACATGTGTGGATATTTGAGATAATTCTCAAAATCAACATTTCAGATTGGACTCACTTGTAAAGTTTTTTCCAGAGGAAACCGGGAACTTTGAAGCCTTCGTCAAATTCGGCATCGCTGTCATCTGTTAGCTCCTCACCCCTTTCTCTCTTCTCCTCCCTTTCTCGAAGACGGTGACGCTTCCATCTCCTGGTGAGAAAATTAATACACACTGATGAGGTGCTGGAATGCCTGTGTGGTGAAATTCATTGTATTTAGTTTAGTTAGAAGATCTATCACAATGGTTAAGATCAGTACTGAGAACAAAGACCTGCTTCATCTTTTGAAGAGAGTAATTTACTACCTGAATAACAGTGACGAATTCAGTCTGTTTAAACTTTCAGTGATTTACGTTGTGTTACAGATGCAAAATGAAAACGGAATCAGACATTTCGGGTGAATACAGTGCAACCCTAAACAGGATAAGCAGAGACTGGATAGGTGCTCCATTTGCACCTCTTGCACTCCCTGCTTTATTTGAGGACTTGTCTACACAGGTGTATGGATAGCAAATGTTTTGTGTTAAGGGTATTTCCCTTGAGCAGTGGAACATCTACAGCAAAAAGGGAAATGTAAAAGGAAAACAGTTTTAATAGTGCAGGAGAGAGGGCAGTTAGAGGCACAGTCGTCACGCAGCAAATGAAGATTGATACAGACAATTAGTAGTGCGAGTTCCCCAGAAAGGTGTGAGGTACAGAGGATAAGAATCTATCTTCATTTGGGCCTGGTCCTGTCACCCTGCCACAAAACTGGTCCTTAAGCTAGGCCTGGGAGACCACACTCTCTAATTAAGTCAAGACTAAGCATTGGTTCAGTTAATTACACTTTTCTGCCCCCACTCCATCTCCCACCCAACTACAAATACCGCCCACTCTAATAATATCATTCCACATATAAGCTAGTCTCACCATCCATGCCGGGTCTATGCTGTCGTATTGACATTCAGTCACTATAGTGTAGAAAAAGGACACATGCCAACACAATTTATTTGGCAGCTATAAATATGAAATCTCATTAGGGCTGCTCTTCCATTAATTTGAGCATTAGAGTGAGTGAGTGTATAAAACCATGTGCAGGAGGATAATTAGGCCAGTGTGAGAGCAGAGAGAGAAGAGGAGCAGGGAGTGAATTTGCTTAGTCAAGAAACAGCTGCCAATCTCATCTGGGATTAACTCTCTTTCTGCACTATGGAGCCAGCAGAAAAAGACAACTGCTTTCTCCTTAAGTAAAAGGAATAACAATAGCACACTGCACTGCCATTACAAATGTGATGCAAAGTTAAAGGAACAATCTGGTGGTTTTTGAGCGCGCTATTTGCAGGCGTGAATTTTTGCTTTAGAAGAAGAGTAGCTGATGAAAACTTTACACACCTTTGCACCCAACCATAGATCCAGTTTAGAGGAACATTATTAGTTCATACCTTATTCGCTGCCTATAGTACTCCACATCGCCATCGTCTTTGCATTTTTTTAGTTTCCCCTTGTCAGAATCGTCTTCATCTGAACTGTCAGGGCAGTATTCTTCCTCGCTGTCGCTCTTCTTTACTTTCTTTCTCCCCTTTCCTTCAGTTTTTCTCTTGTATGGTTTCAACTCATACTCGTCATCATCATCATCGTCCCCAAAACCCTCCACCATGGCTTCTCTCTCCTCTTGGTCAGGATCTATTCCTTCATCACTGGGGAGGTACTCTGACCCCTCGCTGTCCGTCTCCTCTCCTTCAGTGTGATGTTTCCTCCTTGGCTTTTGGATATGTGGCTCAGCCTTCGGCCTAGCCTTAGGATGGGCCTTTAAAGCAGTTATCTGAAGCTTTCGCATGCGTTTGCTCAGTTTTTTATCCTTGGAAGAGGAAACAGTTCTTTTGGTCTTCTCCTTGGTCTCTCCATTGGGGCCAACCATAGAGCTTTTCCTCTTCTTAAGGAGAGGGGCTCTTTTCCTCTCAGTAGCCAACTTGGCTTGGTCTGCCAGGTACTGGTCAAAGGCAGAGTCCTCAGCGAGCATCAGTTTTCGAGGCTCCTTCTTTACCTCCTTCTGCTGGATTCGGGTTCCAAAAGGAGTCATGTGACCTTTCCGGATAAGCTCTTCCCATTCGGTCTCCTGAACTGGCATGAGCATGCTGCCCAACGTGGACGGCCCGGCTTCTAATGTAAGACAGACAAATGCAGAGTTAGAGAGAATGCTGAACAAAGTACAGAATACTTAAACTACTGTGACTTTAAAGGTAGCAAATTTCAAATATGCTGCCCTAACAGCAATAACTGTAATGTCAAGGCGATTTCTATAAAGTGACTGGAATTTGATATTTATTTGACACAAAAGAACTGCAACTAGCTCTTATTTCCGTAGATTAATTTGCTGGTCATTTTCTCAAATAATCATTTAGTCTGTAAAATATTAGAGAAAAAAGGAAGAAATGCCTATTCCAACTTCCTAGGGTGCAAGATGATGTCATGATAAGTACAGTTGCTTACAGCTCTACTTATCATGATTATACTGAGGAGTATACTGAGAGAATAATCTGTATTACAGCTGAAGAAAACTGTAGTTATGGGTTCTTTTTTTTCCAGAGTACATGGAAACATTTCTTAATAGCTGTTTAAAATTGGAATTTGTATTGCATAGATAATATTTTTACACTTGATAACTGTTTTCCGGTTCTGACACACTAAGGCAGGAGCAAACAGGCCTGACAGGCTTTGGCAAAACAGTGAACGGTGTTGTGTAACAACAAACAACATAACAGGAGAGTTGTCACATTTATATTAAAGGAAATCCACTGAAGGCTTAACATGAATGGATATCCTGGTGTTCCAAATAGCCATCAATGCAGGGTGATTTCTTTTCAGCCACCTAATATGGACTTAATTCAAATTAGCCACCCTGGTCACCATAAAACTACAGTCAGAGTTACTTCCACCCACTGATCAGTGGTTAATGTTTTCAGTCAGTACATTGAAAAGGGATCAAACATTAAAAAAAATAACAAGTTACCTTCCTCTCCATCATCTTCTGCCAAAAACTCAACTTCCACCCTCTGAGTGTCCTCTCCTCCCAGAATGGCTTGAAGTCGCTTCTGTTTGGCTCTGACTTTCTTCAGCTGTTTTTCCTGTATTACAAGTTTTTAAAATCATCATCATAATCACTATTATTATTATTATTATGTTATTATACCATTATCATATTAATCAAACCATTTTAATTTGAAAGCTTGGCACATCTAGTATTTTACCTTATTTTCTTTCTGTCTTTTGACAGATTCAATCTTCCTATTGATGTCTTTACTGGAGGATGCATAAGGAGACAGCTGCTCAATTATCTTGTTAATGTGTTTTAAAGATGCCGTAACAGACCTGAAAAAGCAGACAGCTTATTAGTCCCTTGAAGGTATGTTGCTATAAGTATATTTTTTAAAAAGTTTTAGTTTACAGTATCTCACGCCTTCACAAGAATACTTCAACACAACTAGGCCTGTCGCGATAAACAATAAATCAATTAATCGTACGATAACTTAAAATGAGGTAGACAATTTTTATTTA
>JAVDPK010002093.1:613993-640039 GCA_034780415.1 Cichlasoma orientale
GTGTGTGTGTGTGTGTGTGTGTGTGTGTGTGTGTGTGTGTGTGTGTGTGTGTGTGTGTGTGTGTGTGTGTGTTACAGGTCAGCAGGGAAACATTAAGTGAATGCTTTCATTTGAAGCCTTATTGTGTCTTTGTGCATCCTCTGTCCTCCACCACATCCTCTGTCCTGACAGTTCACAGTCACCTAATAAAAGGTGTGCAGCCATGGAAAATACAGTTAGTTCTCTGCTGCTGCCAACCATGTCCACTTCCTCTCCTAACCCACAACTGCCCTTCCTTCCTGGCTCTCTTCACTCAGCTCCCTTGTCAGTGATTGTTAATTGACAAAGTGGGCAGCACACCCACCTCAAAATACAGTAACGGTAACAAAAAAGTATACATTTATACTGTCAATTATAAAGTTTTATGTCATAGAACACAATTTAAAAATCATCTGTAGGTCATTAGTAGGTCTTAAAATTATTTAAATGCATGACATGTTATACTGTTACTATTAATTTTACAGAAACAAAGCCAGAAAATACAGAAACGGTCTCTGAAAAACTAAGTACACCTTTACGCCTTCCATAGGAATTAAGAGGTTAAGTAGCAACCAGGAGCTGCTAATCAACAAACCCAAGAGCTACATCACAGACTCTATAGGTCTCAGTTAGCATGTTAAATGTAAAAGTTCATGACAGTACAATTGAGGGGAAAAATTAACAAATATGGCATATTTGGAAGGATTGCCATGGGAAAGCCTCTCCTCTCTAAAAAAAGAACATGACAGCATGGCTTAGGTTTGAAAAGTTGCATCTGACTAAACCGCTTTGGGAACAATGTCCTTTGAACAGATGAAACCAAAATGGAGATGTTTGGCCATAATGCAAAGTTTGGCATATCGGCATAAACCTCATACCAGCTGTCAAGAACAGTGGTGGTGGAGAGGTGATGATTTGGGCTTGTTTTGTAGCCACAAGACCTGGGCAATCCATGACCATGAATTCCTCTGTATAGCAAAGTTTTCCAGAGTCAGATCTGAGGCTTAAAGCTTGACCCAAACTGAATCATGTAACGGGACAATGAGCCCAAGCACACCAGCAAATCTGCAGCAGAATGGCTGAAAAAGAAAATAATCAATTTGTTGCTATGGCCCCTGGTCCAGATCTGAATGAAATGCTGTGGTAAGACTTTAAGAGTCTGAATGAACTGAAGCAACATTGTAAATTCCTCCACAACAATGCGAGACACTAAAAACATACAAAAAAAATTGCTTCAAGTTACTCCAAGTTTTTGCTCGTTCTACGAGCCATTAAATCATGGGGAGCACTTCGATTTTCCACATAATGCTTCTGCAGTTTGGCTTAGTTTTTATTACTGGCATGGTGTAACATGTTAATGGCATGGTGTTACATGTTGTTCTTCATCTGAGGTTAGAAACTGATAAAGACCAGATTTCTTTTTTTAATATGTCATGACCTTAGAATTGAAAATGGGTTTATTTTTATTTTACCATGACTGTAAATGCTTGCAGTGGAGGAGGAAAGTAGGAATCACTTTCACTGGGTTCATTTCTCTTCTCTTTTTATAAGCTAAAGCATAGATGTTTGTTTCTAATTCTGGCTGTCTTCAGCCTCCAGCTAGCAATAGGTTAACCACAATAAACTTTCAACAAGAAGATAATGAATTGGCTGAGCTAACAACCGCCACAGACTCCAGTTTGGGGAGCAACACTGCTGAAACGGACTGACCTGGTTTGACACCGAAAGATTGATTCATTACGGACAATTCAGATTGAACATGCGGCGAAACGGCCTACTGAACACCTCTGGTAAGCAGTCAGGTTTTGGCAGACAGAAAGGTGCATTAGTGTCAAGTATTCATTCACACATTGTGACATGTGCTCCAATATTTGTGTATTAATTGGGTTATTGATGAGAGTAAGTCTCTAAATCTCTCTGGAGACATTAGCTTGGTGTAGCATAACAAAGACTTTAGAAGCAAGTGCTTCATCAAAATTTCCATCCAACACCTGCCAATCCTCATACAGCTCCCTAATTAACTATCTCATCATTAATCCATACACAGTGACAGCTTATTCAATACGAGTGTATCTTGCTTTCTTGGCAAACAGCCAGGTCCACCTAAACTAACATCGAGGTGCTTAATGTCCAAACATAAGAATTAATTTTGTCATGTAACTCGCTGTAATAGAGCAAATAAAGCAAGCTTTAATAGGGTACACATTACTGTTGACAACAGCTTCATTGTTCCATGAAAGATGTTTCCTGTTTCCCAGTAAAAATGTCCTAGGTCCCTTGTTGTGTATAAATTTATTATTTGCCCTTTGTTGTAATTAATGATGCTTTTTAGCTGTTTCTTGTTGTCTTCATCATTTTTTTTATCTCAGTTTTGCAAGGACCAAACGTTCTCATGCCAGACCCCGTGACTCCACTACCCATTCATATTCGCCTGTAATCTATGTTTGGGAGCAAATGCTTAAGGTCGTGCCATTTTTATTGTCAGTATTCAGCACGAGCGATTGTGTTTCCTGCATCGGGGCACATTTTATTTTCCAGAACAAGTTTTCCCTCGCCCCGTAGCATCCTGAGGAGCCATGAACCGGGTTAATGGGGGTCGTCGTGTTGCCACATGCTTGTGGTGACCCGGAGTGTGTTCAGAGTGGACATGCAGGGAAACTCCTGGCTGAAGACATTGATGCATAGTTTTAGGCCAAAACAGGAAAAATGGGACCAACAGAAGAATCCAACACATCTTTACTCTGTGTAAACAAAGTAATTCTTGGAAGAAGCTGGCCACATTTCTGCTGCATGTAAACATGATTTTAGTAGGCTATATTAGCTGGCCATATTTCTATTCACTTTATAGTTTTCAGACATTTTCATGTCCACATCTTTTGGAGCTTTTTACTGAATGTGTGGTTGATATTTAAGTATTTTTGTTCTTATCTATCTTATCTCTCTTTTCTTCTCAATATCTGGATTTATAGTTTTGTGTAGCTGCTGCAGTTAGTGTGCTGTGTCACTGAGAAGAGGAAACGTTCTAGGCAATTTCATTCAGCAAGGTCGGCATATTTCAGCACAGAGAACTGGTCTGGAGCCACCTAAATGGTCTCTTAGCATCACGGCACTGTCAGGTGGTTGGAAATGAGCGCAGATGTGCAACTTTCACAGATAAACAAGCTCAGCCACTTTGGAGCGAGAGTGAAGCCAAGAACAAAAATAGAGCACGAGTACAATATTTGATTATAGAATAATTATTGACTATAAAATAAGACTTGTGCCATGTAAATAGGCATGTATCCACATTTTGGAACACTTTAAAGCAAAAGCCATCACTATTCACTTTTTCAGTTCAATATATTGTATATTAGCCATGATTTTTATTGTTTGATCATGACAGTGTCTACAGAAAAAAATGACAGTTGGTTCAAATGTGCAGCTTTTAAAAAAAAAAAAAATACATGCACTCCTCAGATCTAAGGACATATAATTAAGAGAGAGGTTAGACTTGTTGCCCTCCTTTTCTTTGCCAACAAAAATAGGTTGAAAAGCTGTGTAGAAGAAAAAAATTATAATTTTCCTTTTTCTTCTTCTTTTGAGCCAATGACGTGTCTGCAGTCTGCACTGAGAAAATCTTTCATCTTCAAGATTATTTTCCATGTCATTATTTGTTGAGGGGACGTGCCCGTTTATGCCGTTTTTCTTTTTTTTCAAACTGAGAAGCTAATCAAATGCGCCTTTTCTTTAACAAACCACACACAAAAAGAAGAGGAAGTATTTCACAAAGTGGGTTCTCAAAAGAAAGAAAACTTTGTTTTATATTTATTATTACAACTCAATCCTTTTTGCGCACAGTGACGTAGCTGCATCAACACAACTGTGTGAGGTCTCATCTGCCCATCAGTGCTGATGTTATCTTTTTGTGCAGTTACCAGTAAAAAGCAGCTGATTTAACATTCCTAGCATCTGTTGTTTGGATCCAAAATATTTTAAGGAAAACTTACAACTTCTTGACGCCCAGAGAAATAAAACACAGATGTATTTTTTGTTTTGTTTTTTTTTTAACTTGGTTTGATTTTGCGCGTGTGATCTAATACATCCGTTGAAGTAGTTTTCTATCAATGCTGGCACATACATGTTCTCATTGCTTCAGAGAACTGGCACACAGTCTAAATGTGACGTCTTCCCTTTCGCAGTAAGCTTTTGTTAATTACCTCCCACTCTCAAGGGAAGCACTGCTTTTCTGACTGCTTGATGCCCATTGAGAAACCACTCCCAGAAAGTTTTTCTGAGAAGAGAGTCATTCATGCTGATTCAGTGACAAGTTAACTATATTGGACATGTGCCCCTTGGGCTGAGCTCCAATTACGTAGGACTGGGATAAACTACACAATTAACTTTTTCTTTTTCCTGGAGCCCTGTGCCATTTTTTTCCAGTAAAAACTTGTAGGATTAAAAACTTTTCAAAGGATATAGTTTTAAAATGTTAGAATTTTTTTTTCATATTATGGTGAAAGTGGTACCCCTCTCGAACCTGATAAATATAAGGCGACCTGTTTGGCTGGCTTAATTTGTAAAAACAAAACTAAACTTTAGAGTAAAAATGAAACTCTGCTCTCCAGAGGTTTTATTTTTATGACATTCAACTACATTTGTTCTCCCACCCCAGAAATAGCAAGGTTTATTTTGACAAAGCCTTGCTAGTGGCTTCCCACTGTTTACAGTCTTTGTGCGCTGCAAATCTAACTGGCCCTGCCCTTCAGCCTGGATTTAACAAACAGATGGATTTAATCTTCTGATCTAATTTTCTGCCGGTGGACATTACTGAACATTCTGAATGATCCTAACCATTAAATTGTTTAAATATATAGTTTCAAATGTGATTTCTGCACAACATTAACGTACAAATTGCATTAACTCCTCTATCATATGTAAATAGATAAATGGTACTTTGGTTTGTGTGATTATGTGAAGCAGCCCTTTATTTTTTATCACACCCCTGACACGAAAAAAAAATCTGCAACATCGGGAATTTTATCAGTCATCTGAAACATGTAGAGTTGATACGGCATCACGAACATCACTCTTTTATTTACACTGTACCTGTTAAATGCAGAAAACGAATATATAATGTATGAAACTGTATAAGTGACAGTTATATCACATTAGCGCCACACTCTCATGCACATTTCATTTTTAATGGGCATAAAACCCAAACTATTTAATTATCTGTGATAAGAAGTCTTTTTCACACTTGCGAGGTGGAACAACCTCCTCTGGCTCTCCTCCCTTCTAGGTAAATTCCGATTTCTCGTGGCTTGTTGTTGACTCAGCTGGGGTCAGTCAAGTGCTGCTGGTAGACAGAACCTCTCATTTGTCCTGCTGTTATCCACCAACAGCTCCTGAAACCTCTTAAGCCTGTCTTTATTATCCTTAGCACTTAGTGAAGGGCCACACTCAACCTTCCTGTGCAGATCGCCGCTGCCCTCTCCCTCCTGCTGTCTCCTCTCCTCAGTTTCCCATCGTCCCTTCCCCTATTTATACATTTATATGTACCTTTTTGTTAAAATTCATGAGTGCTTTCCATGTTTTCAGAGCCCCTCTGAGAGGTTAGAGGTCAGTGGCGTTTTATGGTCCCACATTGCCAATTCTCCCAGAAGGGTTTGGGGCTCCTGAGACTAAACATCTCAACATCCTCTCTAATGCATTCAGTTTGTATCAGCCTCAAGATCCAAGTGGTGTGTTTGTATTCCTTTGTAACGAGCCTCCTCGGGCAAAATGTTGCAACTGTTGCAGTGTGGGATCACGTTGCAACGCTTTTCTTTCGTATGGATTTTTTAACACCCAATGTGTTTGATTCCCCAATTTATCAAGCTCACAAAACATCTACTGAAAAAATAAATTCAATTATTAAAACAGCCCACTGAGGGAACAGGACTCAAATGCTGCTCCAAATGCAGTCTGCACACACATCTCCTGCAATGCAATTTATTTTTAGTGTATCCCAGTTTCAGTTTCTCTAAAATTATTGAAGAAGTCTGTCACTCTGCCTGCACGAGCTGTCAACACATCAAATGCAATTTAGTCTAAGTAGAGGCCTCAGTGCTGAAGGATCTGAGAAGGGTGATGTCTCACTGCAAAATCAGCATCATGTGTAAGTCCTCTGTTATAATCTTTTAGTGGTACCAATCAAATTTATTAAGAAAAGAAAAATACCTTCATATTGGTCAAGCCTGGGTCCCCTCAATGCCCAGAGTGACACTTAATGGTTGCCGGGGATCAGCGGACATGGGGGTTTGCTTGGCTGACTTAATTCCACCATAGTTTGCATGTGTCGTACTGACATCAGCCTGTGGCACGAACCACCATCTGTAGGTGATGCTTTATTGGATTATCATTGGTGGCGGAGGGCTGCTGGTGATTCCCTATGTCAGATAACAGCCTCTGTCAATGAGAAAGACAAATAAACATCCATGCCAGCACCCCCATGGTTACATCTGAAAACAGATCCTCTCTGCCTCCTGGGGCTAAAATAACAAACTCAATATCTGCTTTAACAGATACCATGCCTCCCCAGAGAGTTCATACTTCTGGAGCTACATTTGAGTCCTGTTCCCCACAGTCATGACTGCAAATGATATGGACTACATGAAGAGTCAGCACAATACAACACATATGGACATGTGGCTTTGTAATATGCCTATAATAGATGACAGCATGCTCCACTTTGAAGTGATGCAGGTCATTTCCAGAGCAGTAACATGTATGCTTTAGCAATCTGTCAGTGTTAATTCTGGCACCTGATTTTGATTTAGTTTGTGTGTCAGCGTCAGGGTTTAGCTGGGGACGAGTCACTGACCCGTCATATAAAATGAATGCAGTGGCTTTTTTCAGCAAATATCTGTGACTGCCATCTTTATGTTACACCAAACAGCTTACTAAAACAAACTTTAACATTTTATTAGTGCTATTTAATAATGTGTTAAACTTGGCCTACCTTTTCTGTAATAAATGCTAGTGTACCGGCCCACATGTGTCCGCAATTTGTTGCTCTGTCTTTGCCAGTGATCAGTGTGAGTAGGTTAATTTAGAAAACAAATAAACTACTATGTAATCTTTCCTACCAGAGTACAAGAAACACATTGTTTCTGAAATGCAAGATTAACATGACGGGTCTGATGGTGGAGAATAAATCTGAGGCTCAAGTTCAAGTAGCCAGAATTAGATTTTGCATTAATTATTTTTGTCTTTTTCAGCTGTGTCATTATATTTATTGTTGTTTTGATTTCATTAATGTCATTTCATTCCAATACATATTACAGACTAAAAAATACCACAATAAGGAACACAAAAAAAGTAATCATAAAATCAACTTATTTCCATAGTGGAAATAATAGTTTTGATTTTAATAACAGCTGAAAAATGAAAGATCTTTTTGTCAGGATTGTTTTATGAATATCTATTTTTAGCATCCTCTTTTAGCTCTGGGAAAATAGCCTCTCATTTGCATTTGATTTTGTCATATTTTCTGTTAATAAAGTAAAACGCTGGTGCGCCTTGTAAGCAATTGTCAGATCTTCTTGTTTTCATGGCAAACATGAGGAATCTTGAGCTGTTTAGCTCAAAATGTCAAATTTGATTGGATTTGATTTGTTGACCCTTGAAAAACTGTGTTGTAATGTGTACTGTCTGTTACTTAGGTACCAAATTAATCTCAGGGTCCATGTTTCTTTAGAACTTTCAGCCACATTGTGTAGTCTTAGTCTCGGTGAAAGGAGCCTCACGAGTAACAGTTGCTGATTTTCTAAAGAGCCAGATCACCACCAAAACCAATTGATTGTTTCTTGAATATATTTTCAGTGAATAAAACAACAGGTTCTGTAAACAGAACAATTCAGTTACTGCATAATTATGTTAATTAGTTGGTATGCTATTGAGATGTTCTGCTGATTTGTGCAAGAAGACGAAACAAAGTGAAATGAAAACATTTTCCAGTACATGAGAAACAAAAAGGTTCCCATGCTTTGGAGGTCGGCCTGTGCAGTGGATTTCTTCAAAGGGTGACCTCTATATTTTTTATGCTGGGTGAGTTACCTCTTTCAGTGAAAATAAAATGCTTCCCTTCTCTTTAGTTTGGCTTAATCCTGGCTGCCTGTGGTGGCAGGTTTTAATAATGGTTGTGAAGCATCACTGAAAGAATAAAATGGTGCACTCCATCCAGCTATGGGGGTCTGTAGACAGAAAACGCTCACCGTTGTGCATGTGGGTGAGTAGATCATAAAAACAAACGAGGGAAATTTTTTAAAAAGTCTGCCAAAGATTATATTTCCCTTATGCTGTGATTGAGAAACTGGATTTGTTACTCATGTTGTTGAAGGCAGAGGTCAAACTGTAAATGTTTCGTAATCTAGTCATTTTTATGCAGGATACCAAACACAGATTTACTGGAATTTAGCTTGAGGATCATCACCCATTAAAAAGGAAAAAAAAAAGGAAAGAAAAAAAAAAGCCAGAACAGCGATTAAAGCATGTGGATTTCTGTAAACATTTACTCAAACTGTACAGTAGTGCTCTATGATGAAAGTATTTCGAGTCACATTTAAAGCCCTCATTTCCTTTGCTTATGCACACATGTTGATTTTGTTTGATGGAATCCTAATATTTAAACCTGAAAAATGAGATGGCTGTGTATTTCCAGCTGTGAGTCTGTGGTGAGCAACTTCACTCCAGTCCACTTCTTTGGTCCTTGACTAAAATATGTCAATACTGGATTGTTTGGCAAGAAATTTGATTCTGACATGCCCATGATGATATCAGTCTTAGATAATGGTTTTGGTGATCCTCCGACTTTTTCTCTACTTCCATAACGGATTTCACGTCTAAGGTTTTAATTAAAGTTTTAATTAAAATGACTTCACAACTATTGTCGTTAAACCTGTCTGGGGCATGCATTCATGTGCACATCAAAAAGAGCTGGACCTCTGGTGATCCCCGAAGCTTTCAAAACATCCGTTTGTCACGCTTTAGCAGATGTTGGTGTGTAGTAAACTAAAATGATGAGTCTGGAAGACATGAATGTGTGAATGTGACGCGACCTGCTGACATTCAGTCTCCCAGAACTTGCACACTGCCCACAGACAATTGGTCTTCTCCTTTTTTGTTCAAGCCTTAACATGCTAATTATCATTCGTTTTTATCACTATCAGGGACAGGCACTTTTAACATGCAGCGGGGAATTCTGATGGCTCCCTTCAAGCTATGTGGGAATGCCATGCTTTATTCGACACAAAGTACTGGGAAACTGTCTGAGTTGGACTGAGAATGGCATTGGCTTTCGCACGAGTGTTAAGATATTTTTTGAGAACTGAAAAGATGTATTGGCAAAAAAGTATCCAGACAAAGCCTGTAGGGGAGGAAAGAGACATAACTCAGTGTCCCTCATGAAAAATCTGGATTTAGGTAAACTGCTGTAGGTTTTCTTTGTTGTCTGTCTCTGCTTGTGCAGCACAATTTGGATTCAATTTCACATTCATAAATGCTCCATATAAGGACAGTATATATAAACAGAGAGCCCAAGTAATGAGTTTGTAAGAAATAGCATTGAGAGCAATTTTCAAGTCCATCCCAGGGGCTGGAGGGGCTGGGTAACGTGGATGTAACCTTAAGCATTTTCTGGACTGCAGAGTAATTACTGAATAGGACTGCAATAACAGCTTCACTCTCTGGAGTGAAATTAACAGGCCCGAGAAGGTGCGAGATGATCTTTCACCCCAGAGGAAATCACATGAAAAGCAGCCACTCATGTCTCACGCACACACCGGCACGCACACAAACAAACACATTTAATTCCACAGTATTTTTTCATAAACTCCGTAACAAAATTCCAGATTATTTCTCTTTATCTTTTCCCTGCTATCTGCCATTCTACTCTTTCTTTTTCTCTCTGTCTTCTGTTTCTTTTGTTTTTTGTTTCTATCTTATCCAAAGTCTTTTACTCATTGTTGCTGGAAAGCAGAGATACTTTCTCCTTGACCTCCTTCTCACGTCGGTCTGCCCTACATCTTTAAATTATTAGCCTGATTCCTCTTTTTTTTAAAGTTACTGATGCTGCAATGTCGTAATTATGTCTACTAGGTACTTTCATCCAAGAATTTGCTCTCCTTTTGCATCCAATAAAGTCTGTTAGAGATGAGGCACATGGGGCAACCATGTAAATCAATGAGTCACCCTGTTCAGTGCTGTCATCAGACTGAGCTATGTCCACAGATGTTTATTTGACAAGGAAGGAGGACAAAGATATGCTAATAATCCATACAGTTCAAAAAACACATAAAAGTCCTTTTTTGTCATTTGTGATTCTTCTGTTGTGAGTTTTATTTTGACATATATCAACCACGGCTTTCACATTTGTGCCACTTTTATTGTATTTGAAATTTCATTCTCGACATGTTGACAACAGTCATTTTCTTATTAACTCTTGATGGTTGGTTGCAAGTAATAAAAACCTGGCAGGGGGTCGGCGGCTGAAATAAGCTCTGCGTTGAGCTAAATATCAAAAGCATGGAATGGGTACTGCTGCAGTGCTTTTCACGGGGCTGAATTAAACTCCCACAGCTAAGGAAGAACAGATAAATTTGTCCACAACTGTGGAAATTACAGCCTCCTTTTGAAAGTGGGAGGGACGCTGTTAGCATGCCTGTGGGCGTGCATTTGTGTCAGGAAAGGTGGCCGTCGATGCTGACATGATTGTTTCTGTAAGTGACCTTGAAAAGCTGGCAGTGAGTTTGTGGAAGACGGATATGGCTGGCGCTCGGTGGTACTTTGACAGAGACACAAACCACTTAGTGAGAGTATTTCTTTACCCTGACACATAAAAGGCAGAGGCTGCATAGTTTATTGAACGCATTAGATTTGAACATAATTTGTTAAAGGAGTACCCCAAATGACAGCAGCATGTTCTGTCTCAGTGTCATGAAATGTTGCTGAAGAGGCTACCTCCCAAGACCGGCTTTCATTTCACCATCCCATTCTCGCTACTGAGCTTCCGAAGCAGGCCAACACTGCAGGCTCTCATCACTTGAAAACATTCACTTGACACTGTGGCTTCTCCAGCTGTGCTTTGTAAAGAGAAGTACGTGAAAGAGAAGACAACAAGTCTCAGTTTAAATGCATGTGACAGTTTGAGAGGGAACGGCTCACAGTCCAACCTCTTCTTGCAGGTGGAGAGGCGTATTCAGTTACCCTATAGCAAAGTGGCAGATTCACATGTTGGCTGCTTTTCCAGCTTTGTTGAAGTTTCCACTTTGGGGAAAGCAAAAAGCTCCCTGTCAGAGTTTATGTTGTCTCTGTGGGAGGAGGACATTTCAGCATGGCAGACTTGTAGATTGTGTTACCACACAATCTACAAGGGTTGTGATGCCAGCATTAAGATAGCTTGCATAGCTTTAGTGGAATCTGCACTTTTTCCATGATTTTATCCAGTCCAAGTGGGTTCATATCATTCCTTCCTTTGTCCATGATTTGTGTTTCCTTACTATTTAAACTGAGCCAAACTTTTTTTTGAGAAAGTTTTTTTTTGTTTTTTGTTTCCATTTCAAACCAGTTCTGTTTATGTCTGTTTTATTAACATGTTGCAATTTGTCACAAGTGAACCCATTTTTTAAGCGTATCCATGCATGAGAACATTTGTTCTCTGGAGCACTGAAATTAATCCAAAACATCTGAGAGTAAGAAAGTAACTTCATGGCTAATAATTGTAGCTTTTGCAATAATAATGTAGATCTTCTGATTATTGGAATTCATATGGGGTTGGTTATCTAAATTTCTTGTTTAGCCTCTTAATCAATTATTAATCTTACAGAGCAGATGTTGTGTCTGTAACTTATTGGAGCTGAAGCTTATCTTTTGTAACTTGTGTCACTCTCTTTTTTAAATTACTGAATGTATGGTTTTGTTTGGCTTCCGCCTCAGTGTACACAGATTACATACATACATTTTTTTTCTAGTGCAGCACTTGTATAGTACATTTTACAGTCAGTTCTGCAGAAACTGTGCAAAAGTGCATCCTGACTTGTGAGCTTTCATAAAGAGGCCAAAGGAAGGGAAACACTCCTCTGCAGTCTCTTTAAGCCACGCCAGATCAGTCTCGGTGATGTCGTAATTCTAAAATTCACCGTTCATCTTTTCAACGCAGCTTTTATGATCTCTGCAGCCTGGGCTGCTGAGAACACTAGGTGAAGTACAAGTGCTGCAATTATTTATTTTGGTGATTGGAATAAACCATTATACTTCATTCCTTAAATAACAGCTAGTAGCTGAACTCTCTCCCTCTTTACTGGAGCCTGCAATAAACAGCCAACTTACAAGATCTCCTTTATGTATCATACAATTTATACCAGATTGATAGAGAATTCCTTTCAGTCTGGCTATTAGAAAGGCTTTGTTCTGTGTTCTTTGATGTGTTTTATGCAAAGTGCAACAGGCAGCTGGTTTGTCTGTGAGGTTGTGTTCTTCTATAACAATAGATGTGATTCCAGGAAAACGTCACTGAGTCAGCCAGATGGATAGAGCAACATGGATCAGGCAAACTATAAGGTGGATTGTCTTTACTATTCCTTTGTGCACATGGCAGAAGCTTTACAACTTTACTTCACTTCCTTGGTGTGCTTCCAGTGGTTTCCTGTGTATTTGGACCTCAAGGGCTGGTTGTGAAAGAAGAGAGCAAAGCTGGAGCTGGATGTTCGCATGATGTGAGATCACTTGTACTGATCCAGTTATTGCTCTGATTATTGCTTTGATCCCGCTGTACTGTGAAGACTGAATTAAAGAAAACTAACATCCGAACAATCAAATATCCTTAAATGTTATTTTTTATCACATCTGGAAAATGATAATCATTATTCATTCGAAGTGTAGATTTACAGAAACAAAAAAAGATACTATCAGAGCGGTGTGGTGAGCAGAGGCTATGGGCTCTCAAAGGAATTTGGAAACTTGTAGCAAACAAAGGTGCATTACACACAGATATAGTTAACTGACAGATAAATGGGTAGGAAATGTATTAGATGGTTACCTACACAGCCAGAACCTAGACTGTCCACTAGTGATGAGTAATGTGTGAATGAGCGAGTGGCTTTAGAGGTGGACATGCTGTAAGTTAGAAGGTACACTGTTTCACTATATGGACACAAATATTAGGCTTTCTGTCCCAGTGCAACAGCTGTATAAAATCAAGCACCTAGCCGTGCAGTCTGCCTATACAAACATTTGTTTGCTTACTGAATTCTGGTGTGGTACTGTAATCAGATGGCACCTTGCAACAAGTCCCAAACCGACTTGTTGCAAGGTGCCATCTGTCCTAGATATTCCACGATCAACTGTAAGTGGTATTATGGCAGAGTGTAGCAGACCACGCAAAGATAGAGCAGCATTGTCACTTGCTGAGGCACATACTGAGTAAGTCGCCTTCCCTCTGCTGACTAAATGACTGCAAAGTTTCAAGCATCCTCTGACATTAACATCAGCACAAAAACTATGTGCTGGTAGGTTCATGGCATGGGCTTCCATGGCCTGGAGGTGTAATGTATAGGTGGTCCAGTACTTCAGTATATAATGGTTACTGTGTTTCTTATGTTCTTAGTCAAATTAAAATTTCCAACATTTCCGTGCCACCTACTTACAAATTTAACACAGTTTAAAGGTCTCCACCGCTGAGTCGTCTCTTTTGACAAATACGTTGAGTTATATTCAGAAAATGTGCTTTGAACTTCACATAAACTCTTTTAAACAGTGCCTGTCAAATTTAAGATTAGGCCAAAGAAACACAAATAGCTATACCTAATGAAATAAAGACCATCCCAAATATTTGTGGAGTATCAGTTACATCAAAATGCCATTCAGATGTATCGTGGGTAAAACTGATATTTCTTCATTTTGTTTCTGGAAAAGTGAATTGTTTGTGGATGAACACTGTTGGTGGATAGCTTTAGAGATCAGACCTCCCTGTATGATGCATATGGACAGCATGCTCATCCACTGAGTCACACTGCAGGCCGACAGAAGCATCTCTATATAGAAGCACTGTAGATGTGGCAAGTACAGTCTATCAGCTATATCTACAGATAATAGTGTAATTGTTTCTTTTTTTTATGGTGTGTCACATCCTTTATGGACTTCCCCACCCCTCTATATCACATGCTGCCCAAAGCTACATATGGGACGACATTCAGCACACCATTCATGGAGACATCATGGAGAGATCAACCAATTAGGATGTGGGTGATAATCCTGAAAGGAATGGAGATGAAGGGACACAGAGTGAGATATGTGGGTGAGGTTTAAAGTTGGTAGTGTTTCAGCTTCTCTGGGCCCCACAGACAGAGGCCTCCTACTGTCCCCTGAGTGTGTGACTCCTTTGTGTCTCATCCATACCTAACATCAAGAGATTGCTGTGTTTCTTCTGGGCTTAAAAACATATTCACACCGAAGGAATTTGGTTCCATAGCTGGTGTTATTGTGTGGAGGGAAGGCCCCACATCCATGAGAACAGCTGTGTGGAGATGGATGGAGTTGGGACCCATAACCTTGGAAATATTAGCACATGAAAGGTAGAGAGACTTCAGGAGGGCTATTTTAACCGCTCACAGGGGCCCCTCTATTTGCCTCCCCTTCGTCCACAAACAGAGACACATATAACACTGTTGTTACACGCCGCATGTTGGTCACTTAACATCGGCTGCAGAGCCCAGCTCCTCTAAGACATTTAGCTGAGTAATTTTGTCATAATTATGATTAATGCTCTGGCGGGTCACTGCCAGTGTGAAGGCAATTAACAGCACTCGGTGCCCCCCTTCACGCAATCAACAAGTCATTTACAAATCATTACTTGATTTGTGCAAATGTGCAACGGGTCATCTGATACATGAACAGCTACAGCTCTGCTTGTGTTTCCCTTGGGGAGCGTTGAGCTTGGTGCACACAGTGCCTCAGGACAGCGACCTGGGCCGGGGCAGGTTATAAGTAACAACAGAAAGGAGGAAGCAGGAGGGACGCTTTGGTTGAGAGAGAACAGAAACCATGGATACACAGTTAGCAGACCAGAGTATTAAAGTGCTTCCAAAAAACTTTCTGTGGAGCTGTCATGGCCCAAGGGGTTTATGGTTGTTCTAGTATTTGTGTTCTTGATTTGTGTTTGTTGAATCTTTGGACCCCTGTTTTGATTTCTTTATTATGCTGATAGAGTGTGAATTCAACTTTTTGTTCTATTATTGAGTCTTTTGCTGTTTTTATTTCACGGTAATTGCAGTGATAAGTCTGTCCTTTGTTTCAGTTCCCGTCTTGATGCTTCTTCTCGGAATAGTTTGTTCCTCTGTCTGTTCTTGTGTGGGTCGTGTCCCTGATTAAGAATTTGTTTGTTTTGTTTCTTACTGTTTTACTTTGAAGGCTGGATTTCAGTTGTGTCTCGTTCTAGTTTTACTTTCTCTTTTCCCCCCCTTTTAATTGTTATCCTAACCTTCTCTTCACCTGTCTCCATTATGTTCAGCTGTGCCTTATTCCTCACCTGTCTCCTGTTGTCTAATCAGCCCTCTGTGTGTAGCAGTCTTGTCTTTCCTCTGTCAAAGCATCTGTTTTAGTTTCCCTGGTTTATGCTGTTTTTCTTGTTTCTTGGCGTTTGTTTTGAGGGTTTCAGTTTGAGTTACTTTTTTGAAATTGCTTTAATTTTTATCAGCCATCAAAAGCTTGCTTCACAGGTCATTCAGCCTTCAGCTGCCTGCATTTATGCTCCACACATTCTCACAGACTGAACACAGTTGGTATGTTGCATTTGCATACCTGTATGTGGTATGCTGCGGTTCAGGAAGATGGGCAACATCTGGATGTCTACTCTGATTACAAAATGGAAAGAATCAGTACTTAAGGGCATCCACTCAAAGATGATAAGCATTAGAGACAGTTCTTCATGCAAGAAATGCAAATGCATGCAGCATGATACGTCTGTTCAGGGTGGAAACTCACTTTGTTGAGATTGCCTCTGAAGAGTTTCTGTGATATTCTACCAACAGTGTCTTTGTGGTGTATAATCATTCGATCAGGCACTTTCAAATGCAATATGTGGGAATGGTATTAGTTGGGAGTGTTAAGGCTCCAAAGTGAACTTTTCCAAAGGGGGGAAAAAAAAAAACACTGCTATAGCTTTTTTAATACAATGAGGTTTGTTGGCTAATTGCCATCTTGCCAACTTTATCACACCCAAGAGTGGATAATTACTATGTTCTGTTTTTTTTGGCTCTTTGCTATGCCTCTTGCCATAATAAAGAAGCAATTGCATGAACATGTAATCTTTAACCTTATACCACTTCATGACTTTCTTCTCTGTTTTCAAGTAGGGCGCCAACAATTTTAAAGTGACAACCTGTCAACTGCAACAAAACAAAGATCAATCCCGCATGACAGCCAAGTGTCTGCCCTGCAGTAGCTGACCCTGTGCTCTGAGCTAATAAGGAGGGGCCGAAACAGGAAAAGTCAAGTTGGCCTTTGGGAGAACAAAAGTGTATCCTCTCTTATGACTATGATACCAAGAAAAACAGGCAAAGAGAAAATAGCCGTGAGTTCAGCAGTCGGTGCTTTTTTATAAATAGGTTTTTCTTCCTGTGTGAATGTTGCAGTTAATTTGGGGAAGGAGGCTGCTATCCTTCAAAAGGCTTGCAAATCAGAGAGCTTTTCCATGTACTGTAGCATGAGCAGATGTAAACACTTTCAGTGGAAAACAAAGCATGTGAGAGCACCAGATCTTTGTGCACTCGCATCCTTGCCCTGCCAATTCAAACAGTTCGCAAGTCTGATATTTCATTTCGCTCCAGGAGATTATTGTTGTGCGGCACCGCTTTTCTCTCTTTCTTCGTCAAACCGCAGCGATGAGGGAGTGTCTGCGTTTTCGACCACCTAAAACGCTCCACGGGGCAATTTCCATGATCCCTTGACATTTTGAGCGGTGACAAACTACAAAAGGATTTTAAACTGTTGTGTGTGACTGGCTGCCAGCGTGGCCGGAGGAACGGCGCTAAAATAAAGCCAATGTCTTCGAGTAGAGCGAGGAAGTGACACATACACACACACACACACACGTGCAAATATTAATAATTAACCTAGGTCAACTTTACCACCTTGCAGTGTTTTTTGAAGCCTAGTTTGACCCAGGAGAGCAGTGTTCAGTGGGAACCTTCTTGAAGTGGCTTCCTGTGACCCCCTTTGCCCTCTCATGCACACATTTACACACATGTCCAACAATATTTCATATTTTCATGCTCAGCTTTTCATGATGAATAACCACTAAGTGGAGTTTCATTGGCTCCACATCTGGGAACCTTTACAGCTAAGGATGGAGGGAACATGCACTGCAAGTTAAATGAATGCACACAGTCAGCCCGTCCCTCGTTTCTGTGTCATTCCTTCCATTTCATATAACAAATCTTCATTCATGTGTCAAGGTGTCAGTTTTTTGTCTGACATTGTGGTTGAACTCAAAACCCCAATGGAGTTCTGAGGGCCACGCTGAATATGAATTTCACATGTCTTCTTTTGTCTTGTACATTCCTCAACCTTTCAATAAATCAGAACATCCCCAGCTGGACAACTCATACCAAGGTGCTGAGTAGCCTTCTGATTTCTTTTAAAATTTAGTTTTCTGAATATTTCACAATTTTGTAAAACTCAGTCTTGCGACACTGACTTAACTTCACTGGTAAAATACTTTTTTCTTTCTTTTTCCTTTTTTTAAATTATGTGAACAGTTGCTGTATCAGGACTTTTTATGTGCAACGTTGCGGTGAGTCACAGTTTATTATATCTATGCGGCTTTATCCCAGATACAGTGTTGAATGTGTGAAACACTCGGGCACTGCAGGTCTCTGCGTGTGTTTATTTAGCCTGGGTGCCCAGCTGGCCTCAAGTACTAACATGGCACTAAAGAAGATCATTGATGTAAATCTTACAATTATTCAGATAATCGTGCCGTTCTGTTCCGCCGCAGTAAACTTCGCGTGCAGATGCGTTCGGGCCGTAACACATCTCATTTATTTCCCAAAGCCTTTTGTTTAGTGACGATTTGCTACAGTAACCTCTTCAGATGTTTGCATTAGCCATTTAGTTTTTTAGACACAACACGTTTTATATGAATCACCTGGCTTTGCAAGATTTGTGGGACATCCCCACACATTTTCTTTCATTTTTTTCCGCCTACATTTTCCATGTGTAAGTAAACAACACATGCATAAAATATAAAGTTAAACCATTCCCTTTTGATAATACTCCCCAGCGCCATGGCTCCAGTCACAACACCTGCATACTTAAACTGGTGGGCGTTGGCAGCAGTCCTGAGGACACAATAAGTTATTAACTATTACAAACAAATGCTTTTCATTAAAGACAATTGCACAATTGCACAGATTCCTGTGTGGCCTACATAGATCAGTTAGTGATAATGTAGGCAGACAAGACAAACAGGTAGTAAAATAATAATGACAGGAGGCAAATAGCGTATGAGCTATTCGTCTTAAATTGTTTAACTGACAGAATCTCAGTAAATATGTTTAAATGATCCACTTTGTAATGCAGGGTCTTACACAAAGACTCTAAAGCACGTAAATCTCCCCCATATGACTAAAAAATTAAACACCAGATAAGCTGCCTTAACTTCACAGTGCTGTGAAGAAAAATACTTGTTTCCACCTGCAGATCCTTGCGGTGAAACCAGTTAATATAGGGATTATATCTGATTTATTTCCGGTCCAAATTGCAACTGGAAATAAAGCTGATTCATCTTTTCTCACATTTAAACTAGATTTCAAAGCAAATCAGTGAGCATAGTGAAATGTGCTATTACCTGCTTCTTGCATCCCTTTATCTCCCCCTGATGTTTCAGTCAGCACACCACTCACATCAAATATACTACCGTGCTCAGTCTTAAATAAGGCCCCATGCGGGAAGTTAAAAGTTCATCCCTTTTAGCTCTAATGTTTTCCTAATGGTCGCTTGTTGAGTTAATAGGTAAATAGCTGGCAGGATCGTTGTCCTTGCCTTTTATTTACCCTCGTGAGTAAAGCCAAACACATGTTCTCACATCAAAGCCTTACATTTACCCTCTGACCTGTTAGTACTGTAAGCCTGCAGCAGCTGCGTGTTGCTTGCTTTACATTCAGTATAATGATTAAAAGAGTCACTCAAATGAAAAGCGCGTATGTGTGCACCAGTGGGAATAAGGCTCGTACCATGTACAGGAATCAAACACCCAAAGTATTTTAAAGATTTCCTTTTTACTGACCAGATGTATACACATTTAACAATAAAAAACACTGGATGGCTCAGTTGTAAGAGTACAGTTCCTTCATTTAAATGTTTGGATTTAATATATATAAATGCATAAAGAGTACAAAAATAAAACATTTGTATGACATAAATTTTACATAGGAAAAGTATATTTAAATGAACAGATGGGGGGGGGGGGGGGACCCAAACCACTTAATTTCAGCTATAGATTCAATAATCACAAAAGAACAGAAATGGGATGATAAACCATAAAAAATCAAATCAAAACAAAAGTCAGAATTTAGTATTTAACGTTAGTACGTTTTGTTCTTAAAACATGAATACATCAGGTATAAAGTGCATTTCTATCTGCATGACAGTTGTAGGTAGTCACATCTATATACATACATTAATTGTCAGTAATGGTAGTGTTTGCTCTACTGCAGCTCTCGGTGTTACAAATTGTTTTAATTACTATTTTAACGACTTTTTGCGCACCCATCTTTAGAAGTAGCATTCACATTGAGAGGTTATTTTGATCAGTGTCACAATTTCTTCTTACAATTTCCCGTTAACTGACACGATTTTATGATTCCGGTAAATTTCGTCTTGCTGGCGGCTCGTTAAAAACTGTTTGGAAACCAGATGTTAAGCTGTTTGCAAAGAATAAAAAAAAATAAGACAGGGTAGCATAATCTCAGCCACAGAACAGCTGTAGGAAACGCTGCAGCTCTTTCGGCATTCATTTCCATCACAAAAACATTGTAATTGCTATTTTTATTAGGCTCTTGCTTACATCTTATATTCAGTCTGGGGGTGGCTGGCATTCACTTACATTCCTTGGTGCCAATTAACTTAAAGCAATCATTTGTTTTAGCAGAGAACCTATACATTTTGCATCAATTTGTGTGATCTGAACTCTGGCACGATCAAGATAAACAGATCCACAGACCACAAGACTGGTGTTCCTTACAAATGGGATGCTGAATGAAGTTTGTTGTGGAGAAACCTTCTAACTAACCCACATCATCCCTCTTTAAGCCCCTTCACCCTGGGTCTTTTTCCTAAATATCAGAGAGGCCAAAGGAACATCAAAATCTCCAAAAATAGCTCAAAAATACTTTTAAAGTCCATTAACAAAATAGTATATACACTAAGGTTAGGAAAGCATACACTCACAGATATAATAGCACTTTGCACTAATATTTGTTACATCTATAAGTGGTGAGATGAAGTGGTGAAGGCGAAGGATGCGGCAGTACTAGTAAGCTGGTGTTCACGATGAAGACTTTTAAGCTGATCCATACAAAAGGCTGCAGTGTGTCAGCTGGAGTAAGTGCGGTACAACTTAACACATGATCTGGTGTCATGTTACATATCTGTGATGACGGTCCAAATCCTAAGTGGTGGCTCAGGAGGATTTCCGCAGGCTTTTTAGTTGCCCTGCTTGGTTTTCTTCATCCTGGAAAGGAAAAGCATATTTGCCATGAGAACAAACTAAACATGAAGACAACAGCGCCAGACTCATACGGCTTATTGGTGCCGACCGCTCGTACGGTCTCTGTTAATGAAAAAATATGTCAAAACATGACAGAAAAATAAATGAACGTTAACTCGTGAGTAGTAAACACCAAATTGAAAATTAATGAGCATTTACTCCAGTGGCAAAACTCACGGCTGATTTCACAGTCAGTTCCAGGTTATCAAGTAAAAACAGCTGCTTCGAGTTTACGAGGCTGAAATGTTTTTGACTTGTAATCGTGAGCTAACCACCTTAGCAAAATAAATGCAATTTGATATTTGCGTTCACTTTTAGCTGGCCAGTCAATTAATGGGCCATTCTGAAAATGTTATGTCTAAAGATGCAATTTTGCAGAGCACTGGTTTACTGCAGTTACAGGGTGAAACAAAGAGCCTAAACAGCACATTATCAGTATAAACACTTGGAACTCGACTGGGTTCTGTAATTATATATACCAGATACAAAAAGGCAATCATCATTTAGTTTACATAAGTAATCCATGGCTTATAATTGTGTGCATTTCTACACATTATAAGCAGGTTTATCCCTCCTCCTCTCTGACTGTACGTGTAAGTGGAAACACATTAGGTCTGACTGATTGTAAACAAGCAACATGTACCCTACATGCACTATTTTGTTATGTAGAAGGCTGTTCACGCCTCATCAACCCGAGGGCTCCACAGTCATCCTTGAGACAGGCCGTCTGACTGCTAGACTGTAGGTGGATCTGCCAGTGTGTATTGAGCGTGTATGTCACAAGCTGGATTAAATACCGACGTGCGTTTAGTTTTCTTTACATGAAAGGACGGGAATCCACATTTGACGTTCCAGAAACTCTTTTATCCACCTCCATCACACAGCGCAAGTTTTGTTTCGCTCTTTAAATAACAGAGATGGCAACTTGATCCCTTCTATAAACTTCATTGCACCAACATTTTTCAGAAAAGCCACTGCCAGCATACGCCGTCTCCTTCCTGCCTTGAGGAAGGAGACGGCGTACACTGGCAGTGACTCTAAATGTCACCAGTCTCAGAATAAATGTTAACCTCTTCACAGTACATTCATGTTAATGAATGTATGAAGTTGTATAAGGTGGCCATAAATCCCATCATACTACATTTTTACTTTAAAATAATGTTATCCTAACTCTCCAGTGTAACGAATTACATTAAGCTACATTTGCAAGACTGGGTTACAGTGTGAAGAGTGATGACCAGGAACAAACCTGTAACAGCACTTAAGAGCAGATTAAGTGCACCCACACTTTGTATGTGAGAGCGGAATCACTCTCTACTCCCACTTGGTCATGTACCAGCATGTTTTGACTTCGGGTTCCAGTATAAGTTGGGCAATTTAGAGCTGTTACTCCCACAATGGCCTGTTGGTAAATATCCAAATGCGCATTTGTGCCTTTGTGTTTGCGGGTTCTTTGCTTTAAATTTCTATAGCGCGTAAGTGATCATATCCCACTTGAGAAAACTTGTTTGTTGAAGCCAGACGGGATTGTGTATTGCAGCAAAAACATGACCTTTAACTAAAACAGCAGGATTTGCTGATACTTACTTGTTGAAAGCGTTCTTCAGGTACTGCTTCAGCCACTGGATCTCTGGGTTCAAACACACCTCTTTGTTTGTCTTCAGCTTGGCACTGATTAGGGAAAGGATAAGATGAGAATGAAAGCGTGAATTATGCAAAATCATTAAAAGTGGCTATCTTAACACACTATTATCAAACTGACTGAATTAACACTGTCTTATTAGATTGATGCTTGCAGTGAACCTCTTCGCAGTGGTGCCTTAATTTGTAAGCGATACCGCTACAGAAATTAATATCCATTAATATTTATAAGATGCCCCTTAAGTCACTTTAGTATTAGGTCAAATTAGAATACGTTGCAATGTGTAGGCGACTTTCTAAAGCCACCATAGCCCTGTGGTTATTTAAAGAATGGGCCACAACCATATCATATGTCTCCATGTGGGAGGCCATGCCTCATTTGGCAACAGGTCTTGTTTTAAGTAAGTTCAAATGTATTTTTCTGTCTCTTTATGTGAACTTTTAAGCTGTGGCAATTTTATTATTTTTTCATTCTGCTGAAGTTCTAATGTGACCGAGCCCGTTTTTTGCCTGTGTTGCTGCACATTTACATCTGTAAATCCGCTCTGCACAAGCTGTAACAACGAATGAGATCCGAACTAAAGGTTGCATGCACACTGTGAAGAGAAAGCCCTGCGTGACAAGCAAATGAGAAGCAAACCCAGTTACAAACCCCACAATTATTGCTTCCCTGTTCAAACCAAAACTGCATCCAATTTCCACCACCTTTTCACATTCAATCATACTCAACTGGCCCACTTCCTGTGGATGCGTCAGTGGGCCAGTTGTAAAAACGGCTTGTTTTCTGTGAATGAGTGAGCGAAAGACAGAGGGGCGTGCATGTACACATTCACGCATGATTCTTTTCTCTGGCCTGTCACCGCTCAGAGATTGATGGTGAGAAGTGTCCAACAAGGAGGAAACCTGTCTAACGTTTATATGGTCAAGACAGAAAGAAAACGCTGCCCGTGAAGGCAAATTCAAAAACAATACTCACATCACTTGGAAGGGGCAGTTGGGTGTGTGGATCAGCCGCAGTTCTCGGATGTAGCCTCGTGGCACGTTGTTGACTGTTGAACGGCAGAAGCATCTCTCCACCAGACTAATGGGCTTTGCTGAGAAAGCAAAGAGAAGGTCAGCGAAGCAAGTACACAAAGCAATAACACAGATTAGATTAAGCCAATGATCCTTCTTGGGGAAATGGCATACGTCTAATACAGTTTATCACAAATTGTACCATCAAATGAGATTAAAATGATAGAGCAAGCACAAACAGAAAAATGTTGCACCCCCTGCACTGAACTATATAGTGTTTTGGATCTAAAGCATTTTTTTTCCATCCCTCCATTATACTTTTTTATCTCTGCTTGGCCAAATATGACTAACAAATGACACTGACAGATGAAAATTTCCTATTTAAGCTTGTCAAAATCTCGTTTTTGCTCATCCCACATAGCAAACACGGAGACAGAGGACATTATTAAAAGGACTTTTACACCCACAAACATTAAGCTCTTCCAGTCAAACATCACTGTGCACTGTGTGGTCCCTAACATGATGGATGTGCGTAGTTTCCATTGCAGCCCCAGCTTTCAGGTTTCTACACTGAGATGGTCACGGTTGATTAATGTGGAAAAATAAATGGAATCGTGTTTTTTTTTCTTTTCTTTCTTTGAATCTACGGTGTTGGAAACAGATAAAACAATTTAGAACCACGTCGGTGGAAGTGATTTTAGAACAAATAGAGATTACTCACTGTTTACGTGTCAGCAAATAGTTTTAAAGGGAAAAAGGCAGACGGTAGGTCGCAGATGGTGAGACGTGCCCCGATGGATTAAACTATGCTAATTATTTTTTACACCTGATTAGCATGATAAAGAGCGCAACACCTTCAAGTTGGGTGATTGATGTCGCCACGTAGACCAGCTGAGGTTTGGCTTCTAGTGAGTTCATTTGTGGCTAATTAAAAGAAAACAAAAGGAAGGACAAACACACGCTGATCAGTGATCCAGCGGCGAAATTCCTGTACGGCGAAAGCCACATGTGCAGCTGCCCGTGCTTTTACGCACGGCGCAAAATGCATTCTACCGTCTCCAGAAAAAAACGCATGAAAGATTTGTGAAGTTCAAATAACATTTAAATAATTAAAATAAAAAAATTCTCTGGTCTTACTTACGCCCCCCCCCTTTTTTTTTTGCAACATTTGCACTCTGAGTGCACGCATCTGATTTCATTCTCAAATATTTGCGCTGATTTTTGGCAAAAATTTCACACATCCATTTATGATAACAATAAATAATGTGAACAAATTATTAACAAAAAAGAGTTTAATAATTGCAGAACTCTATCGGGATTATTTTATAGAAATACTAAAAACATCGAGGGTCGCAGTTGGGCTGGAGTCTATCCCAGCTGTGTGGATAAGCGGAAGAAAATAGATGAATGGATGGATGGATGGATGGAGCGCAGACATGACAAAGCAACAGGTGAGCAGTGGAAAAGCAAATACGTTACTGATCCTTCCCTCTCATGCTATTTCTTGTCTTTTATTTTTTTTAGCAGTCGTAGTCACAGTTAATCGCGGAATGAGCCTTGATAAGCATCGCAGCTGCAGTAAAGTCTAAACAAAATCTGAACCAATATTCCTCAGAAAACCAGAAAACGATTTCATACCTTGTGTCGGAGGTGCATATATCATCACCATCACTGCAGCCACAACCGCCAGGAGCTTCACATCCATTTTGCATTAATGTCACTGTGATCTGATCCTGCTCAGAGTAGAGTCCAGAGGAGTTCTGACACACGGGGCACTGGAGGAGTGTTAAATTAGGCACCTTGTAAAGCTTACAAAAACCTACATTTCCGGTCCCAGACAAAAAAACCCGGAAACAGCTGCTGTGATATTTATGAAGTAATAAGGTATCAAATTGCAACAAAAGACAATTATATTCAGAAAAAATGTCATAGATAACCTCTTAGTGCCCATAGATCTATGTGTTAGTGTTATGTTAATGACTTTTTATGGTTTTATTTTGTAGGCGCTTTTCACTATTTCCTGTGTAAATTACGCGTGATAGACCCCCAGGCGCGCGCAAGCGAGGACATGCCTCTTATGTGTGAAACTTGTTGCTGCTGTAATCAAAGCGTTTAAAGTAAAAGGTTTCTTCCTTTCATTTTTCTTGTAAGAGGATTTAGCAATGAGTTGGCGAGGTGAATGAATATTGGCGTCTGTTTAGTTATTTGCTTACTGGAAATACTGGAAAGAGCCAAAATTTGCCCTCAAGCAGTGGGTAGGATTTCTTCTGGCTGGTGGTCCTTGTGACTGTTGCAGAGGATAAAAAGAAACAGAAACATTTTTGTGCATTTTTTTTTTCATGCTTCACGGTTTTCATGTCACGGCTGGTCATCGCAGGGACTTTACTGGCCTCATTTAATTAAAAGTTAAAAGTGGAAAGGATTAGCGTGAGTATACAGTGCTCTGTTACTGATAATTCCAATAAGATAAAAAATGTGGTGTAGAAACAGCACACAACCCCCCTTTTGGCCTTTTTGGGAGTGTGTGTGTGTGTGTGTGTGTGTGTGTGTGTGTGTGTGTGTGTGTGTGTGTGTGTGTGTGTGTGTGTGTG
>JAVDPK010002093.1:640139-659123 GCA_034780415.1 Cichlasoma orientale
GGGGGTGTGTGTGTGTGTGTGTGTGTGTGTGTGTGGGTGTGTGGGTGTGTGTGTGTGTGTGTGTAAACGACTATATCTAATAAATGTATGTTTATTCATGTGTTCATCAAATGCTACCTTATACTAATGCATTAACACTCTAATTGCCTTTTTAGGCTGTTTAAGTCAAATACACACAAGTGAACTCAATGCAATTCCACTAAGTAAATAGAAACCCTTTACTGAAGACAGCAAAACCTTATATTTACACAGACTGAGGTGGTGTTTTGCCACATTTTTTTCTGAATCTCAGAGCAACATGAATAATATGACTAAGTGGCTGGTTTTGTATTTTCTATTCTTTCTTTTTTCAGTTATTGCAGACATATCCTCTCATCACACCAACTGTGGGAAAGCAAACCACCTGCTGACAGCACACTTCATCATGAAAATGAGCGAGGAATAGAAAACGGTTGTTGGAAGAGAATAACATTGTTTTGCGCTTGTTTTAAGTGTCTAGCTGGCATTATAAGTAAAAGGACAATTCCTCTGTTGTGGAAGTTGTGTGGACAAGTTCTGTTTTATGACTGAAGGATTTGTTATAACAGTGTCCTTACATAACCAATACTTACCCTTTTTATAAACCTGTTTGCCCATAATTTTGTATCTGTCTGAGACATTTTGCTCGATTTGTTGCAGGCTGTCTGTGTTTTGGATCTCAGACAGTGATAGATGAAGCCATGGATACCAGACGCACGGGAGGAGACGCCAGGAGGGTAAAATTAGCTGACAGCTGAAAGGACATATTGACTTCTCTCACAGGCCACAAAGGCTGACTCCAAGTGTGTGGGTTACAAAGACAGAGCAGGCAAAAAGTAAAGAGCATAGCACGGACGCCCGCATATTTGAGTGAGGGTCTTCTCAGCTTGGAGTGAAGGGTTTCAGATCAAAGTGCTCACCTCATCAACCTGCTTGTTTTCACACAGGATGCCTGACATGTCTTTACAATCTGCAGGTTACGCTCACTCCTCTGCACTTTCCTGTGAGCCTGCACAAACTGCAAACGTGTGCAGCGGGCTTGAGCAATCACATGTACAAATGGAAGTCATTTGTCTTAAACACACGTACGCACATGCTCTCGCATCTATGGGATCCGTGCACATAGTTCAGGCTGTCAGCGGGGGGCAACCTGTGACATGTCATGGGAGAGAAGTCGAGGCACATCCAAGTATTTCGACATTTCTTAACAGTAAGCATGATTTACTTTCTTGGCCTGAGGTGAATGGACTGTAATAGTGTGGTTACATAAGCAGATTTTTTTTGGCAGAACATCTGCCCAATTGTTTCTGTCTTTCTTACACTCACAAGTTCTCAGGCTGTATCGTCCTGAAATTCCCCCCCGCCCGTCAGCAGATGGGATTGTTTATAGAAACATTTATTAGAGTACCTTTTCCAAAAATGAAACTGAAAGAAAGCCCCACATTTGGGGGTATTCTGGGGTCACGGAGAGACTTTTGACTGAATATGTTTATTTGCATGATGACTCTCTGATGATAGTGGTTGATCCACATTGCGCCCACATTGGCTGCCTGTTATGTGTTATTCACACCTGTCCGGCATCCAGAACTTTGAGTTGCAGCACAGTCTTCTGTAGCCCGTCTGTCTGATTTGGGAAGTCTCACTCCAGGGGTCCATCTCCCGCTCTCTTCATGTGAGAGCTTACTGTACTCTCAAAGAATAAGATAAGATGGAAAAGTTATGGTTTTTCTCTGAAGTTCCGAAGACATAGCAGGTGTTCTGCAGGTTTTTTGAACCTTTGAGAATGTTCTGTAGACTCTTTTTGTTGTTCAGTTTGATTTAATTGTGTTATGCCTGCACATGCATGCAGACTATTTATTCCTCACTTACTGTGCCACATCTCCTGATCAGGTCACATCTAAATTTCAAATCAGCACACGTTACAGCGTGTCGTCATTTTACAAAGGAAATGCTTAAAAATTTATTTTAAAAATTGATCTGTATGCTGTTGATAAGTCTGTCACATGCCTCTAGATTGTTAAACATTCCTCTACTATTGTTCACCTTTAAAAAGAGACCATGTGGCCCAGGGGGGGTTGAAGTATGGATGGCTGAACGTATTATGGTGGGGTTGCCAGCTTCCATAGATCAGACTGGTTTGAAAACGTACAGGCAGCTAGCCTCAGTAGGGAATCTGCCAGTGCCCCATTGAGGCTCTGTGAGGCTGAGGGCCTGGTGGCTCAGCCTTTTGTCTGGTTTTCTCCACGTCCTCCAGAGAGTCACGAGCCCGGTGCCTTCACACCACCATATGGACCACCTCAATGACCTGTCAACAAAGTCTTTAGCAATAGATGTTGAATCAGTGGAGAAACAATGCTCTGGACAATGGCTTTATTATTATCACTGGTAAGTTTTTAAGATCCTCTAAATGCAGTAGCACAAAAAGAAGTTTTCTGCCTCATTTTATCTAAAGTAATAAAAGATCCACTCAAAAAAATGGCACAATTTGACTATTCTAAGCATTATATTCTAAGCCCTATTTGTTCCCTTCTGTCTTCCCCGTCCACAGTTTCCTCCCTGCCCCAGCTAATTAAATCTCTCTGTTTCCTTGCTTCAAATAAGAAACAATCAGTGTCGATATTTATCTTGTATATTGTCATCTAAAACGCTTTGGGAACCGCACAAAATTCTTCGTGCGTCACAGTGCTGTTATTAACAAAACTGTTTAAGTTTTTATTTTATTTTTTTCAACAAACTAAACATGATTCAAGATACTGTTTCCTGCAGTACAAAAAGATATTGTTACTGTCGGCAAGACACCAGACATGACTTTCTTATTAATAAGAAACAATAGAACGAGTTTTGCATCGTTGAGATCCGGTGGATGTGTTTTTCCCTTAGAAAAACAAAAGAAATGCTTACTTTACATTAAAGACATGGAGTAAATGTCAGTTGTGCTCGTTTTAATGGTTTCAGCTGTGAATTTATATCAGAACAGGGCACACGAGCCACAGCTGGTGTGGAGCAGCTAGGTGGAGTTTGACACCTGGTGGTGTCCGGCCGCGAGAACAAAAATCCCTCAGCTGCTTTGTGTGATATTCCCCAGGAGTAGATGAGAAACGGCTCAGGGACACGTTAACGTTCAGGGTAACGCTGCCGATTCTGCTTTTTTTGAAGTCAGGAGTGATGATATATTGTTTCATGTGGTTACGGTTTTGTAAATTGAAGAAATGTGGCTTAATTCTCCTCTTTAAGCAGGTTTTTTGGGGGGGGTCGTAGAGATCTGTGACTCACGCTCACAAAATGCAGTAAAGATAAGTCACCGAAGTGAAGCGTGGAGCGCAGGCTCGGAGAAAATGTGCTAGCTTTTGTCTGACCTGTTAAAGAGATCTGTGTGTGTGTTTTGTTCCTTTCGGTGCCGTTTCTCAACTCTGCATAAGTTGGAGTCATTGAACTTTAAACTTGTATATAGACTCATTTGTCCAGTTAACTGTTAGTGTGTTGCAACTGTACATAGACACACATGAAACAGCAGGACAGATACACATAACCAAATACGCCTTTTCTCACAATCGAAAGCTCCTGCAGTTTATTTTGTCACCGAAAAAGAAAACCACAATACAAACAATATGGCCCGCGCTTTAGCCCCAGCCGCATGTTTAATCCTTGACAAAGACACTGACACATGATCCCTTTCTACATTTAGCTCCCTCCTTGTTGTTGTTTTGTTTTTTTCACTTCTTTTACCCTCTTTGGCTCCTCCATTAGTCAATGTATCCTCGTGGAGTTGATGTTTTTGGCTTGTCCTTAAACTCGATCCATTTCTGCGATAAAAGGGCTAAAGGACACATGGAGTCAGTTAATATTTCATTATTCATTCATTCCTGCATGTCATGCAGCACAAGTGTTACCAACTACACTAATTCTGTCTGTCGTCAAGCAGCCATGAGGCTGTGTGCTCTAAGGTTTCTGAGAGATGCTAAAAGAGGCGAGTAAGTGTCACAAACAGTGAAAAGCCAGTCTGACTTAATCTGTCGAGTAGTCTAGTTTATGCTGAAACACAAAGGTGGCTGCTTAATATACTAATGTCAAATCATGTACTGTGACACACTGTCTTGAAGTACTGCAAGATGCAGTTGTATTTGAGTTTTTGTACCTTATATTTCATCACCCCAGTTGTGCACGTGAAGCTATGAGTTTGCAAACTGCTGCTTTTCCTGTTATTACTGTTCATTCTGCATAAAGATAAACATCTTGGTCCCAACACTAAATATGCAACAGTGCAACAATAGCAATGCACATACTGAAAACCCATTCAGCTCCCTAAATTTAGCAGGCTTCTTATTTAACTCTGACATTATGATCTAAAGCTATCCATTTCCCCCGAGCTCCCAGAGAGATGCATTTACATTTTGGAATTCATATCAGAAACTCATCAGGGGCCAATGAGGAGACTGAGAAACATGATATTGGCTGAACAAAGAAAACACAATTTTGTCTACTTGCCAGCCAAACCTGCAGAGTGTCCAGGCTGAAAATAATTACCTGTAGAGCAACCTGCAGCCTCCAGTCTCCTGTGCACGAATTTAATTTGCTAAGTGCACTGGACATATCACATTTCCTACACTACAATTATCGAGGAATCATTGCATAGTTTAGAGAAAGTACTTTCCCGTAATTTAGCCACATCTTTCCCCCCCTTTCCTTTCGCCACTTCTTCTGGCGCAACCCCCAAGGTGCTTCTATTGTCAGTCCTCTGCTGAGCCGTAACACCACAGCTGCTGTCTCTTTACTGCCTTTCCATGCACAGGTCACTACATAAAACACTTAAGGAGCATTTAAAGAGAGAGTTAAGGCTGCAGCTGTCAGTCAAAAATAACAGAACAGCTTAACATAACTGTCATTTTTATGCTTTCCCTTTGTAACCTAGCAGGCTGTAATAATAAACAGCCATGCAGCTCTGTATTCTCGGGCTCAGGTCTGTAGCTGCAATCAAAAACCTATTAATCAGACTGAGGAAATGGCACCAGCGGAGAAGCGAAGACAGAGTATCTTGTCCTATTTCACATGGACAAATACGAGATATTGTTACATGTTATTCATCCTGCGTGGCGGCTTTGAAGTAATCCCCCAGCAGGGAAATGGAGGGTAATTTTTCACGAAGGCATAAATGAACATGAAGGGGATTATGTGTCCGCTTGCATGTGCCTGGACACACAGTCACATGCATATAAATACAAAGACACAAAAACAAACATGAATGTATATAAAGATATTAAAAATAGATTTCGGATGTAGACAGAGCTGTAGGGTTCTAAAAGGTCTTTGATAATTGTGATTATGTGTATGACATGTTTGACATGCTGGTTAGTGGGCCTGGAGGTATTTACCTCTGCTTCTCTGGTATTCTTAATAGGTCGTGTGATACTACACGCCTCCTGTGCACATTGGTGCATACGTCACCAATGTGCTCTGAATATGGAATGCAAATGATAAGACGGGCAGAAAAGGGAGAAAGCCAGAAGCACAGTCAACAACGGGTAAAGAGAGAGGGGAGCAGATGATGCAGAAGAAAGACCAAAGTAACAAGAGGTGCAGGAGAAAAACGAGCAGCCAGCTGAAGCCCCGTTTCCAGAGCTGGCTTTGATTAGTAAATGTTACCACGCTCTGTTCCTCATTAACTCACCACAGCGTGGAGGTGCAGCAGAGGAAGAGCGGGCTCTTTCCTGGAGGTTAGGCAATGCAGAGTCTAAATCCAGACTCAAGATGTCTCTCCTCAAAACTAAAGTTACCATAATTCAAAAAGAGCTTCTGATCTGATTTGTATTTCCACACTGGGATTCACACCCTTTACTTTTGTAAAATACGTTTGTGTTAGAATAAAGTGATCTTCTCTTGGGGGCACGAAAACCTTGCCTGCTGTGAAATGTGTTGGTATCTTAATCAGGGAGGCAAAGCTAAAGGAATGAAAGTTTTATTTTTAAGCGTCTCGTCTCATCAGTAGGTGCTGAACTTTGCTGCACAGAAATTAAATCATGTAATTTTTTTTAGGAATTTCAGCATTTATCAACAACTGTAGATCCATAAGTTAAGACTGAACTTTATCATTTATCATTTCTGTCTGCAGCTGACCCCTTGGTCATGGCTATCTGTGAGTGCTTGTGTTATCGTGGTAGATGCTTAAACAAAATTATACAACAGACCTACATTTATAGGCATGCATAGTTCTGATGTAATGTTTTGAAAATTACATTCTAACGAGCATCTAATGATGGAAAATTTAGATCCAGTGTCCTGGCTGCTTTCCTAGCCTAATATTAGGCCCATATTACCTCACTGCGGGTCACATTGTGACAGGTCTCAATCTGTATGGGAGTATAGCATCAAGGTGACACCAACACACTCAGCAGGACTCTGAACATCATCCAGCCTACAAAGGATATGCACAATGTTATCTGATGTGCTTTGATGAGCAACAAATGTGGGGAAAAGTGAACAATATGCAGGTCTATTGTCATCTGAGCTCAGTGATTTGTCTGACTATTATTAAGGCTAAGTCTACTGCAATTTGGTATAATACTGTCTAAATATATTAATATTTGGAATAATATTTTTTAATTAGGCCCTCATTTAGGTGCAAGGTGTATCATTAGGGTATTATTGTGTTTGTTTACAGTCTAATAAATAATGTTATTTCTAGTTTTGTTCCACAAAGTGTGTGTTTTTTTTTTCACATTTTATTAGTGTACCATCAAATAATGACAAATTTCATCATTATTTGATGGTTTAAAGCAGAACTTTCAAAGGAACAGCAAATGTCCTGGCTTATGTTTCTTTTTCTTATACCTGCCATGCAATTATAGTGCGGTTGCCTACTATGAAAGCCTACTGGGCAGTCCCATGGGACTGCAGGAAGACTGCAAATGGAAATCACAAATATTTAGTTACCAAAATCTTGTTGATTGACTGCAGACTCTGCATATTTATGAAGATTACTTAGGAGCACGAGAAGCTCCAGATGTTCCGCAACTAAGTTAACAAAGTGCCGTTCCTGTAAAAGCCAGATTTTGTCATCATTTTTTTTTCCTTAAGCTTTTCCCGTAAATCAAACCAAAAGGAAAGTGATTAATTCTTGTTTATTGTGGGCCACCATGTTGGTGTTATAAAGTGGGATGAAACCCAAAGGCCTACCAGTATAAGGTTAAAGAGTGTCTTGATCCCATGACATACATTATATATATATATATATATATATATATATATACGCACACACATTCTTCTTATCTGGGGCTGAGTTGCGGGGACAGGAGCCTAAGCAGAGAAGCCCAGACCCGTCCCTCTAGTCTTCTCCTCAAGCTCATCCAGGGGAACACCGAGGAGTTCCCAGGCCAGCCAAGAGATATAATCTCTCCAGCATGTCCTGGGTTTACCCCCTGGGCCTCCTCCTGGTTGGACATGCCCAGGAGGTACCCAGAAGGCATCCTTGTCAGATGCCCAAACCACCTCAGCTGGCACCTTTTAAACATAAATCTTCTAAACGGGCCAACAAAAAAAAAAATAGTGTTGGATAAGGAGGGCTGTCTTCTATAGCTGCCAAAGCAGCACATATGTAATCTGATTATGGGTGGTCTTTTAAGTAGGCCCATCAACCACCACAAGTGCTCTTTTCAGCTTTCTCAACATGTGGTATGAGCACTTCTGAAAGACTGTTGTTTTTTTTTAAAATATTTTAAAAGTTGTAAACTACTTGCATGTCACGCAGTGTTCAGGCAGGTGTTGCTAAACACTGTGTACAACAGAAGCCATCAAACTTTCAATGGGAGTTCATTTGTTTCTGTTGCAGCAGGCACAGCTACAGGATTACATACTCTAAAGATCCCTCACCACTCTTGAATGAAAACAGAAAGTGCTATAGAGTGTCAGTGAAATAAGATGCCAGCACCATACAAAAGGAAAAACAACAGATGAAAAATATAGTCAAATTTAAGCTTGTGACTTGCCAAACCCGCAGCGGGACATCTCAAAAAGCTCTGACGTCTCTGCTGTTCCTTTCTGGGCTATTTTCCACAGTTGGAGGGAAAAGGACCGATATTGCACGGTTTATAGGGTTTAGCAGCTTGTTCACAAATATTCCTCTTCTCCCCTTTTTCCTCTCTTTTCCTCATCCATCTTCTCTAAATTGTTCTCCAGTGACAATGACTTCACACTCCTGTAAAAGGCTTTTGACCGCACAAAACCGAGCGATGGTTCTTCTTATTGCACAAAAAGTCCATCTGTGAAAAGGTATTTGAGGACTAAAAGGAATGATGAAAATCTTTTTTTTTTTGAATTAGAATCGGCTTTCAGCGGACAGCAGAGACTCTCTTGCCGTTTTCTTCTCTCGGTGAAAAGTTACTTCTATTAGCGTGTTTTTCCGGTTCTGCTGTATGACAACTACGTAAACAGAATGATTCAATCATATAGCATTGCCAAAGTTATTGTTAGCTGCACAAACTGAGGTACATTTTGCACAGAAGGAAAAAAGAGAACAGAGTCGTTCCCACACGGATTTTAAAGTATCTATTGTAGAGTATCTGTTTATGTCACAACATCCAATCTGTTTGTTTAAAAAGCTATGAGAAAAGCCTTGTGTGGACACAGAAAAAATGGTTTGTAATTACATGTTTTTTTAAAAACTTAATATAAACTGATTTATATTGGTGTGTGAAAAGGCACAAAGGTTCCCAGTGGCTTTGTCTCTGTATCTTAACAAGTCTCTGTTAACCCCAGACTCTCCAGACAAAAGCAGCTTTGTGTCTGAGCGCTGTATGTGCAGTGAAAAGGTTTTCGGGAGGTGAATGTGAAATAAGGTTCTCTCTTTTCTTCTTTTTTCAACTTGGCCTTTCACTTCCTCGCTTTACAAATGTATGAGTGCCATTACCAGGGAATCAAGGCCATTCAGGAGGTGTATAGTGGTCAAAAAGCAGCGAAAATCCACTGTTCAGATGTTGGCTGGCCGTTGAAATGCGAGCTGGCTTTGACTGAAACTGTATGTCTTTCTTTCTGTGAGCTGGTGTGGCAGCTATTCAGCAACTGTGGCTTTTACTCGAATCCTGTTAAAGAGGACACAGCGAATGAAAGTGCAGAGGCTAATCAGTGTAAAAAAAAAACATCTGCTTTGCCTCCATCTCACACTACTTTAGAGACCTTGTGTTCTTTGTTTTTTGGTCATAACACTCAGTAATGATCATAAAGGCAGGACCCTATTTTTCCTTTATTATGTGGCAATGATAGAGAGCAACATGGTTTACATGGCTTAAACACTCGGGTACAAAAGCTGAGACTTGTAGCTATATGGCCCTGACTCTGGTTACGAATCTTAACTGCATTTTAATAGCATGGGTCACCAAACATGTGGGGGTTTACTACAAGGCACCCCGCTGTGAACATACATGCATTAAAATATCTGCCTTCCAGACCTCCCTAGCAATCACAGCAGGCCTCAATATTTAAATAATAATTAGGAATGAGCATTTGGCTTGTTTCAGTGGATGAGCTACACTTGCATCATTAACATGTGGCAATATAAGAAATTGCAGGTTAGAATTTAGTACCTAGATACAACCCTCTGTGTTAATCTGTCTCCTTGATGCATGACTTCCTTTCTATTTTTTACTGTGATCCTTTCAACCTGCCTCTTTTCTCCTCCTCATGGTAAGTCACTCTTATCAGAGGCTGGTTAGCAGGTCTGTGTCGTGCTGTGATTTTGATAAGAGATGTCTTCTTCCCAGGCCACCTCAAAGTGAGCCTTTATTGACTGCCTGCTGTCTGTTGGCCTGGCCAGAGCTGGGGTCCCACGGGGGGCTTCTGGTTAGTAAGGGGCTATCTCAAACCTTATAAAAATCTGATAACCTGAGAGGAAATTAAGGAGAGAGGAAGAGGGGGTAGAAACGGCTTTCATTCCGTCACATTTAACACATGTAGTAGCTGTAAAAGGATTAAACAGAGATAAAAGAAGCTTTTGCGCTGTAGGGCAGGGCCGACTCGGACTCTATATGTGACCAAATGAAATACAGAGCTGTGTGGGTGAATGGTTTGTTGTCTGCTGTGTTTCTTGGCAGGAGAGTAGATGATAAACTAGATGCTGTTTGTAAGTTTGTAATGATTGAGTGTGTTAATCAAACTTGAAGTTACAATGTGAACGTGTATTTGGGTAATCTCCTCATGCTCATTATTGCAAAGAGACAGAGCAGAAGACTGATACTGTCTCCTATCCGCCAAGTATGATGCTGCAGTCAGCAGCAAGTTGGCTTAACTAAAGGACTGGAAGCAGCAGAAAACAGCAGTCGTAGCTCTGTCCAAATGTAACAAAGTCCACCTTTCAACACTTCGATAGCTGCCTAACTTCATAATAACTTATGCTTGTTTAATATTCTTTTCTTCCTCTTCTTTCTTTCTTCTTTTGGCTGCTCCCTTTATGGGTCGCCACAGCAGATCATCTACCTCCATCTCACTCTATCCCTGCATCCTCCTCTGTCACACCAACCCTCTGCATATCCTCCTTCACTACATCCATGAATCTTCTCTATGAGCTTCCTCTTTTCCTCCTGCCTGGCAGCTCCACACTCAGCACCCTTTGTCCAATATATCCACTACCCCTCCTCCGTGCATGTCCAAACCACCTCAGCCTCGCTTCTCCAACTTTGGGTCTAAACTGCTCAACCTGAGCCGTCCCTCAGCTCCTATTCTAGCTCCTATTGTTAGTGCCACCATCTCCAAACCATACACCACAGCAGGTCTCACTACCATCTTGTAAATCTTCCCTTTCACTCTTGCGGCTAACCTTCTGTCACAGATCCGCCCTGACACTCATCTCCACCCACTCCACCCTGCCTGCACTCTCTTCTTCACCTCTCTTGTGCACAGGCCGTTGCTTTGGATGGTTGACCCCAGATTTTTAAACTCATCTGCCGTCACTGTCGCTACTCCTTGCACCTCTCATTCACACACGTGTATTTTGTCTTGCTTCTACTGACTTTTTTCTAAAACATACCTCCACCTCTCCAGACTCTCTTTTACCTGCTCCCTGCTCTCACTACAGATCACAATGTCATCTGTTTAATACATATAAAAACAGATTGTAGTAAGTAGGGTCTATGGATGAGTTATTACAATGAGTGAAGCTGCAAAACTGTTGGGTGTAGCTTTATATTTAACAGACAAATATTAATTTGAAACTTGGCAAACAAAGTATTTAGCAAAATGTGGAGCTTTTACTTTATATCTTTTGATAGTATCTTCACAAAAGCTGTTATTGTCCTTCACCAAGAACACAGGACATGCGATGCAGAATGCAGTCATCTTTCATTTAAAATCTTACCATAATTTCCAAATCTCTCTTTCATCAGAATAAGCATAAAAATTATTTTGAGAAAGGCATGACAGCGACTTCTGGAAAAGATTAGGAAGCTTCCCTTATTCTGGTTCAGTGTCTGTAGTTGTGGCTCTGCTTGGTGGTTTCTAATGTCCTGAAATATTAAGTGTCCCCTCTGTGTATTTCATTTCTAAGGTTTAAACTCTATCTGGATTGGCATGTCTGTCGGGCGTCTGCCACAGGCCTTCAGTATGATATGTTAGTTATACTCCCCGCGGGTAAATAGTTCATATTTGCGCAGCTGGTCCAGGCTGCTTGGAAAGACGTAGAAGACAACTAAACAATGTTAATTTGAAACCTATTAACATTCTACTTTAGTTCACACTGAGGAAGATGCTTCCAACGCCTGACATGCACAGAGAGCAGCATTTGTTTCCTATTGAGCTGACCTTCCTCACATTTTCCTCCGTGAAATCACAATCTCCATGCTGGACCTGAACACACATTTTTAGGATGAAAAAATAATGATCAAACTTCAGTTTGTTCTTTCACGTGCTAATATTTGGCCACACGTCAAACTGTGAGCGGTTCAGTGTCTGAGACAGGGCTGTTTTTTGTTGGTGTAGGTGTGTGTGTCATGTTATTGTGGAAGAGGTAATTATTTTTCCCTTTAATTTAATCTGTCTGGGGCTTAATGGAGTGATCCTGTTGTATTAGGCTGGTTTCCTGTCTCACCCTGTTCACCCAAATACATGCACTCCACTCAAGTAGTTATGACTTATAGTGCAAAGGGAGTGCTTTAAGACAAACGCCATCGAGATGTAGCCTTCACACACCTAAAGTTTGGGGCTGAAATCAGACTCTGGATGCATGAACCTAACTCACTGCTTAGTGAGTTAGGGTCATTAGGTTAGCTCTCCAGGAGGCCCTATAGATATGGTCATTTCCTACAGATATGATCTATGGTGTTTCCTCAGGTAACTATGCTCTTCTAGTGGCAGGTTACACTAAACACTTGTGTCACCTAGATATATGTGTGTGTATATGTGTGTGTGTGTCAATGGCAGATGTTTGCTGTGAATTTATCTGTCTGGCTTTCGTTTAGGCTGTGGTCATGGATTCCACAGGGAAGCATCCCAAACACAGGCTCAATTTGTGAAACAAATCTTCTGTTTTTCACCTAAAACAGAATTGTTTGTTTCTCTTTGCATGTGGCCTTTGCCAAGCGTGGGCGACGATCTACATCAAGAGTTCCGACTCAAAAAGGCAGAAAGGGTGGAAACAGTTGCTCATCGTATGAATAAACTAGAAGTCCTTTAAAAAAAAAGGGGGGGGGGGGTCCCCTCTCTATCTGATTGCTTGTTTCCCACTTATCTGTGAAAAGTTGCTTTCTAGAAAAACAGCTGCAATTTATACTGTGACGTATATTCAAAAGAAAATAAACACTTTTGCCAAACGCTAACTACCATTACTATGCTCAACATGAAATGGGAGCGCTCGTACACTCGTTAAGCCTGCCACAGTTTATGAGGTGAAACAGTGAGCTTGTTCAATCATTTTTAATCAAGCTTGCTTTGTTTGTGTTACGATGCTGATAAACTGGTTTTTCTATTGAACAGAAAAGCCAAGACAAATTGACCGCATAAAAAAAGTAAGTTCGTTGTAATCATTTCTCACTGTTTTTCTGCACGTGACGACTCAGTTAGCGCATATGTTTTTATAATGCAATCCGCGACCTTTGCGTTAGCAAGCGCACGTCTGGCACATGTTGGAGTGTGTGTGAAAAAAAGAGGGGCGCTGTGTAAGCATGCATGCTGTAATTGTTAAAAAATGATGTATGTTACTAAATAAAATGAGTGAAACCTGTCATTTATTTTACTCTGTTTTCTTTTCCTCCTGTGCTTAAGTTATTATTTAAATGTGTAATGTTTGCTCTGACATTTTACCTATATCAGGTGTGGCGCATTATATTTTATTCCAACATAAAGTAAGGCCTCCTCTATGGGAGCGTTCAGTCAACATGCCAAGGATCACAACTGTCGAGAGCAAACTTTCAGCTGTAACCCCACATCATGTTCGGATCACTCATTCATCTTTGTTCCTCCCCCCCCGAGGCCACAGTGTTAAAGGTCAGGACTGTGAGAATATATCGTTATTCGGCCTTTATCAAATAAAGTGACCATGAAATTTGGACAAGGTGCAGCATCAAGATAACTTGGCAGCTACAAATTTTTCCCAAACTGCGTTATGTGGAAATTGTATTTAACCATTCGTTTTCATTCGGGTTATGGTGTCATGGAACAGCTGTGTGGCAGGCAGAGCTGGACCCAAATGCAGGATTCAGAGCAAAGGAGTAAACTTAAACTCAGTTTTTATTCACATGGAAAATATACTAGGTGTAAACAGGGCTGGACTGGAGCCAGAGATACACTAACTTGGGAAAACTGGGAAGAAACTGGGAAACAACATGGGAAAACACAGAGCTAAGGATCACACAGCATGAGAGGAACCAAACGAAATGACATAACCAAGAACTGGGAAGGACACAGACAATATATACACACGAAGCAATCAGGGAGAGTGGAGACAGCAGGTGAGAACAGGTGAACTGAATCTAACTAATGAGACAAGGGAAACAAAATTGAATACAAAGCACACAACGTCAGTGACTTCCAAAGTAAAACAGGAAGTGCGTAAACATGGAGACAGAAACGCAGACATGACAACACAGGGAGCAAGGCGCACTGAGGAAATACAATAACACAGTACACATGAATGAATATAACATGGACCATAAAGGTGCAGAGAACCTTTGAATGGGGAGACAAGATAACTAAGGGAATAAGACACAGACAGACACGGGGACCCAGAGATGGAAACAAAACCAGACACGGGAACCCAAAGGAGACAAGGAAATATAACAAAAGCAGTAACCATAAACAAAGCTAAACCAGAACCAAAACCTACGAATATAATATAAAGAAACAAACTGGGAATTACAATACAAGGATATTTCAAAACCCTGTATGCTATGTTCATGTTCATGGATTTAGTGGGATGAAAAGAATGAGAATACTATGATTTAAAAATGTAAGTGTAGAAATACTAGCAATAAAAAGGCATCAAAGATAAAGCTAATAATTATCATATATAATGGTTGTGTGAGAGTTTTGTTACATTAGTGCATCATTACTACTGCGATACAGTGCACCAAAAACATGCCCCCAACCCCCCCCCCCCCCAAAAAAAGCGAAACAAAGCCACAGGATCATTTTTCTACAGAGGTTGTGTTTAAGTGTTGGTTAGGTTGTTTAATTTGCCAGCCCTCTGTACTCTGGGCTTTAGATTTGTTTATTGCTCTTAGCTTTAACATTCAGGGTGTCAGGCTAACTTTGCTGAATCACATATCATCCTATAGAGCCGGTAATTAATAGGGAAGACTAAAAGGTGTTTGTGTCAGCTGGAAAACTCCGTTTTGAATTCTGGAAATATGGAGGATTTTTTATTTAATGCAGATGAAATTCAGAGGTGGTAAAATTGTTTTACTAGTTCTGACACCTCAATATGCTGAATATCAATAAAGATGTGGTTTAATGACCATTAGAATAGTTTCTGGGGTTTCTTCCAAGGGTAGCGCTAGTAAGCTCTATAGGCAGAGATCAACATCACTAACTTCTGATGCTAACCCAGTCAATTTATTCTTTAGATTTGTACGGCTGTTTCCTGTCTTTTGTGTATACTCGCCATGCCCAGGACACACTTGAAAAAGAGATTTTAATCTCAATGTGTTTTTTCTCCTGGTTAAATAAAGGTAAAATAAAATAAAATAAAAAATTTTGTTCTGGAAGCAGATCTGAGATATGCCAGAAAGAGTCATTTCAGAAAACAGAAAAAAGCTTTCCCCTAGCAGGCGTCCAAGGGGAAAGAGTTAATGTAATGCCATCCACCCCCAGTAATTTACACCTTCCACACTGGGAAATAGTCATTACTACTGATGTTATTGCAGCAACAGAAACGTGTTTCTTCATATTTATTTACATTTACGGCATGCCAAACTCTTGTGTTCAATTGCTGTGTATGGTTAAGAATAAACACAGACATCATGCATGGCTTATTACTTTGCTGAGTTTTTCCATTTAGACAAATGGGCCCTGGCTGAACGGGGACCCTGGGGATCTCTCACCTCATGATCACCACTTCCAGTAACCCTCGAAATAAGAGCTTCACTTTTTCACACTTTGCAAGCACTCATCATGAAATCCCGCTGACCTCACGCTTAACCTTAAACAGATCCTTACAGGTTCTCCCTTATCCTCACACTTACACCCCCACCACCACATCTATGCTTTTACATCCAATATAGAGTATGCAATATTTTAGTGATCTATATGTTTCAGACATTTGCCCATTCTATTAAGCAATGTTTCTACAGTAACTGGCCCCAAGCGAGGATGACTCATGACGTCAGGGTCACGAGGAGATTAGTGAGTGTTAAGGACATTCTTGCACTTACACGCATGTCTTACCTCACAGTGAGGGTTAAAATGCAGCTATGACCCCGCTGACGGAGTGCTTCTGTGTGGTCGTGCAGGGTCAGAGGTTCAGCTCAGAGCAGCGAAAGGTTAGGTAAGAACGGCATCAATAAAAACACCTTTCAGTGTTTTACACACAGGCACCGGAGCATGTTTTTATTGCATCAGTAGGCTGGCAGCTCCTCTCTCATTATTAAATTCTATATTCAACACTGATTCAGCTCAGCGGCTGCATCAAGACACGTGAAACATCTTAAACATTCTTTCTTTTTGTCGGCTCTTGCAGGAGTCTTTTGCTGATTACCGATTTAAAAAGTAAATATTAGGTTCACCTGGTATTCTGTTATTTATTTCAGAGTCCATCTGTCGTCACTCAATGCTCGTTACTGCATCCAGTTATGGAAACAGACTGGCAAGAGAACATTCTCCCTGTGTGTCCTCACACATGAGTCTGATGTGATTTACGCACGTGACAGGTGCTCAACAAATATACACACACTCTGGACGAGCTGTAGCTGTTATTCCCATAAAATCAAAGTCATCGGCATAAACCTTTGCTCCCCTTTCATTTGGCCAACATTTTTTGTGGATGCCAGAATAAACGAGTTCTATATTTCTGTCATCAAATATGCCTATTCTCATAACACTAGAGAGAGTTACTTTTCCTCGGCAATTATTTAAGTTCATGGGTTGGGAATTAAAGGTTGGCGAACATCCATAGCACGCTGAGAGAATTCAGCTGAACTGCAGCCCATTGACCACATTGTGTTTGTCTAGTTTTTTTTTGTTTTTTTTTAATAAATGTAATGATAAAGCTAAAAAATCTTTCTCATTATGATGCTTGACTCCAGTCTTGCTCCCTCGCAAATTAAAACTTCAGCATGTTTGTCTCGCGTGTGTAAAAGCATGTGCATGCAAACTTGGGAGCAGCTGGAGTAATCTTCTTGGGCTGTCCTTGATTGAGGTCTCCTCTCATTGGTACCACTGGGCAACCAGCTGCGGTTAGCAAAATCCAGGAGCATGGAAACATTTAACCAGGCTGAAGGATGGCCCTCACCCTGACTGCTGCACACACTCATGAAACACAGCCATATGTAAAGGATTGGAAGGATGATGGCTTTTCTTTTGATATTCAGTATGAGGGCAGTAGGCATGACTGGTAATAATAACATGGTGTTTATAGTGTGTTGCATATAATAAGATATGACTCCACTCTCTTAACCTGGATCTTGAACTTAATCTTCCAATTTATTAGCTGTCTTTAGACATAGCTCACAACTGTAAAAGCCATGCACAGGATTAGGGACAGAGCACAGGTTGTTTCTTTTTACTGCCCTAAGGATAAGAACACACCATTCAATTTATTCCAAAGTCATTTTATCTTCTGAAATCTCAAACTTTGGCAAACAGGCATCCATCCAAATCCTTGATGACAAGTCAAACAGAAGCTAAACTTTCTCTTGGTCGGATTCCAGTCGCCCTTAAATGTAGAAATATAAAACTAATCGCCATCTGTTTGGACGTCTGTGTCTGGTAAAGTCAGTCTGTGGTCTTGACCCGCACACAGGGGATACACAAACTTACATAAATACTGTGCTTCACTATGAACTCATCTGTGTGGTGCATGCTAGTTGGCTGGATTTGTACTGACTGTGTGTCCATTGTATCGCTGGAAAACCTTAAGTGTTTTTAATTTAATTTTTTTATTGTGTTTTATTTTGATGTTATACCTTAGAAAGGCTACAGCCTGACAGGAGCCAAACGTAGACTTTTTTTTAGTGTGAATTCGTAAGTGCAGGACATCGTGCAGGGAGATGGAAAGCAAAACAATTTTAATGAAAGAAAACGTGTTGCAGGAAGGTTGCAGGATATTCCTACAAATGTAGTGAGATGTGAGAACCTGAGCTGCCATCAGGGATTAATTATGCTGAAACATATTTCAGCATATCTCCAACACTGGTCTGGCTACAAATGATGGTGTATTCTGTATGATAGGCAAAAAAAAATGCACATACAGACAGTTACTGTATGTATACGTTTTTAAGGAGTCTCTGAGTAACCATTACCTGCATATTCATCTTATTTAGTGGCAAAAGCTTTTGTGAACCATGACCATAGTTTATACCTCCCAACTGGACCATATAGTAAGAAGATTTTCAACTTGGGTTCCTGACTGACCCTCACTTTTTCTTTGATGAGATCACATAAATGCAGTTTATCTCTCACATTGCACTACGATATAAAGCAGGAAGGAAAGAACTCCCATTTTCACTGTCAGACTGCGCAGTCTGTTGCACTCATGAGTGTCATTAAGATTGTTGACTTGAGCTTCTCTTTTCCATATTGCTTCTTTCTCCTTTGAAACCCCCTGTTGTTGTTTTTTTAGATTCCAAGGTCTCCAAGGACCTCCTGGGATAATCTTTACAGCCAGGCCAGATTGCCGTGAAGGCATTTCTTCTACTCTTGATTTGTAACAAGAAATAAATAAAGAGCAGATTTTTATGACTAAGGTTTGGATGTCAACAAAGAAACAGCAGACTATGTCATGAGAATTTTTTTTTCTGTTTTCAATGAAATACTGCACCGGCTCAGATTTTATCGTGGTGGAGAGGATACTATATGGCTATAACGTATGTTTTGAAGGGAGAATCCTGTGGGTTTCATAGAATCTTTTATTCATATCTTTAAATCATTTTAGATCTGCTTCTTTCGTCTTGCCTTGCGACTGCTGAGGAAAGCATGTGTAGCAACACCAGCAGGAGGTGACCGGGTCATGTGAGAGGCTGTCATCAGTTTGAAGGGGCCAGTGGGCCTGTGTTCATGCTGCAACCTTTTGGTTGCAGGACAAATACTTCATCTTTAAAGACTTTATACTGAAAAACCACAGAATAACTGCTCATGGGAAAGAAATGCTGTTTTAAAAAAGAAAAATTAAAAAAGCAATATCAGAACTCCTCAGTGCAAAAGCCAAACTGTGGATTGCTAACAGTTCTCATCTCTGGTTATTATCAGTGAGTGAATCTAATGGGGGTGTGTGTGTGTGTGTGTGTGTGTGTGTGTGTGTGTGTGTGTGTGTGTGTGTGTGTGTGTGTGTGTGTGTGT